>VXBB01020228.1:801776-906650 GCA_013399915.1 Illadopsis cleaveri | reverse complement strand
TTTAATTGTTGTTGGTGATTCCGATGACTGGAGAGGGAAGTTGAAGGTCTCCATGGTTATTTTATTTTTTTTTTCCCCTCCAGGCCTTCAAAACAGAAATTTTAGAAGCAGCTTGCCTTCCCTTCAGTTTTCCTGCCCCAGAGCCTCTCTACCTCCCTGTTCTCACCTACCTGACTCAGTCTGTGCTAGCTGTCCATTGCCATCAGTGGTAGATGTTTAACCATCACACGTTTTTCTTTGGGATACAGCAGTTCAAGTGGTGTACAAGTTTGCATTTCTGTATACGGGCTGTAATTAACACTGTTTGAGAGTTTCATACAGTGAGATTGATATACTGTACCCACCAGTAGTTCAGTTTAGCTACATGCCCTGTGGTATTACACATCCTGGAGGCTTTATGGTTTGCTTTTAAGAAACAGTTGTTCCATCATGCTGGCATAGCATCGCTTTGGTGGTGTACTCATGAAAGAGGTATACATGTGAAAGAATCATGTACAAAATGTACTAGGATGGCACTTGGGAGAAAATAATACACTTCTAGCTCTGTGACTCAGCTCCACAGTATTCATTCTCCACTTGACTCAGTAATCCTGGTTACCTTCCCTTACAAAGCTCTGAAACTTGGTTAAAAAGCACCACATAAGTGTCTTTTCAGACTAAAGAAACTTCATGAAAGTTGTTATATATCAGTTCTTTTGCTTGTCACACATTAGTTCAGCTATGTACTGATAATACTTACTCTGTGGAAATGAAAGATACCAGAGTACGTTCCAATTATATGTGGGCTGATTGTTGTTATTGAAAATGTTTTTAAGAATTTGAAGTTCATGAAATATTCAGTTAAATTAGTCCTAGATCCCATCTCCCTCTAAATCATCATCCACTGTTACATTTGCAACTCAGAGGTTGAAATACTGTAAGACCTAAATCGGGCAATAAGAAAATTACATTGGTTTTGAGTGATAATGATTTCTATTTTTGAAACCAGTCCTTTTTTCTTTTTGTTGGTGTAGTAGCTGTCTGTAATTGTGAGTTAACACAATTCTGATTACCAGTTGTCAGACTTTTTTTTTTTACTGACACATGTGGCCCATGTTTGGCCTAAATGCTGTACCCCTAAGAGTCATATGGATGTATACAAATAGTAGCAATTGCTGAAGTTGTTAAAATTAATACTGTGTTGTCAGGTAAACAAACAGCGCCTATTCCAAATAAACTGGTAAATTTCAAAACTTTTTTGGTATATTTTCTTACTTGAAATTGACAACTTTGCTATTGAGCCAACAACTGGAGCTGTATGGGCTGTGAATCTGCATGGTGAATTTCAGTGCATAGCAAAGTATGAGAACATGAGCAATTGCTAGATGCTAAGTGCATACTGGAAAGATGGTGTATTTTTCCCCCTAGATTTTATGATGGCTTCATAATTGAGGTACTGCAGATATGGTGAATGCCTGTGAAAACTGAACATTTGAAAAGATACTCATGGCATCCTTTTGTCAGTGAGATGAAAACAAGAGGCTGTTCTCTAGCTTTTTGGATGGGAAGGTGACTAAGTAAGGCTTGTACTGGTAGCTTGGTTCAATGATTAATTAAACTGATCAGATTCTTGCATGTTTTGCTTCATTTCACCTTCTCGAAAATCTTGAGAAAAGCCAGAAACTTGATGTTCAGAAACAATTTTTCTGTTTAAGCTGCAGTATTAGCAAAGCTCACTTGCCACATGAAATTGGTTCAGAGGTTTTCTAAAGTACTTTGCCACCTGTGAGAAGGGCAAAACCTTTGAGAAATGTAAGTGAAAACATTCCTCTCACATTTTTCCTTCTTTACATAACCATGTTGGCTTTACTTGAACATTGTGCTTTTCTCTCTTGTTTGCACTTGAATCTTTTAGACTTTGTTACTTTGTACTGATAAGCAAGAAAAATGTGATTTGGTGGAAATGTGTTATATATTCTCTGCCTGCCTATATTTTATACTAATGTAGAGATCATCTTTGCTGTCTCCAGGTTGCTGTTGCTGTTGCAACTTCATTTTTCACTGAGGAAGAGCTGTGCAGAGAACTGGTTTACACTTTGCCCTGAAAGGAATTCTGTTGATGAAGTCTTAAAAAGTTTACTTTGCACGTTATCCTTAGGAGTTTTATCTTAAACTGTTAGGTATGCTGCTGTAATTGACGACAGCTGTTGCTGAGAATTGTGGAGGGTAGACAATTTCTAAGATAATCAGTTCCTAGTCCATTGGAGGCTTTGTTGATTAGCACGTGCAAGAGCATTTTGGATCAGGAGCCAGTGATGTCTGCTGAGTGCAAATGTGGTATGTTATCTAAACTGTTTGACTTGGGCTTTACACTGCTCTGAAGCAAATAAGCTGTAGGTTTTGTGTGCTTTTTCTTCTGGCCCAGGACAGGGCCCAAAGTGGTTCAGTCCGTAGTCTATAAAAAGACATCTTTGGGTGATCTGCGGTTTTGGAGGATGTTAAACATGATAGAAGGAGTGTTTGGTTGTTATGCTAGTGAGGCTTGAACTCTGGTTTTGACCTCCAAAAAGCATAGCTGGTACCCTTTTCAGTTTTTAGGAAGGTTGTTACTGTGGTCTGTGTTTTATTTAAGAATGTTTTTATCACTGACCCAATTGACATTATTTTTCTGATGTTGCAACTTCTGTGATCAACTACTTTCACAAAAAGTACTTGTGAATGATGCAGTTTCGGGTCCCCCATTGTAATCTAGTAATCCCTGCTCTTTTTAGTGACATTGGATAGAAAAAAACATGGTTTTTCTGAATCTTGTGTGAATCCATGTGTGAGAGTCCTTGAGGAGACACAGTTGACCATATTTTTACTGTGACAGCAAGAGTCAAGCTGGAACAGTTAGTCAGACTACATCTGGACCTTGGAGATGAATGCTGAACATTTAGCATTTATCTTGGATAAAAGTTGATGAGTTACCAAACAGAATAGAAATGGGTATTCTGCCTGTGTTAATGGTTAGATGTAGATTTCCCAAAAGCACTGACTCGTAACGTGACCTGAAATCTCTTTGGAAACAGTTCGAAAATACTAGTAAGAATCAGGTGTTACTGATACTGAATTGAATGCAACAGAAATGAGACAGTACCATGGTGTTCTATTTAAAAACCTCCAACATTATCCTTCTGTACTATTTAATTTGGAGGGCTTTTTGTTCTGTTAATGAGCTGGCAAATCGTTATTTTAGGTTTATTAAAGACCATTACTACCATGCTACTAATTAATCTAGTTGTGTATGTGAAGAGTTCATGTGCTTTCTGAAGTTGACTTGCATAAACTACTGCATCTGTCTTAATACATGAGCATTTCACCTTAAATATATTGCAGCATCAGTTTTTGTCTCAATGGGTTTGATTTCTGAACTTCTGGTGGGCTAAGCTTTTTTATTTTTTTATAATTTTTTTTTTAAGTGTATCAAGATACTGAGAATCTACCATTTACTTTTCTGGATGACTTGTTTCAGTGATTCATCTTTGCCACTATTTAAAAATAAGGCATGCAATTATTGTTTGAATATATTTGAATGCATCTGTCTTTCCTTAGTTCTTGTTATCTCATCTGAATTTTCTATCATATCAGACTGTCTTAAACTTGATTCGTCCCTTTGACACTGTATTGTCACTCCTCTTCATGGTGGCAGTCCCTAGCATTTAAAGACACGTACAGATTTTAAAATACATAGTTTTAAAAGAGCATCAGCAGATCAAAGATTTGCTGGGCTGACTACTCTAGGACTCTGAGATAAGTTTAACAAGTATGCTGATTTAAAATGTTTTTCTCACAATGTTTTTTAACATCTGAACTGGAACATCTGCTTAACAAATGAGTTGGAAGGAAAATCAATATAATGTGATACAATTATACCATTTTGAATCTTTCCAACTATAGAATGGAAGTATTTATTGACTATTTTTGATCCGTCCTTACAATTTTTAACACTTGTACCACCTCTGTCTAGTTATGGGCCTCTGTTTGTTACCAACACCCTTAGTGGTGTCATGGGTGGATGTTTCGTGTCTCTCACTTTTTACATTCTGCAACAGTAGTTTATATTGATGGTGATCTGGCCTCCCCTGTTCTAAGCTGTTGATGCTGCTTATTTTTTTTAACTTACTTTTTTTAAAAAAAAAAATCAAATTTTGAGAAATTAGGCTGAGCTGTAGCCAAAAACTGTATAAAATTCCTCCTTTTGCTAGCTGTAGAATTACCTGACCAAAGATAAAAGCCATTAGGGAAGTTTCTGTTTTCATGTTTTTCTGTCTAAGATTTTTCTTCCCAGTTAATTTTGTTCATAACACTTTTTAGCTTCTGAAAGTTTGAAAACTCAGGAATATGAGCACCGTTGTATGTTTATATAAAACTTAGTAATCTCTATCTGTCTATGTAATTTGATAATGATCAGTAATTCTTAGGCTATGCCCAGCATCTACTCCAGTGATCTAGTCATTGTAGCTATTATAATTAAATATATGATAATTTCTGTGGTTGTGGTGGGTGCTGTTAGAAAATTGTTGCTAATAATTTTTTAAAAACTGATGTTTTTACTGTTGACAGCTTAAGATCCTGAGGTACTAGGTTTCAGTATTAAAGACTTCGGTTTGACCTTTTTCTTTCAGCACATTAAAAATAGGGCTTACCAAAAAAAAAAAATCCTACTGTTCTCTAGTTTGAGCTGATGGTCTGTAACAGACCTCTACTATCACCACCTTCTGAGTGAGCTGTTGTATTTAACCGTTAGGCCCACATACAGTCAGGATCCTTTGGTTCTGAATTATCAGGTAATGAATGTCTGAATGATGTTTCTTGAAACCTGGATTGTGCCTGCATCGTAATTAATGTTATTTTCGTGTAGTCTCTGGGTTTCACACAAGTGGGCCTTTGGCCTTTTCTTTTTCTTGTTGGGGAGAAGTATAGTTGTGTGATGCACATGGAGAATAGACTTGAATTTAGGGAAGGGGTGGAAATTTTTGAAAGTTTTAAATATTTCTGGAACTGTAGAAGTAAATTTTTGGCATTTAGACTTCACTGTAATGTTAGTGTAAGAATTGTACCTGGTATGAGATGAACTGTCATCAGGGCCATTGTTTCGTGACTTAGTGGCTGACATCAGATGTTTTAAATGAAGTTACAAAAAACTTGCCAATTGTGGATTAACTGCCATACCTTGGTGCTCCTCAAATTTTTGTCAGTTTATAAGGGTTTATGATGCTGACACTGAGTTTTCTTAACCGTAATAATTTTCTTGTCAATAATTAATTTTATATAGGTGGATGTTTTCATTATCCATGGTAATATGTAGTTATTTTACAAGTTTTACAATACTGTGTTTACAATCTACCTTCCCAGTGTCATGCTTAGCACTCTTTCCTCAATTCTTAGAGTAGCTTAATGCTCAGTCATTACTTGAGCAACACTGATAATCATTTCATATCTGCTATGCTTTAGATGTGTCAACAAGCAGTTTGATTTGCCAGCATGCTGGCCATTTAGTTATTTTTTTTAGCTTCATTTATTTCACATAGTGTTGATGAAGGTGGTTGTATTCTGGGTTCTGTTACTTTCCATTAGCAGTGGTGGATGTGACCAGTGGCTCCTGTATCCAATATTATGTGGATAAGCACACTCTTTCCTCAACCCTCTTTTTCTCCTACCTGTCATAGTTCAGAGTAATGCAGCATTTATATCTGGTGAAAGATCTGCTTATGTTTTACTGATTGAACTCTGACAAGCTGCAGTGTTGAAAACTGTAGTTGTATTTTCAGATCTTCCCCAACAGATGCTCTTTCAAAATTAATATTATTCTCTTTAAGTTGCTAGTTTTTTATCACCTCTGCTTTAAAAGTTCTTGTCAGTGTTCCCACTGACCTTTCCCATGTAAGTTGGACCTCTTTTAAAACTAGAGACTTTCAGGTCTCAGGTGGTTACATGTTTATTTCATTATCATGCTTATATCAGCATGCTTGCTTGCAGTATAAAACTGAATAAGAGGATCCAGTGTCAAATGGATACTTTGATTTCTTGTACCTTGTTATTAACTAAACTTTATCTGGATTATTCATGAATAATGTTTAGTAGTTTTGTGGAGCCTTTCATCTATAAATGAAAATTGCATTAATAATTTTCAGTGAGAGGAAAGTGGCTTACTCAAGGCCAAACAACAACTCAAAGGAAAAGATTCAGTAAACCCAGCTTTTATACACTCTCATCACTGCTAATACAGGAGTGCTTTGTAAAATATTGAATAAATCTTAAATTTTAAATGCATTGGTTAAATGGGAGAAATGCAAAGTAATTTAAATATGTTAAATAGTAAGCAATGTCAAAAAAAGTTAGGTAAGTAGCATGAAAGAGTAGACATAATAGAGAACCTGCTATATCTACTCTGAGCAAGATATAACTCTGATCTCAGCAAGTTCAGAGGAGGGCCACGAAGATGATGCAGAGAGCTGGAGCACCTCTGCTGTGAAGACAGGGTCGGAGAGTTGAGGCTGTTCTGCCTGGAGAGGAGAACATACCAGGGAGGCCTTAGAGCAGCTTTCCAGGACCCAAAGGGGGCCTCCAAGAAAGCTGGAGAGGGATTTTTTTACAAGGGCATGCATTGAATGGGACAAGGGGTGATGGCTTCAGACTGCAATAGGGTAGCTTTAGATTCGGTATTAGGAAGAAATTCTCTGCTATGAGGGTGGCGAGGCACTGGAGCAGGTTGCCTAGAGAGGTTGTGGCTGTTTGCTTCATGGACATGTTCCACATCAGGCTGGGTGGGGCCCTGAGCAGCCTGGTGTAATGAAAGGTGTCCATGCTCAAGGCAGGAAGGATTGGAACTAAATTATCTTTGAGATCCCTTCCAACACAAACCAATGCTGGGATTCTGTGATACAAGGAGAATAGATCTAATGCTTATGGGACAAATGGAAGTAAACATTCAGTATACTTCTCTTAACGTATATCTGATAAGCTGATGTTTGTGCTGGGAATCATAATGACACTATTAATTTCTTCAGTGAGATGAGTGGCTCTCTGCTGATACTCATGTTTGGTTTGTACGTCCTGCTTCCTGTAAAACTTACCTATGCTTTCAGAACAGTGACTTGGGCACCTGCAGAATATACAGCCTGTTACTTTTGTTGGCACCACATACTTTAAAAAAATTAGTGGGAGCCTTAGTTGTTTTTCAGTTATTCATGAAACAGTAGCATAGTGTTTCTCCTCCTTTGGGCCTGTCTGGTTTTGAATTCACATCACTTACTCTTAAGCCTATGGTGCTAATAAATAGACACATTTTGGGGAGAAGTTAATAAATTCAAATGTATAATTGGGCAATTCTTATACATGTCTGTATAGTTTGGTCTGGTTTTTTCAGACTAAACCTGGTGCTTCTTGTGCCAATACCTTTTAAAGTTCATTATACCTCATAACTTTTATGTACAACATGTTGAGCAGTCTAGGCTAATGGTACAAAGATTTGAGCTCCTTTGAGCTGTAGATTTTCACTGTAGATTGACATTTGGATGCAAAAATTACACTGATTGTTTCTGCCAGTTTTACTGCTTCATGGAAATATGTGGCAGATAATTTTGAAGATTTTTTTTTATTTTCAAGTATGCAAAGATCTGGATACCTGTACATTTAATTTTTATGGCTGGGTGAAAGAACAGTGAGTGAGTGCAAGCAGAGGAAAGTGCAACAGGCAGGAAGTTGCTGACTTCCTGTAATAAGAGGAAATTCATGTCCCAGTCAGTGGAAAAGTTTCTTCCAAATATGAGTGGTGTATGTTCATTGTGCATAAAACACATTTAAAGAATTCAGTCAGAAGTTGGTGCCTTGAGAAACAAGTTGGTGACTTGTTGAATTCTTTTTCAAGTGCACTTTTCAAAAGTAGCAGCCAGTGAGAATTAAATGGGGATGTTTTATGAATGAGGGTAAATTGCCCTTTTGTTTGTGAATTTACTTCAGAATTTTCTGGAGAAACACATCATTGTGAAATGCCCTTTGAAATTTTATTCAAATTTTATTAGTTGGTATTTTGTTCATTACTTTAATTAAGTTTGTTTCAGGCAGTTCTCTCTTCAAACTAAAAATTTATAGATTGATGAAAAAAAAACTGTAAGGCAGTATAAATACTGTACACTTGGCCCCTTTCTCACGACATTACCTTCTGTAGTCAGTGTTAGTTTCACCTAGTAGAAGGCTATTTTGGTTTTTGGATTTGTGCTAGTCCCAACTCTTAGTCATTATACTTCCCGTGAGTCTTGATTTGCAGACTGCTTGATTTAGGTGCAAGATGATAGTTGAGACTCTACTGCAAGTCAGGGAATTGAAAGAGATTTTAAGGGATAGATGGAATCAGATATGTATAAGGCAGGATGTGCCTGCTGCATTTTCAGCTGATTGCCAGCTGCTTGTGGTCCCTTTCATACTACACATTTTTCAGAAATGTATATGGACCCAAGCAGCTGATTGCTTTTGGTTCCCATTTTTGACCACTGAAGTTGATGGCTGATTTGACACACCTTTAAGACAGAGTGTCAAACTTCAGTTGGCAGAGATGGAAAAGCTGCCCAGTCTTCCGTCTCTTAAAACTTTTATCTTGACCCTTAAGTACATTCTTTGGGGTGAAGTGTGGGGAATTAAGTATCTGAGGAGAAATGAAGCACATATTGGACAGATACAAGTTAATGTTAATTTTTGATAGCTATAGATGGTGATGATGATGATGTCAGACATCTATTTGGTGTAGTCATGCTGTCTTTACCTACAAAGTCAGAATCAGTTTATCACAAGGTTCAGTCCTTACAAAACCGAGTGGAGAGGAGCAAAGGACAGCACAGCTACTGTCACTGAACACAGAGCTCCACTTTGGCGTTTTCCACACCTGGGATGGATTAAGGTGCACGTACAGAATGACCAAGTGGCAATGTCAGCTGTTGCAAATCCTGCTGAGATGCAATGTTACTTTGTTGCACTCCTGTGCACTCTGAAGTCTCAGTGATTGGAGAACGTCCTATCTTGTTTTTTGTTACGTAAAAATTTTTTGTTCTGGTCTTTAGGAATTTTTGATAAACTGTCAAAATTCTTGTGTATTAGATGAAAAATACATAGTTCTCCCTGTAAGTCAATATTCAAGTATTCAAAACTGACATATGTCAGGAATTAGAGCATTAGAACTGTTGCTATTTCATTGCTGTTGGGAGAGACTAGATTTTTACATTAATTTACAGTAATAGTGTATGATCAGTCATGGTTATAATTTTCACTGTGAGTAATTTTATCTTGGGAAGAGGGCAAATGTGGGCTTAGTGAACATCATTTTACTACTTGTAACAGCTTACCCAGATTGGGATAAAAGTGTGTTGTTAGACTCATGCTATAATTTTTGTATGTTGACTGGATTGCTTAGTCTTATAGAGCTGCTGTTAATTATCATTTAGTCCATAAGCATGTTAGATACCTCCTAATACAGATAGTCAGTCTTTTCTCAGTGTTTTGAATTAGCTTTCAGTGATAGTTGGGATAATCTTTCATTTTCTGTTATGCTCAAAAGCTTCAGACTCATACTGTCCTCTTCCAGAAGTAATGGATCGGCCTAGGTCAAGCCGTATGAGCTTGAGAAAGAGCAGTGTGTGGGTAGAAAGTGGATGACAAGGACTTAAACCAGTGAGTTTAAGAGGAAAACCTTTAGTACAAAGCTTATTAAATGGCATTGAATAGTCTAATAGTCTTCTTTGTTTTTTTGGGTTTTTTTAGCAAAGAGCATTTCTCTTAGATCCCTCTTTCCGTTTGCAGTTTTACTTTGCCCTAATGCTTGCAGCTGTGGACTTTCCTAAGCATGAAAGAAGCTAGCATTCATTTAAGATTCCACCTTCTGAAAACATGGAATAAAATCAAACCAAACAACACAGAAAATGTGTCTGGAACTGGCCATTACTCTTGCTTTTGTTTTGTTTTGTTTTTTTTTCAGTGTATGTCTCAACATTTTGTTTGCCTGGTTTTTGTGCATGTCAAGCACATGTTTCTGTGTTTTCAAGCTGCAACAGAAATAATTGTAGGGTGGTGTTGTGGTTTAACCACAGTAGGCAGCTAAGTGCCACATAACTGCTCACTAGAAATGAAATGTGGTCAAGGAAGAACAAATACACTACAAGTGAAGATACAGCATTAGGTATTGAAGTAGATTGTATTGGCTCACTGTATTTGTAGTAGTAGTGGAAGACAGGCTTCTACAGGGTTTTTTACTCATGTTGTTTTGCATTATTGTACAATGGTATGCAATGATAAAGATGCAAACAAGAAGAATAATGTAAAATTGCTGATGAGAAGCTTGATCATCCAAGAGGATTTTCCTTACAGTTACTGCAAACTTTGGCAACCAGTGAGATGAGCATTTTAGAAACTGTGCACTGCATGGATTGACTGGAAGGAAAGTTGAATCTCATGAGTAAGTGGGGTAAATGAGAATTTTTGATGTATAGGCAGGTTGAGTCTTATATGTATAGGTCTTACACAAAACAACAAGAACAACAACAAAGTTTCAGATGAGATCTGAATATATTGGAAGATGAAGAGGAGCTGATGTGATCTTGTTTTGAACCTGAGTGGTAAAGATGGTGACAGAGATGTATTTGATACTGAGAGGAAAAAGTGGTCAAGATTTTCTCATTTTTCTCAAACATTCAGTTTACTTTAGAAAGAAATATATCTGTAGCAGTACATTAAATTAAGCTGACACTCTTTCTGATGTGCTCAGTATACCATCTACACTATTTCATCTAAAAAAAAAAATACTCAAGTTGCCAGCAAGTCTCCAAATTGCTAATATGGTATTTCAGCTAATGTTTCTTACTCATCCTGACCAGACAACTCTCAAAATTATTATTCAGGTTAACTTCAGAGTAAGTGAAGGTTGGGTAGCAGTTTCATTTTTCCAATGTGGAAGAATTTATCTTTCAAAGTCCTGAGTTACATTTTGAAACGATTTCATCATTGCAATGTATCCCAAACTGACAGCAATAAATTAACTGACATTTCACTTGAGACTTAATTTCTGTCTACAGTTAAGAATTTTGCTTGGTGAAATGTTATGGCCATGCCAATTTTATTCTTGTTCATTTTGCTCAGTTTTGAAGGAACTGAAACCAGTGTCAATTCCAGAATTTTGTTTTAGTAGCTACTAATGGGTTTGTCATGATTCATTGCAATGTTTGTTTGTAGCATCCACTGGATACTGTGACCTTCCATGTAGTTCCTCTTGAGAGATACATTTCTGTAGTTTCAGAATGTTTCAAAGTATTTTTACTTTCATGTGACATTCGCCTTTTTCTGAGGCTGAGGCCTCAGAAACTGTCAATTCCTCTCAAAGTCCCTGACACCATTGTGATACAGTGACTTGAAGTGACAGGTAAAAGATGACAGTGAAGTGAAGATGAAATGCAAGTTCTAATTGCCTGTACAGGTAAACAAATAAAAAAAAATTAAGTGGTATCTGTCATCTTGCATAAGTGAGAGAAGGTTTTTCTTGCATGCTGGACATTTGTTTTCGTATCTTCCTTTCAGAGCTCTAGCTGTGCCATCCGTCTTTTTCAGTGTTAGTGGAGTGGACTGTCTTAGAGCAAGAGCTTGAAGTTCAACGCCCTGCTGTAACCTCTGTTGTCTATGACAGCTGGTCACAGATCATCTGACTGCCCTGAACTGTGTTAGGTATTACTGCATCTGTGGCCATGTATAAATTACAACAGTCCTTGAAAGACTAGTTATTTCATTAATATTGTGATAAAATAAAAAAAACGGAACAAATAAACCTGCAAACTCCCTGTGTCCTAAGCTGACCTGGTCTCTTGAGGAGAATTGCTTTGTGACCTCTCAAATTGAAAACGTCTGACAGTGAGTTGAGTAAGCTGCCCCTTATTAATGATGCAGTTGCATCTTGATGGTGGAATGGCTCTAGGCCTAGAGGGAATGACAATGATAAGGTGAGATTAAAGCTGAATTTTTTGTTTCCCTCTGCCCATTTGAACCTTAATTTGTAATGCCTTTCTGCAGAAATAGGACAAGTTGTTGGTAACCATGAGAGGCTCCTCAGTGTCTGCCCCATTGTACATGTGGTCCCACCAAATGACATTTGGCAGGAAATCTAAAAGGAAATGTCTGCCACCAAGTATAAGCAAATAAACCCCAATACTGTACTAGGTTGGAGTAGATACATCTGAATTTAGTCCCAGTCAATTGACTATGCACAATGGAAGTCTTAAACTTAACATGGCTTAGAACAATCACCTTCACTTGGTTTAGTTGGATGTCCTCTGATCGTGTTCTGCTCAAAACTGAATTCTCTTTTTGCTTTGATTTTTTCATTCTACACCTGATTATCACACTTCTTAATGTTCAGTAAGACTGGTATAAGGCCAATTGGTAATGTGTTACTGACTAAGAAAAACATTTTTCATTCATTAATTGAGATAGTTATACATATACTTATGCATATTTGACCACTCAGCTGTGGTGGATCTTATGTCAGTCAATCTGTCTTGCTTATGACAGTTCATGAAATGTGTTTCAAGTACTGCCTGTTCTCTTAATTCTCTAGAGAACTAAAAAAAAAAAAGTTGTTTATTTTTTCATTTACATCTCTTTCATAAAGCTATAGTAGGTGCTGGGAGATTTTTCAATATTTAGTATAAGAGATTCTGTGCATACATATAAGCGTTTTAGAATTCTATATCAGATATGTAAACCTTATCTATATGCATACTATTATAAGCAAATTATCTCTTTGCTTTCGATGAATCTTGATCTTAAGAAGACGTCTGGAGCATTCGGCCCAGAAAACTGCTGCCATTCCTAAACAGCATCAAAATGTACCTACATGGGAAAAAAACCCAAGAATGACTGTTCTGTTCTCCACATGGGCTTTTGTAACCTCTGTTGGTACTGCTGCCATAGGTCATCAGGAATTTCCTACAGTCCTGTAGTTGGACTGCATTTATTAACAGGAAAGGGTTCTTCACTCGGAGGCTGGTTGAGCACTGGAACAGACTCCCCAGGAAATTGGTCACAGCACCAAGCCTGACAGCGTTCAAGAAGTGTTTGGACAGCACATGGCGTGCTTCTTGGTGTGTCCTGTGCAGGGCCAGGAGTTGGACTCAAGTGATCCGTGTGAGTCCCTTCCAACTCAGGATATTCTGTGGTTCTGTGATTCTAAACTAAAGTCTGCTTGTTAGGCATTGCTAACCTCAGTGACTGATTTGTGGATAAAGACAATATTATGGCTGGTTCTGTATTACAGCTAATGAAATGGTCCATTCTTAGATTTGAACCGTGAGAGCACAACAAAGTTTTGAAATTCACAGAAGTAGAAGTAAATTAGACCTGCATTTATTAAGAACTTTGTATCTTAGTTTTAATTCTACATTTTACTCACTTGTTCAGGGTTACAGTCAGTGAAGTGGGACTTTTTATTCAAGGAGTCTCTAGTTCAGCATATGGAAAAAAGGAGAATGAATGAATAGCTAGGGCTTAGAATGGTTACCGACTAATAATTAAACGCACAACTATCTTGATAATCCTTGAATGATGTAACCTTCACATTGTCTTGTCATGTGACTGGTAGATAGAGATGCAGCAGATTTATTTTTTCTTTTTAAGATCGTGTGAAGTTTGTATTCAGAGTGTAACTCTTTTGACCCTGAAGATAATCCCTTATAATAAAAAATGTTAAATTTGCATTACAGTTTCTAAGTTGATGTATTTTACATTAGTTAAAGTGCAGAAGATTGGTAAATACAGGATATAAAAATTACATAGGCATTATTCATGCTGTTTATGGTTGACCTGGCTTTGTGTTTAGATTTTGGATTTTAACTGATCTCATTAGGTAAGCTATTTTCTTTTTATAGTAAGTATTGTTTGCATTGTGTGTGCAAATTTAAGGATAAAAAGTGTAAATTTAAGGCATTTGTCTTGAGTGCCATCACATGGCCTGTACAGGACAACCTCATGATCAGCCAGCGTGGGTTTATGAAAAGGCAAGTTGTATTTGACCAACCTGATCTCTCTTTATGACAAGGTGACCTGCTTACTGGATGCAGGAAAGGCTGTGGATGTTGTCTACCTGGACTTGAGGCCTTTGCCATTGTTTCCCATAGCATTCTCCTGGAGAAACTGGCTGCTCATAGCTTGGATAGGCAGATGCTTCACTGGGTAAAAATGGGCTGACTGGCCAGGTCAAGAGAGTGGTGGTGAATGGAGCTACATTCAGCTGGTGACAGATCACAGTGTGTGTCCCCAGAGCTCAGTAGTGGGATAAGCCCTGTTTAATACCTTTATCAAGGGTACGGATGAGGGGATGGAGTGCACCCTCAGTAAGTTTGCAGCTGACACCATGTTGGTCAGAAGTGTTGATCTGCTGGAGGATAGGAGACCTCTACAGAAGGATCTGGACAGGCTGGATTGATGGGCCAAGGGCCAAGGCCAATGGTCTGAGGTTCAACAAGGCCAAGTTCTGAGTCCTGCCTTTGGGTCACGTCAACCCCAGGCAGTGCTACAGGGGCTTCCTGGAGAAAAGGGACCTGAGGATGCTGATTAACAGCTGCAGAACGTGAGCCAGTGTGTGCCCAGGTGGCCAAAAAGGCCATTGGCATCTGGCCTGTATCAGCAATAGTGTGGCCAGCAGGACCTGGGCAGCGATTGTCCCCCTGCACTTGGCACTGGTGAGGCCACACCTTGAATCCTGTGTACAAGAAACACTTTGAGATCTGGAGTAAGTCCAGAGAGGGACAGTGAAGCTGGCAAAGGGTCTGGAGTACATGAGGAGTCGCTGAGGGAGCTGGGGTTGTTTAGCCTCTGGAAAGGAGGCTCAGGGGAGACATTACTGCTCTCTACAACTACCTGAAAGGAGGTCATGTGCAGGTGGAGATTAGTCTCTTCTCCAGGTAACAAGTGATGAGACAAGAGAAGACACCTTCAAGTTGTGCTAGGGAAAGTTTAGATTAGGTATTAGAAAAAATTTCTTCACCCAAAGATTTGTCAAGCATTGAAGTAGGCTCCCCAGTGAAATGGCTGGGTCAACATCCCTGGAGGTATTTAAAAGATGGGTGAATGTTGCACTTGGGAACATGGCAGGCTTGGCAGTGTAAATGATTGGATTTGATGATCTTAAAGATCTTTTCCAACCTAAACAATTCTATTCTGTTAAAATGAAATGTTTGTAATGGCAAGCATTCTGGATAGGTAGCCTACGCCATCTTTTTCTGGCAAGCATATGATGTCATGAAATTATTTTAATATAAAATATTCTCTAGCATGCTGTACATTACTGAAAACAACTTTACTGGTGGCATAGAGAATTACTTCAGTGAATTATTTTTAATACCTTCTTCACTTCTTCACTCTATATATTCTTTTCTATTTCTATCATTTAGGAGGAATTCTGTTGTCTTGCTCTGCTGTTCCGGAGGCATTTTGTCTCTGTTACCAAAATTAATTGATCTGACAGGGGTCAGAGGAAATATCTGTTGGTTGCCTACATGGTTTTGCTCCATGCCAAGCAATACACTTGTTATCATTGTGAATTCTTACGTAAAATGGATAATAAAGTGCTGGTACAGCTAAGCGAAGTAATTCATTACTTTCCAGATGCCTACTAAGCACTTAGTTCCTGAAGTCAAATATTGGGGTCCTGAGCTTATGGATGCTTAAGATTTGTTCCAGGAAGACAAAATTGATTTGTACTTGTAATTCCTGAGTGACTTCAGTGTTGATGTCAGTGATGGAAAGACCTGCAGCTAAACAAACTTGAACTGACCAGTATAGTTTTAATCAAGATAAATTTACTGGAGGTGAGAAGTGGGAAGAAGAGATAATCCAGCAATTGGTTAAATTAAACTACTGTCTGTCCAGTGTTTCTGGCTCTGATTCCAGTCATTAACTTAATTTCTGCCGTTAATCTTCTGTGGGGGTTATGACATCTGCGGTATGTAAAAATTAGTTTCCTTTGTATGGGTTGAAATTTTACTTCAAATAAATTTATGTCTAAAATTAGAAAGTAAACATTGATGAATCTGATTTTTAATGAGTAGCAGCAGAATTCTTAATAAATACACTGTAAAATTACACTGGAACATACATTAGGAGGGATTTAGTGAATGTAGACTTTTAAAAAAAGGAATGAGAAGACTTACGTAAGATACAGGTGGTCATAGTGAGAATCAAGAGTTCAGGAAGGATATCTAAGAATCACTTCTGAACAGTAAACACGGTATTTTCAATTACCTTTTTTTAAATTTAAGGCATAAAATTATGTGTCTTAAGGCTGTTAGTATTTAAATGGGATGAATTTTTGATTCTGTTCTGTGTCACTGAAGTGTTTTATCTTGAAGTCTTGTGGGTAGCACTCCAATTTCCATGTGACTAATAAAATACAGATACTCTGGAGTTAAGTCAGTGAACAAATACAGATTATTGTTCAGATTTAAATAGTGAAAGAAAACGTGGGTTAAAAGCTGGTTAAAAATTTGAGAGTATCTGTTATTAAGAAGTATTGATACTGGAATTTAGATGAGAGAAGAAAAAAGAAGATTAGTCAGGAAAACCAGGCCTGTAGTTGCTTATGGGCCTGGGTCATATACATTTGCCTTGCTAATGCTTTTTTAGTGTGATGAAAAACTTCCAGAGCTCATGACATCAGAAAATTCATTGTGTGGAAAAAACTAAAACATTCCTTATTGTTGGCTTCAGTGTTATGTTTGGCTTTGAAGAAACTGACTTGTTTTACAGTTTCAGTCAAAGATCAACGCAATCATTTGAGCCTTGACTTGCTCTTAGAGGAGTCTGACAGAGCTGGCGGCATTTTCGTCTGTCAGGTTTTTGTTGTTTAAAATCAACTCTTTGACTCACTGACACTGTAATGAGGAGTAAACAAGCCCTATTTCTTTGCGACAATTTGCAGTATGTTTTTAGTGGATTCTGAATTTAGCAGTGCTGGTTTAACAGTTGTTAAATCATGTAGCTGTAGTAAACTTCTTTACTAGTGGTAATAATTGTGTTGAAGAAATTAGTTTCACGGCCCCCTGTGGAGGGGTTTGTCTTTGGTCGTGGTATTGTCGGCTTTGGCCCTCCACTGCTGCCTGTCTGCTTCCTTCAGAATACTATCTTCCCAGTTCTCCTCTTGCATTTAACCACTACTTTGTGGTACCAGAATTTCAAGTGTCCTGTTTGGCCTTTTGTCCCAGTGATAAATGTGTTAGATAATTGCAGGACCACATGTGCTTCTGATCAACTACATGAATGAATGTTCTAATATATGGGGCTTAAAAATATGTCTGAGAATAGGTACTCAGCTGTACTATGGTTGCTGAGAAGCAAAGATTTAAATTTCATGTAATTTTTCTAATTAGGGAATGTAACAGTGATGTCCCTTAAAATCAAGCTGAGTCAACATTTACAAGTACTGATCCTATCTAGCAGGTATATAAATATCTGAAGTCTTCTGAATATCTGATGTTAAAAAGAAGACAGAACTTTGTGTCTTGCAGAACCTACAATAAAAATAAATCTAAAAAGAGAAAATTATTTAATTCAAGATTCCATTGATTTTATTCTGTGTTCTAACAAAAGAAATGTTATTTTTGTTTACTTCTCGGTGGTTGGTTGCTGTCTATTCAGCATGCAACTTACTCTTCATTGATGATACTTCCAGCAGACCTGAAGGTTATGAGAATTAGGTAGCAAGAGTTAACGGAAGGTTATGTTGGCATAATTATTTAATTTGACTCTTGTCTTCCATATTCCATCTGGGATGAGCTAAAGCATTCTTTCCTTGATTTTTCATTACTTTTATACTGTCAATAATTAATGTTAAAATCTATCACCAACAAGTGAAATTGTGTATTCAGAATATAGAACAGGTTACCTACTTATTTATCTGGAAAATAATGTAGTTACCTTTCACTGGGGTTTTGTTGTAAAGTTTTAGATAAGGAAATAATAATCTCTTCGGGATGAGGAAAAGAAGAACCTTCTTCCAGGCATCCCAAGGTTAATATATTTAAGTTGATCTGAAGTAAATTAACCATGTGTGTTCCTTGATTTGAGGTTCTGTTAAGAATTCCATGCAGACATTCACTCAGTGAACAAAGAGACAGGAAGGGAAAAAATTCTCAGATATTTTGATAACACTAAGTCAAGGAAACTCTTGTATGAGCGAATGTTGCCATTGCCAGCATTTCCATTTTTTTGACTACTCCCTCAATTGCTAAAGCAATTCCATTGGTCATGGGAGACCAGGTTCAATGAAGTCCTTTTTCACCAGCAATCTGTTACTTCTAGATTGCTGCTGGACATTTTGGGAATGACTTGCTTATTGTCTCTTGTCTAATTAAGTTTCCCGTCGTAGTAGTTAGAAATTCACCAAGACTGCAAATAGAATTCAGGGCACCTACTAATGGGTGAATATCGTAATTATGAGAGAGAAGATTAACTTTTAGCATTTCCCTGACACTGTGCATTTTTATCTGAAGTGAGTCAGAGATAAGGGAGTGCAAATGGCTGCTCTCAATCAGAAAAGAGATTGGCTTCTCCCCTTTATGTAAGTCCTCAAACCAAGTGCACCTTAGTAGAGAGAGGGTGCTACTTATTTTCATCATGTAATGTTAAGGTTCTTCTTGATTGCAAGCTGCCTTTATAGATTGAATAAGAGGTATGATCATTGCCAAACTGATCAAACTCGAGACTAACAGAAGGTGCAGCTCATGCAGTTAATTTTCTATTCCACTGTTAGTTATAACTATAGGAGAGTGTAACTGTGTTGAGTTGAATTAGCTTTAAAAGGCATTGGTACAAGTATGTTTTATTGATCATCAGTTGCTACAGATATTGAAGGTTCTATAAGGAAAATAATGAGGGTCCTCAATTAGAGGTGACACAATAAGAAACTTTTAGTTTAGTTGGAAACTTTTATTTTGTTGTTTTCAGGTCATATTGGAACCTGAAATATTTAATCTGTAGTGACTAAAGATGAAAGAATTTCTTCCCCTGTAGAAATTAGATACACAGTTGCTATTGGAAGTATGTTATCCACTTCCAATCTAACATTGGGAGTTCTTTTCTTTTGTATTATAAGAACTTAACTTCTGTATCTCATTCCATTGATGAAGTCCTAACCCTGGCTTGAATATTTTCAACAAACAGTTAGAGAAAAGGTGAGTATGGTATTGTTACATCATGGAAAATACTAATTTGTTTTAATGAGAGATTTACTTTCAGTGAAAGGAATGTAAACAGTGAATGTGTACAAAATATATCAACAGTCTATACATAAAACAACAAAAACTGATTTTTGGATATTCAGATTTAATTCAAATATGTCATTTAATGCAGGCATAATGACCTTTTAAAGCCAGTAGTTAATGTTTTCATAATAATGTTAATTATGTCTCTTTTCAAGTACTTTATGTAGAATTGTATACTGCTATGTAATTTATTACCTATAGGATTCCCACTAATATCCATTATCTTGAAAATATTATGAATTTTTCACAGTTGTATTTTCCAATGTCCTTTTTTTAGACTGTTAAAAAAAACCCAAACAAAAAAAGTAGAAAGAAAAAACAAAAATGAAAAGGCAAGTGATTTAATTTTTCCTACTTACCACTAGTTCAGGCAACTTGTCTTCTTGTGCAATATTACCACTGATTTAAATGTTGACATTTAAATTTCTGTTGGTTGAATCTTTCCTTCTCTTTACTGTTTTATAGTATGCTGACAAAATTATAGCATTTTTAACATTCCATTTTCCAGGTAAAACTGGCATTCATCAGCCTTCTAATTCATCTGAGTATTTTAGAAGACATAGCAATGTCTGACATTTGCTTTTGTGTTTTGCAGACCAGCTATTTCTACCCTTTTATATTTTAAAGTGAAGCCCTGATTTTTATTTCATTAATAGCCTCTTATACTATAAATCTAATCTGTTTTGGGATTTGAGTTAAAAAACTGTTCCTGATCTTATCTTAGTGGGTAAACCAACTACTTTACAGAGTGTTTGCTAACACGGGTAGCTGTTTTATTGATGAATATAGAAAAAGCATATAGTCCAGTGCTTTGTTCCATTCCTCTAATTTATGACACTAGTAATAATAGATGATGAATGAGATATCCAAAACATTAATAAATTATCTGAAGATGTGTACTAAATCAAAGAGGAGGAGACTAAGAAATAATCTCATATAATGCCTCCAAGAAAAGTAAGCTAATTCCAGAGTCATTTATTCAGCAATATGCAAAAACCCTGAGAAATTTGTTGAAATTGATCTGCTATAGTTAGTATGAGATTAATATAACTCAGCATTTCAAATGCGCTATTATAGACATTTGGATCGCCAGTATCAGGTGGCAAGAGATGTAAAATTTACAGACTGAAATCACTCTTAAATGTTTAAGTTAAAACGTTGAGTTTAAGCATGTTTAAAATAAAACCCAGCAATTTTGCCCTACAGTGATCATACTTACATCCTCTTCCCTAAATTCATGTATCCACTAACAGGATTGAAATTTGCAGCAGTTTTCTGCTGTGCTTTGCATTTGGTAACTTGATGATTCTGTGTAAAATACTTACTTGTTCAAAGAGAAACTGTGCAGCCTTTCATTTTTCTTAGCAGTGGAGTTTCTATGTTTTGTCCATTTGGATGCCGCAAGGCATAGTTCTCCTGGTGACACTGTGTGTTTAAAAAGGAGTCTTCGTGTCAGAAGATGTATTTGGCCACTTACGCAGTATTCATGTGCCACTTTGTTATAGACAGGCAACATCCAAGTAGTGGACTGGTTTTATGCAAGAAAACTAATGTCATTCTTATTAATCTGTTCCTTAATGTTATCAAGTCCATTGAAATTCAGTCATCATGATAAAATAGAGTGACATTTAGGGAGGGCAAGTATTGGTTAAAGTGAAACATCTTGGAGGTGGTATAATGTTTTCTGTTTCACAGATTGAGACTAGGAGTTTTGATGAATATGATTTTTATTGCATTTAGATAACCAGTATGTGGTTTTAGATAAATTTGTCATTACAATGATCAGTATTTTCTTTTGTCCTCCCTCTGTTCCCATTTTTTGGAATCTTTCCTTCCATGCCTTGCACCTTTGCTGGAGTTCATATGGCTGCAGAGAGCTGATCCAGCTGATTGATAATATATTTTTTCTTTGTTGAGGTTATACAGTGAGTTGCGAAGTAGTTAAATGGTTTTGGTATGAAGTTAACAAAACATCCTAAAGACTATACTTTCTACATCAAGGACAATGGAGGACCCTTATCCCTGATGATTTTTTGATGATTTTTGATCATATCTGATCAAAGTGATCAGCTGTGGATACAGGTAGCTAAATTTACCTACCTAGCTGTATTCAATGTACCCATTTCCATGATTATTTCTTCTGTGTGAAATAGTGCCAGAGGACGCATTACCATGCAACAGGGGCAGTATAGTACATGGTTTTCTATATTTCATGGATTCAGCTTCATATTTGTGACTAAGATTATGCATAGACTATTGGATGCTAAGCCACTCATACTGAACTTCTGGATTTTTTTCACTCCTCTGTCCCTGTCACAATCCCCTTAATAGTCTCAGTGATCCAAAGTGTCTGGATGGTGGCCTGCTATCCCTGAATTCACATTTGTCTTAGAACTGGACGTTTTTAGTTATACTATTTTCTCATTTCCCAGAATGTGTTTTACTGGTCTTCTTGCTACACATAGCCTTAATTTAACCCTTAAGTGTGGAATTTATTCTGGTTGCAATTCTTCATATAAAAGTTGTCCTCAGAAATTATCACCAATTGCTTTCTACTCTTTGTTTCCTCTCAGTTTTTAGTAAATACAATGAGTATTGTTAATCATATACTACTTCTAATTATCAATCTTCAAGATGAGCAATTAACATATTGTTTAAAAGTAGCAGTAAACAGTATTTTCTTTTGTTTGTGCTTTAATCTAGTCTTATGCATCTTGTGAAAATGTTTATGTAAATCCTAACTTAAATGAATCATAGAATCAAAGAATATCCTGAGTTAGAAGGGACCCACAGAGATCATCAGGCCCAACTCCCAGCCCTGCACAGTGCAGCCCCGAGAGTCACAGCATGTACCTGAGAGTGCTGTCCAAACTGCTTCTTGAACTCTGTCTGGCTTAGTGCTGTGACCATTTCCCTGGGGAGCCTGTTCCAATGCCCAGCCACTCTCTGGGTGAAGAACTGTTTTCAAATATCCAACCTAAACCTCCCCTGACACAACTCCAGGCCATTCCTTTGTTCACAGATTACCACAGGGTAGAGATCAATGTCTGCTTCTCCACTTCCCCTCGCAAGGAAGTTGTAACTGCAAGACTCCCCTCAGTCTCCTCCAGGCTGAACAAACCAAGTGACCTCAGCTGCTCCTTGTATGTCTTCCCCTCAAGACCCTGTGGCCTCCTTGGGGCCCTCTGCACTCTCTGATAGCTTTATGTCTTTCTTCTATTGTGGTGCCCAAAACTGCACACATATTCAAGATGAGGCCACCCCAGTGCAGAGCAGAGCAGGACAATCCTCCCCCTTGCCTGGTTGGTGACGCTGTGCCTCATGCCCCCCAGGACACAGCTGACCCTCCTGATTGCCAGAGCACTGCTGATTCATATTCAATTCACCACTACCCAGGGCCCCCAGTCCTTTCATGGGGCTGCTGTGCAGCCTTTCATTCCCAAGTCTGTCCGTACATTCAGGTATGCCCTGTCCCAGCTGCATTTACCCTTGTAAATTCTCATGCAGCTGATGATTACTGAGCCCTTTTATTTGCTGAGATGGTTCTGCAAGGCCTCTCTGCCATGGAGGGAGTCAACAGCTCCTCCCAATTTAGTGTTGTCAGCAAACTCAGTATACCTTTGAGTTCTGCATCCAAATAATTTATGAAGATGCTGAAGAGCACTGGCCTAAAATGGAGCTCTGCAGAACCCCACTAATGACTGACTGGCATCTTGGTGTAACCCCATTTACTGTGATGTAAATGAACGTGCCATGTTTATGAGTCAGATTAGGACTTTTTTGGTTCAGTCATCCCATATGTAATGCAGTTTTAAAATTTTACTTGTTTTTCTTCATAGCTGACATGACCAAGTTTGTAATTTTTAACAGTCAAGTTCAAAGAGAAGTGTGGATAGAAAACATTTTTAGAAACTAGGAATTATATCTATTTTCTAAGTTTATTAGATATTACATGTAAAAAATATATGTAGATTTTATTAGAATATTTGTTTTATATTTCCCACTGTTTTCTTCTGGCTGTTTATATTGGAGTTTCACATATAAGTATAGGATCTTTACTTCACCTTTCCATTTATCTTATGGTCTGCCTCGGCTACAAAAGTATAAACTTTACAGTCAGTCTTCAAGGTTCTTAACTTACAGCACTGAATTGTAGAAAAGAAACCAGAGTCTTTCTGCACTTATTTCTGTGGTGTTCAGATGGGGTTAGTGATTATAGTAGAATGTTTCTATTTCCTCTTTCTGTAGACCTACTGACTTTCTTGTTATGCTCAGAATTGAATCAAGATCTATTGAAGGCCAAGAAGTTGTTTCCCAGTAGCGGAAAGATTGAAGACAGTTTATTTGCCTTATTGGTATTTGTCATGTTGCCAGACCTTAGTTTAACGAAAACAGCTATTAAGTAAGCAACAGAATTCCATCATATATATATATTTGTCGTTATGTTCAGTGTGAAATCAAGACTTTTTAAAAACCAGAGAAGTCCATTAAAGAGTGTTTTAGGGGTTAAGGTGCTTATTCATGGTTGTCCAATGTGACTTTGAGTTTCTTCTGTCCCTGGTCCATTACAAGAACTTGCATAAGCATTGTGTATACATGAGTGCTCTAGCATCTCTTTTTGTTGTGGAGAATGTCTCAGAATCTCATAGTGGATAAATCTCACTTGAAATTAATTGAAGCTACCAGACAAAAAGAAAATAGTAGCAAAACTTGAAGTGTACGAAGCTCACCTGAATAAAAGCTGAATGGTCTCTGCACCTCATTCATTTATTTATAGAAAATGGAAAGATTCTGCATTTTGCAGAAATTAAAATATCCATATTGGTATTAAAATATGCTGAGAAAGGGATCCAGCAGCTCTTACTTTACCAAAATTGGTGCATGATCACTTAGTACAACAGCAGCTAAGGCCTAAATTGGGAGAGCCCTTCTATAGAACAAGACATGATCTGATTTTTTGAGAGTAAGATGCAATATTCACTCTTTTATATGAATAGACTTAAAGAACAAAAACCATTAATTGGGGAAGGTAATGATTGCACATTATATAATCTTAGAAGATAGTCAGTTCTTCATGTAAAAATGTGTGCAATTTGTAATTTCTTATTTTATGCTTCCAGAAATAGGGCATTCAAAATAAAAATTTAATTGCAAAGATAAATTTTCAGCCATGTGAAAAAAAATCCAAAACAGTTCAGTTAATGTATTTAGTGATGACAACAGAGGAACCCTTGGATCTTAAGCATATTACTTGAAAAATAAGGATCTCAAATATAGTGTTGTACTCTGTCATTTATATGACATCTGGGGACTTACTGAAATTCAGGAGTGCATGATTAAGGTTCTTTGAACAAGAGAAATGATCTTTTAAGTGGCAAAATGTGAATATTAAATAACTGCAAACTACTTGTTTGCCCAGTCCATTTAAGTATTAATTATTTTTCATCAATTCTAATAAATGGACAATGTATTGTTTAAATAAATTTTAGACACAATAGAAGAGTGTCTGTAATTGGATAATTAAATTTTGCTACCAAAATTAAGATTCCTTGGTTTGGAGTACTTCCAGGTTAACATATTATTGAGAAGTTCCCATTGAATACTGTAAATCAATACAATGGAAGGTTGTTTTTGAAAACTGATAAAAGTTTTATTTTCTTATAAATCAAGAAGTTGGCAAAATGTACACTTATTGTTGATTATTAGAATACAAAACTATCTGTTAAAATCAATTAACATGCATATCTGATGACTGATTGTATAAATATGAAAGTCAAATAATTGTAATCGTTAACCATGGCTGCAGGTCATATAAGTTGTCAGCTGAAAAAAACTAGAGGTGAAAGAGGTTGATTTGCATATATTTAATGTGGCATGCTGTACATGTGGGAATTTGAGATAAACCTTTGCTGGTGATCTGCTTGTCTTTATCTAAAAATCAGCTAGGAAATGCGGGTCATAACAGTCAAATGAGCTATGTGTTGTATTGATAGGAGTTGATTCAGTAGCTTGGGATTTAACATTTTGCTATGTTTCAATATTTTAGAATTGAATTTACCTTAGACACAATTAAAAGAAGCTGGTTAAAAAGTTGTTCAGAAATACTTGAAGTTTATACCAAGAACGTACTCAAAATTGTATGTAAATCTCCTACAACATTGTAGGACTGATTTACTTTTACAGTTTTTAGTTAGACTTATCAATATGTATAACAAACACTTTTTTACTTTTTATGATGAAAAAAAATCAGATACATTTAAAATTTTTATGAAGTACTGCACTGCATCACAAAAGTATCTTTCTATGTGAAGTGGACCAAACAGATAATCTTTAATTTAATTGATCAGTTGTAATAAATAGAGGGAGGAAATTGGGGTGCAAGAATGAACCTTCTAGTCTTGAAACATTTATGCATTATTTAAAATATTTTGTGTAATGTTATAACAATTCAGGAATCCTTGAAAAGTGGGTCAGAATATAGTGGTCAGTACCGTACATTAACTATAATCTGATTGAGCAGGTCTGTTCAGCCTTTCTCTTTCTCCTTGTGTTTACTCCTGAGTATTAAAATAAAAATCCCTAAACTTTGATATTGCATGGCAATGTCTTTCTAAAATTTCCATTTGCTATATTCTTGAGTCCCTAAAGGAAGGAAGCAGCGGAATGTGGTTTCTTTTGGTCTGATTTGTACCTTCAAACTAAGAAACTTTCTGATAATGGCAGCATCAAAAGGTGGAGAATGGAATAGCTTTGTTGCTCAGTCCTTTTACTGTGAACCTGATTTATAATTTTGCCATTGTAAATATTTGAAATTTGTTCTTAGGTGTGGGGTACAAGCCAGTTCCTTGAATTATTATCCAAATTAACTTGAGTGCCTGCAAGGGAGCCTCCCTGTGGAGAGTATGACCTGTTGTAGCACAGCTTCCCAGACTGGGCAGTGCAGAGAACGCACACGATTTCTCAATTTTTGTTGTTGTCCTCTGTGAAGTACACCTGAACATCAGTGCCTTCTGCTTTAGTGTTCTGTAGACAAATCTTCCTCATGATTTGCATGATGTAAGGCATCTATACAATGTTTGAGGGCTGGGGGGGAAAAGGATCAGCTGGCAGAAGAGAAGAAGGGAATCAAAATTCAGTTTCTGTCTTTGTCTCTTGTGTAGAGTGGAGTTTGAATGTGATTGCAGGTGGGAGAAAGATGCATCCCAGGTTATTGGCTGGTTTGTGTCCCTCTTTTAATGATTTACATGTCTCATTTGAGCAGGTAATTATGACCCTCTGGCTTAGACAGAAGTAGTTGTGTGAGGAGATGAGTTCTGTAACCACAGATTAGAAGCCCAAATTAAACATTAAAGTAATTTAAAAATAAGTAAATTATCAAATGAAGAAAAAAATTTTGGTTTAAGATGTCACAAACTGTAATGACATTACTGTAACTGTTACTCTACTGTAACTCATTGAAAAATCACTGCTACCAAAAGCTCCAAAGCTGCAGATGGATGCTCTATGACCAAATGGTTCTTCCTACAGAAGGTCTGATTCCAGAACCTCCAGAGCCATTGTATGTCTCAGTAATCCTCAAAATCTTTTAATGTGTGGAAGTATAGGCTGCTTTTACAAGGACCCATTGCTTTTAAAAAGAAGCATTTGGGATATGTATGATTTGTTTTGGGACTGGATGGGATTCACAGATGTGGTGTGGGAATGAATTGTCATTTTCAAAGAAAAATCTGTACACTAAATGAGAATACCTTAATAAAAAAACCAGTCTCATTTGTCCCACTTCAGAAATACATACTGTGAGAAGAAAGTGCTTCAGGTTCCTTAAAATATAGAAGTTTTTGTGCTGTTGTGTCTTGGGGCTTGCAGTGTTATTAGCTCAAAGGCGAGGTATGCTTTTTCATGATGACTATATTTAGCCAGGAGGAATAGTCCTTTTTAAAGCAAATTGAAATGAGTGTATGAGAGCATGAAATTGTCAGCAGCGCTGGTGCACAATTACATTACTTCTACATACTCTTTTGAATGACCACACAACAGAACAAGTGCTTCATTTCCACTGTGTTGATTTTTCTTGACAAAACATGGCAGTCTATCCAAAGGAGGGTGTTTAGCCAAGATAAATCTAAAATTTATGATTAAGCAAAGTGTTTTCTTATTATAATCCCTAAAGAGAATTTGAGACTTGTTAAATATAACGTGTCCAGGTAGTTCTAAGAGTAAATTATCCTTTATGCTTTTAAATGCTGAAATACAGCAGCACCATCAGCATTTTGTGCTATTACTTGCAGAAACACCACTGCACACTGACTTCCTTTGAAATAAGTAGCAAAAAAAAATGCATGTATACAATACATAATATATTTCTTCATTTTTACAGTCCAGTAGAGAGATAAAGAATCCATGTCAGTAGCATGGTTTGTAAAGCTGTCTTGCTCTTTCCTGTATGTAATGTGTGTTATGGAGGAAAGCAAATAAACCTCTTTGACAGAATGGATAAAAGTTGATAGCATGATTACACTTGTGGCACATTTCTTCAACTGCTATATTTAGAGTACCACTTTGAAGAAAGCTGTAGTGACTGTCAATATTATTAAAATAAATGGAGACTGAAAATTGATTGAGGAGAAAAGTGGATTTTGACCCTTGTGGTACCAATGTTGGCTTTGGAGTGCAGTATTCTAATTAAATTGTGAATGTACTTAGATAGTGGATATTAAATGATCTCACTGTATTCTTTCAAGGACTATGAACTTCCAAAATCAAGGATAACATTAGATGTCAGCCAAGTATTTTGTCCTTCTCGTGGTTTGTCTTTACATCTGAATTAGTGCCAGTTTGCACAGATTGTGTGTCAGCTTAAATACAAGAAACAGGCCTCAGTCTGCTTGAACTCGTTCCACCAAAGACTTCTAAAAACTTTCGGTAGTCTGCAAACTGTAATGGTTGTTTCACATTAAGTTGCTTTGTAGAATTATAAAACAGCTTTTCTTGTGCTTTCAAATAAAATGTTGTCATCTGCTAATGAATGAGATACCATCTGTAATAATTAAGGTTATTCTACTTGTTTTTCCCCTGCAGCAAAACTTCTGAAGGTTTGCAGAAGACAATAAGAGAACCACCAAGAAGGCTATTGCAGTGTTGTAAGTACTGCACCCAGAAAACAAAAAAAAAGAAATATGTGAATTAAGAATGTTGTAAAGTGATTTTCATTTTTTGGGAGAAAAGTGAGCTACATAAAGGGATTACATGTAAAATACAGAGCAGGATGTATTGTAGCAATCATGTTAATAATTTACAAGGGAAAAACTGCACTCTTGTAAAACCTAAAATTGTATCCTTGTGCAGTGTAATCAGAAATTCACCAATAGCAGTGAAAAATATTTCTCTATCCACCGAAGATTGATCTAGTTTATATACATTTGTTTATTTAAAACTATCAGAATTTAGAAAATCATTGTAGTTTTGTAGGTTTGTCATTTGTTTTAGTGACTTATTGTTTAGGTTATTTTGCAGAATTATTTATTTGCTGATTTATTTATGTATTTCATTATTTATTTATTTGATTATTTAGTAAATTATTTATCTGATGAATTATTAATACATCTTCATGACATGCTTTAAATTATTTATAACTTAATTTTGAGTTTATTGCTTTTCGACGCTGCATTGTTACTGACTAGTTTTGATTTTTTTTCTTAGTTCTTGAAAATTAAAGTACTAGCTCTAAGGCAAAAGTATATTCTTTGCAGAATCCATAGATGGTTTTCAATGAAGTAATTTACCATGTAGATAATAATTTTGTTTAATTGTATATTGCTTAATACCACTTTTCTACTTATTTAGCTTTTGCTTCTATGATTTCATAGGTGTGTCAAGATCAAATGAGTGACCTTTAAGGGGCAAAGATAAACGTTTACTTTAAACTGTGTAGAAGCAGTGTAGTTTTATTTCCCCTTAACAAGTACTCTTTAATTATTCTTCAAGTTAACGTATATTTTTGTCCCAGGAAAATGGGATGTTTTTAAAATGAGGCTTTTGATGTTTGCACCAATATGTTTAACTTCTAATAAGAAAATAAAATATTCACATTGGTAACCCATATGGAGAGTTCTTTTTCAGTGGCAAGGTTTTAAGTACATGGGGAGGAATGGTGGTATCTTTGGACACATGCGGAAGGATAGACATGTTGAGGGAAGGAAGGTGGATAGTAAGGGTTATTTTTCTCCTAGTGTTTTTTGCATGCATAAGAATTTATAAGCTCTTCAAATTTAACATGCCTGTGTTATTGTACAGAAACTACTTTCAGGTGCTGTGATCACAAAGAATCTTTTCTAGTGCACAACATAATGTAAAACCTGGTTTTGTGTTCCTTTCCTCTGCCAATCAGAAAGGTCTCAAATATCGTCCGTACTCTGTAGAGGCTTGAGTGAGTGTATAAGGGCAGTGTAAGGGGCCAATTTCAGGCTTTAGGTGTGAGCACCAGTTCAACAGGGTTTAAAATAGGTGCCTGGGATCAGAATTTGACTTGGAGTCAATTCTAACTGATGGGCTGGCTCTTCAGGGCCAGTGAGCCACCTTGTTGTGGCCTCCTGAAGTTGTTTGGCCTCAGTTCCCAGTGAGTACCTCGGGCAGTCTGAAACCACCTTGCAGGACTGACAGCCCCGTTTCAGAGCTGTAATGAATAGCGCAAAGCAGCAGTTCCTCTGCAGAAATGCCGTGTGCATAATGTGGCCTTTATTCTATGTTTAGTGCTTGAAATGAATTACTATATACTTTAAAGTTTTAACACAGCATGGAAAGGCTGCATTGTACATTTCAAGTTTCAGTGCTGTTGAAATACAGTAGAAATGGCCTCTGTAGACAGGTTTCACTATAGAACTTAAATTATGCATGTGTATATCCAAATTCCTTATTTTGAAATATTGAATGTATGAATATTTAATTTGTATCTTGCTTTAGTATCTTCATATGCTTGCCTTAAAGGAAGCTGTTTCCTTTGATTTATATACATGGATAAAAATGTGTGTACAGTATGTATCAATAGTTTTTCTCTCTGTGGTGTTAGATGAACAGCTTTAGATAACGATAGCTACTGATTTTTGTTCTGCAGCTTGCTACCATTGTATAAAACGTAAATTTGCCGTATTTGTTCTATTAATCTTACTTGAATTTCAAATTCATTTGCTTTCCAGAAATATTTTCTTAATTACATGCGTTAAGTGAAGTCAAGTATGTTTCAGATCTTAATGATGCAGTATTTTTGGTCTGTGCACAGTAACAAAGCTCTGAATATTATTATTTGGGGCAGAGTTCCAATCTGAAATTTACATTTCTCCTTATTTGAATGTTTTCACTGAAGCTGAGAACTCCAAGGGAGTTCCTCAACATATCCTAGTTTATGCGATATGCTCTCTGAAATTTAGTACACTCTTATTTCCTTTTGTAAATGAGGTCTTATTGTTGAATAAGACCTATTATAAGCAGCTACAAAGGTAAGTGCTGTCAGTGCATTCTGCCACCAGTTTCTTGAAGTATGAAACACTCCATGAAAGACGTGCTACTACTGTTATGGGATAATATAACACAGCTTATGTGTTGGCACTGAGAGTAGCTACTTCATAATGATGACAAGTGAAAGTACAGCCAAAGGTCACATTAAACAAGAGATTTCTTTCACACCTCATCCATTTTCTGGATGTGGTATGAAAATAGCTTTGTTCCCTATACTTCAGTATTTTTAACAAGGAAGTTATCTTGAAGTAATTTTTTATGCCTTGTGTATTATTTTGTTCATATTTTAAGAGATAGACTATGGAATTCTAGCATGCTAAATTGATGCTACAAAAGTGTTTGAAATTGGCTTAAATTTTGGGTGCAGTTAGACAACACAAGTACATCTTGCTACATTTTTTAGTTTGCAGATTTGCTTAAATACATACCTTTAAGTTCTAGAAAAAGAACTACTGATGTGTGTTGTGGTTTAACCCAGTTGGTAACCACATACTTTGTAGCCCCTCACTCACTCTCCTCTCTGCCATGATGGGATGAGGAGTAGAATTGGAAAAAGATAAACCTCATGAGATTTTGAAATAAAAGTTGAAATAAAGTAACATATAATAATAATAGTAATGAGAAGAGAGAAAACAAAGAGGAGGAATAAAACCCAAGAAAAACAAAACAAAACAAAACCAAAACAAAACAAAAAAAAGCTCACCACCTGCTGACTGACCCCCAGCTTGTGTCTGTCCTTGAGCAGTGATTGGCCTCTTCTGGTCAACTCCCCCCAGTTTATATACTGGGCATGATGTTCTGTGGTATGGAATATCCCTTTGGCCAGTTTGGATCAGCTGTTCTGACTGTGCTGCCTCCCAGCTTCTTGTGCACCTCCACACTGGCAGAGCATGAGACACTGAAAAGTCCTTTGACTTGGACTAAGCACTGCTTAACAACAACAAAAACATCAGTGTGTTACCAACATTATTCTCATCCTAAATCCAAAACACAGCTCTTTACAGCCACTGAGGAATAAAATGAACTCTGTTGCAACCATAACCAGGGCACTTTGCGAAGTGGTATTTATATTGATGTTGTGTGGCCATGGGTTTATTCTTTTTTGTGTATTTTTAAAAGAAAGATACTTTTTTTTTTCTGAATTAGTCTGTTCAGAAATAGGAAAAAAAGTCAACCTGGCTGTGTTGACAGTTTCTTAGCTCTGCTTTAATGAGATCCTACCAGTACTGTTGAAGGATAATTTCTGCTGAAATGGTGAACCAGGATGCTAAAATAAGGCGACATTTTAGAAAAATGATTAGTAAGTATTAGATAATGAACATGAGGCTGACTTGTTTCAGAGTGTTGAACAGTTAGGAGATACTGGTTGGGAAACCTAAATCTGGTATATTATTGGTAGGTATATTTCTGTTCTAATCTAACTCCATAGAAATCGCAGAAGCCATATTAAGCTCTTCTTCAATTTGTTTCATACAGATAAAAGAATTTGCATCTCATGACTCACATATTTCCTGTTGTATCTTTAATACAGCCATTTTTAGTATTTTTCTTGCCTCTTTCCTCTATTGGTATGCTTAGAGAGTCTGTGTGTAGGAGCTTGTTATTTCACCCGTGAGGCAAGGAGGAGTTCAAATCAATAGCAGTGTGTTGTTGACACTAAATTATGTTTCTTCTTGCCACAATAAGACTTGATTTTGTCATCCTGATGATGCTAGCTTGCTTCACAGAATAGGGATCAGCACTCTCTCAAATCAAACTTTACAAGTTTAAAAAGAAGGAAATACTAGAAAAATAATCCAGTATTTGTGACCAAATACATGCATTGGCTTTGTAAAATGAATATTCAAGTTCTGTTTCATTTTATAGGGTAGCTTCTTTGCAAGGCATTTTGGAAGGCTGTGTTAAGGGGTGTAGAATTGATCTGAGCTGACATTGATGAAGGTCTGATATTTTAAAAAGATATGTTGCAGACATTATTTAAAATATAAGTTCATGTGAAAGATGGATCTTGGTAAGACCTTGGCTAAGAGAACCTAACAAAACAAGAAGCCTCAACCCAATAGAACTTATGTGTGTTTCACAGAAAAATCTTTGCAGCACTGCCTAGAAAGAGAATGTCTACAAGAGGGAATAGATACAACCAGCAAGATGTTACCAGACCTGGTCCATGATTGCACTATGCAGCATGGTCCAAAAGGAATAAGCAGTTGTTCCTGACTTGAACTAAGGATCCCATAGGGAGGCTGCAGCGATAGGAAGGTGTGAATTTGAGAGAAATGCTGTAACCGTAGTCAACAATACTATGATGGTAGGAATTTCCAGGCTTAATTTTGGTAACAACAGTGGGTTATTAAGAGCACAGGGTCTTTTGTGTTGGACATCTGAAAGCAATGACAGAGTTGAATCATTCTATTTATTATATTATCAGAATACCTACCTACTTACAACAACATTTGTGCATTTATTTACATACTTTTCACTGTGTGAAAGATACTACCTTTTTATCTGAAAGATCTTTAAAAGGTATGTCTGCATGATTAAACATTCACAATGTAGATTGTGAATTGTTCTGTTTGCACTGTTATCATTGTTTTGTATTTTTATGCAAAACATGGCTTCTCAGATGTTCATAGTGTAAACTGCAATCTAATATTTTTTGGTTTTACAAGATCTCCCCTTCTCACTTCTTCTGTAGGATATTCATAAAGTCACCTGACATAAACTGTCTATGTATTGTGGTGTATTTCCTGGAGAGTAAATGCCTCCTATTTTGCAGGCAGTGAAATAAATCCTGAGAACTACAGTAACTAGTTATACTTCAGTAATGATAGTGAATGTTATATAAGCTTTAAGCAATATTTGGTGGGGGTTTTTTTGATTTATGTTAACTGTGGGGAATGGGTAGCACCTAAAAGATGGCCAGCAGCTTGAAAAACATAGCTTGCTGAGTTTATCAGCCTCAAATCCCAAATGTTTTTGCTGATTCTGTTTCTTATTGAAATATATTTTAATGAATTTGGTGATGTCTAGATAACGAGCACTTTTCAAGTTTGCCTATATTGACGAGAGACATCTACCTTGGATGCAACTTACTAGCAGTGTGGTGGTAGTCAGAATATCTGTCTTGTTTGTTCTGTCTCCAGTGCTGAGAGAAGTTAAAAATCAGTTTCTCTAGTGTAACTTCCCCTTATTTGCATGAAGTTAGCACACTTGTAGAATACCAGCAACATACCTGCCATGTGTAGGTATAATTATCTTACCATATACATTGAGATGTATAAACATTTATACATTGATATGTATAAACCAGAAAGAGCCTCTAGCAATACACTGAAGAGCAAGAAGTTCAGTGGAGAAAGCTATGCCTAGTGTGGTGACTTTACTGAAATAGGTTTTTCAGCTGAAATTCTGATCTTGTAAACATTCAAGTGTAACTTACAGCAAGCTGATAGCAGCACTGAAGATGATGAATATATTCTCTACAGCATTACATTTAGTAAACATTAATTTTAGGCTATTTCTTTATCCCAGGCACTTGCATTTGATATATGGTTATAGCTGGATTTAACATTCCTTACTCTGTTGTGAGGATAAGCAAACATTAAAAACATCCCTTAGAGTAGTTAACAAAACCAGCAGAAATATTAAGTGCAAAGAGCTTTATTATTCTCTCTTTCTTTATTGTTGTTTATATTGATTCTCATGATTCGCTGTGTCAGGGTATGTGTGTAGTTAGTGCTGAATTTCAGTTGACCCGAATTTTAAAAGATCCAAGGCATCTGTGAGTGTCCCATTTAAACATATTTATCTCACTTCCAACATTTCATACAAAAGCTTTTAGATCAGTACTACAAAACTTTAATTCTGTATAGGAAGCTTCAGCATGAAATTCATATGATTTAAACTTTTCCATTTACTTTTTAACTTTTTTCTGTTTCTATACAGTTCATTTTCTATACAGTTTGTTTTTGTTTCTCTGCTAGGAAACTCCTTGCCCTGGAGTATCTAAGATATCTTTTTTTTAGTTGGTTCAAAAGGTAATTTTCTCAACATTTTCTTTCACAATTTCTGAAGTTTAGTTTGCCTTGCTATGCCTCCTTGTTCTTAATAAATACTTGTACTACCTGGCAGTGAATAACTTGAAATTAAGAAGTTTATTTTGGTAACAACCTCAAAAAAATTAAATCTTTTGTTTCTCTTTAATTGCCTAAAAAGTGCTATTCTTAAGACTCTTTCTTAGAGAGAGTCCTTATTATATGCATGTGCATGCTATACATTCTTAGAACAATTAGTAAAACTACAGGCACATCTGAAGGTGTATTCTGCATTTTTAGTGAAACATATTTTGAATAACTAGCTGATGTGTTGAGTTGTCCATTGATTCTAAAGATATTTTTTTCTGTGCTCAGACAAATCAAGATGGTAATCATTTATAATTTCTTTCCTTCATGAAAAGGAGTGATGAATAATATGATTGGAAGGAATGCGTGAGTCATGAAATGGGGAGCTGGGCAATCATGGAAAAAAGCACTTTAAAAATTCTCTTTTGCTTACCAGTATCTGTAATGTGAGTTCAGTTTTCTGTAACATAATCCAGAAATTACAATGGTAGAGGTTTTAATAAAAGCCTTGGGTGAATGAACAACATCCCTAAGTTGAATTGAACATTGCTTGGTGGGTTATAAAATGGAATTTTTTAACTCTCAGCTAAAAGTGATTGTGGATGCAGTGATCAGAGGGCACTCCTTCTTCTGAACCCCATTTGAATGTGAAAATAAAATGTCTTAAAATACACTGCAGTTAATATGGATCTTGAAAGTATCTACACTATTATGAAACAGCTTTTAAGAGAGCTGTTAAAATATTTATAACTTGGTAGAGCACTTCAAAAACTCTTACTTATATTTCAGAGGAAGATCTGTGTAGCCAGTCCACATTTGAACTCTTTTGTTGGATGTACACAGAAGTATTGTTACTAAATAAATGGTTCAATTTTTCATAGCTCCACCCAAAAAAAGAATTTAATTCCATCTTGTTTTCAGTTTTTCTCCTATACTAAAATCATCAAGGAGGTATTGAATAATTGCACAGCAGAACCAACTCTGAGTCCTGGGCAAGACTCACATAACCAGCTGTTGTTCTCCCTGCAGTGACCTGGGCTAGGCAGCCTAGCATCTGCCTCTGTTTTCTTTTCAGTGACCCAAGCCAGATTTCTTCAAAGTCTATTGCTGATATTTTCCCTACAGTCATTCATGCTAATTTCTTTTACATGCTACAGCTGTTTTTGAAAGATCTTTTCCCTTTTCTTTTCTGACTTCTTTCTGTGAATTTGAAGTGGTGATTTTTTTAAATTACTGGATAATCTTGACCATAGGACTGTTCTAGTTGTCTGGCTTTAAGGTGTATATGTCAGCACTGCAGAAAAAGGGTAAATTAGATTTACTTTCCAAAGGAAAGCTCAGTCTGACCAGTGGTCCTTATGGACAAAGAATCCTGATCTTGAACTGAGTTCATTACAGTCATTTAACTTGAGACAATCAATGTGAATGTGTTGGTGGAGGCTTGGGACAGAGCAGAGCACAGAAAAATTCAGAAGCAAAAAGGTAGATATTTTGCGCTGTGAACCAACAGTATGAAAACATTGTGTGGCAAAGGGCTGTAAATGAGAAGAAAGGGCTATTAATGATATAAAACTGCTAATTATGGGATTAAGCTGACCTCAGGAAGGCAATATTGCTAAATAGCTAAATGCAAACCAAGTGTAAGTTTGCAGTTTTGGAGGAGATGTGGCTCAGCTTTCAGAGTTGTTGCTAATGGAAATTGTGGAAAACCTTTCAGAAAGACTAATTTTTTAAAAAGTAAAAGCCTAGTGGTTTTCTTGTTTCTTTTTTTTTTTTTTCCCCCCCTGGAAAACATTCAAATCTTAAAGTAAGCCAGAAGTTCTTGGTTCTTTGCACATTTGTCTGTTAGAAGAGATTGTGCATGTTGCTTTCAGTTTGCAATATTACAATTCCTTTGGCAACTTCAGTTTATGTAGGCAAGTGAATTAAAAAAAGTACTCTGGCTACTACTGAGTGACTAAATTTTGCTTTTGCTGAAAATGCAAATGATATGGATAACATCAGCATTGATCATCTTTCTTGATCAATATTAAGTACTTTCTCAGCTACCTTTGTTCTGGGGCTGCTAAGTTAGTTATTGCTTGAATAAATACTACTCTGCAATCTAAACTGAAGCATAATAATGATGACTCTCTGAGAGAACCACTTCAGGTACTGAGGAAGGTAGCCTCACTAAGTCCCTCTCACTAGCCATGTGTTTTCACCACTTTTATGCAGTCTGCTGCTTGTGCATCCAGGCATTCTTTTGCTGTGTTAGTTTTAATGTTTATTAATTTTCTGATCTTACTACATTAGTGCTAGTTCAAGGAAGGAGTGAATAAAAGACAGTTGAAGGGGATAGGAGGCAGTCATGAGGCAATACTCACACCCAGTGCTTAGGAATGGTGAGAACAATACTGCTGCCAGATTCATGAAATGCACTGGTATTAATCACTTACTGTCTCTCAAGTTTCTCTCTCTTATTTTACAACAGCAGGAGTTCAAATTGCAATGTGTTTGGCTACTTTTAACTCTAATTTACTCATTTCTGCAGTTGTTGATCTTTATCTGAAAGTACAATATTGTTTTAAAAACTCTTAGATGCCAGAAAAACTAATGCAGAAAAAAAAAGCCTGTATTGTTGGAAAAAAAATAAGTTGTTTGGCTCAATGTGATCGGGCTTTTTTAAAGTAATGTGATGCATTGTTTCTTCAGTGTTCCAAAGTTGTCTTAAGGTAAAAATGTATGCATAATTTATAAGGCTTAGTTGACATCCAGTGTACAGGAATTCAAATTTTATCTTTCAGTTTTTCTCATATACACCTCTGTTAGTTCTTCCATCTTGTAAGTCTTTGTTTTTCAACATTTACCTGAATTTTTTCCTACAAAAATATTTCTTTCCAGTTCTTCTGTGGTTTTAGTACAAACATGAATGAATGTTCAAACCCTCTGTATTCAAAACTCATGCTCTGGTTAGATTCAAGATATGTGTCAATGCGTGTGAATATATATATTTTGATGTCAAATATTTTTATGCAGTTAATTAATTACGATCATACTATCAATTACAGTGTTTTTTTCACATGACGCCTTCAGAGCTTTAAAAAACAACAGAAAAATAGTGTGCATGACAATATTTGAAAATGTGTATATATATTTTTAACACTAGTGTTGTATACAAATAACTTAAGTAAAACCATTTATGCTTTCCCATAAATCAAATTGCATATTCACATAATATTTAAGGTCAGAATACTCCATCAGAGATCATCTAGTGCAATATCTCATCTCAGTGCAGGGTCAGCTAGAGCAGGTTCTTAGGGAGATTGTCTGGTTGGGTTTTGAATATTTGCAAACATGGAGCCTTCACAACTGTTCTGGACAACCTGTTCCAGTCTTCGATTATCCTATAAATAAAATAAGTTCTTAATATTTTTAAATTAGTTTCCTTGTATTTGTATCCATTAACTTTTGTCTGTTGACTGGTTGCCACTTAAATTAATTAGGCTCAATTTTCTGCACTCCTTCCTGTCAGAAAAGTCTAGAAATAAATAAAAGCCCCTGAGCATTCTCCTCTATGGGCTGAACAGTCCCAGCTCTCTCCAAATCTGCTCATATTTCATATGCCTCAAACCCTTTCAGATCCTCTGCTGGGTGCACTGCAATAAGTCTGTGTCTTTCTTATACTGGGGAGCCCAAAACTGTATTGAGTACTCTAGAAAGATATCACCACTGCTGTCTAAGGAGGAAGAATCACCTCCCTTGACTTTCTAGTAAAACGCTTCCTAATGATCTTGGCCTCTTTTGTTGTGAGTACTCACTATTGGCTCATGTTCAGCATGGTGTCCACTAGAATGCTTGGGTTCTTTTCTGTAAAGTTCTGCAGATCCTTGGCCCTCAGCCTGTAGTGTGGCACATGGTGTAATTCTTTTTGCTGATTGATGTGAGGATGACCAGCTTGTAATTCCATGGATCCTCCTTTGTGCTATTCTTCAATAGAAGAATAGAGTGGTGGTGTTTGATTTGCTGAGGTCTTTGGGACCCTGCTGTGATCTCTAGGCCCCTTCACGTATTACTTCAGCCCAGTTTGTGTGTCCCTGCTTCCATCTCATGTATGCTTTGTTTTTGTGTTTGAGTTCTGCCAGCCGCTGCTTGCCCAACTGTTTAGGTCTTCTACCACTTTTGATCATTTTCATGGTGTTTGTCACATACTGGTCTTAAGGTTGAAGGAGGACATCCCTGACAGTTAAGTTTTCCCGGACCCTTCTCCTATAACCATGTGCCATGTGATTCTTCAAAGCAGATCCCTGAACAGGTCAGAGTCTCCTCGACTGAAGTCTGGGCTTATGATCCCACTTTTTTTTTTTTTACCTCCTCTCAGGATNTTCCATCTTGTAAGTCTTTGTTTTTCAACATTTACCTGAATTTTTTCCTACAAAAATATTTCTTTCCAGTTCTTCTGTGGTTTTAGTACAAACATGAATGAATGTTCAAACCCTCTGTATTCAAAACTCATGCTCTGGTTAGATTCAAGATATGTGTCAATGCGTGTGAATATATATATTTTGATGTCAAATATTTTTATGCAGTTAATTAATTACGATCATACTATCAATTACAGTGTTTTTTTCACATGACGCCTTCAGAGCTTTAAAAAACAACAGAAAAATAGTGTGCATGACAATATTTGAAAATGTGTATATATATTTTTAACACTAGTGTTGTATACAAATAACTTAAGTAAAACCATTTATGCTTTCCCATAAATCAAATTGCATATTCACATAATATTTAAGGTCAGAATACTCCATCAGAGATCATCTAGTGCAATATCTCATCTCAGTGCAGGGTCAGCTAGAGCAGGTTCTTAGGGAGATTGTCTGGTTGGGTTTTGAATATTTGCAAACATGGAGCCTTCACAACTGTTCTGGACAACCTGTTCCAGTCTTCGATTATCCTATAAATAAAATAAGTTCTTAATATTTTTAAATTAGTTTCCTTGTATTTGTATCCATTAACTTTTGTCTGTTGACTGGTTGCCACTTAAATTAATTAGGCTCAATTTTCTGCACTCCTTCCTGTCAGAAAAGTCTAGAAATAAATAAAAGCCCCTGAGCATTCTCCTCTATGGGCTGAACAGTCCCAGCTCTCTCCAAATCTGCTCATATTTCATATGCCTCAAACCCTTTCAGATCCTCTGCTGGGTGCACTGCAATAAGTCTGTGTCTTTCTTATACTGGGGAGCCCAAAACTGTATTGAGTACTCTAGAAAGATATCACCACTGCTGTCTAAGGAGGAAGAATCACCTCCCTTGACTTTCTAGTAAAACGCTTCCTAATGATCTTGGCCTCTTTTGTTGTGAGTACTCACTATTGGCTCATGTTCAGCATGGTGTCCACTAGAATGCTTGGGTTCTTTTCTGTAAAGTTCTGCAGATCCTTGGCCCTCAGCCTGTAGTGTGGCACATGGTGTAATTCTTTTTGCTGATTGATGTGAGGATGACCAGCTTGTAATTCCATGGATCCTCCTTTGTGCTATTCTTCAATAGAAGAATGGAGTGGTGGTGTTTGATTTGCTGAGGTCTTTGGGACCCTGCTGTGATCTCTAGGCCCCTTCACGTATTACTTCAGCCCAGTTTGTGTGTCCCTGCTTCCATCTCATGTATGCTTTGTTTTTGTGTTTGAGTTCTGCCAGCCGCTGCTTGCCCAACTGTTTAGGTCTTCTACCACTTTTGATCATTTTCATGGTGTTTGTCACATACTGGTCTTAAGGTTGAAGGAGGACATCCCTGACAGTTAAGTTTTCCCGGACCCTTCTCCTATAACCATGTGCCATGTGATTCTTCAAAGCAGATCCCTGAACAGGTCAGAGTCTCCTCGACTGAAGTCTGGGCTTATGATCCCACTTTTTTTTTTTTTACCTCCTCTCAGGATGCAGAATTCCACCATCTCGTGGTAATTGCAGCTAAGGTTGTCTCCAGCGTTTATATCCCTGATCTCTAATTCCTTGTGTGTAAGTATGGGATCCAACATAAAGTCTTCCCCTCAACAGCTTTTTAATAATTTGTGTCATGAACTTGTGATCCACTCACTTCAAAAAACCTCTGGATTGCTTGATCCATTATATGTTGTTCCTTTAATAGATACTGGCAAGGTTAAAGTGCACAAGGAAGACCGGGTCCTGCAAATGTGATGGGAGTCCTGGGGAGTGTTACCCAAGGGACTGTTCCAGTCAGAGATTTGATTGGTAAAAGTTAGAAAAAATAGTGCCTTTTCAAAAAGGAGAAAGAGAAAATATATGGAGTAAGTTAAAAGAATAATTACTTGTTTAATTCAGATTAGGAATTTATCTGATTAGGTAGAAAGGATTTGGGGTAGAGATTTATTTTTTACCCAAATACTTTATATGAAGCAAAAGATAAGTGAATATTTTGCTAAATAGCTCAGAAAATTGCAACTAAATATTTTGCATTTCCTCATGCATTATTAACATTGCTTCTGTGAAAACATGATCATCCTCACTATTTCTTTTTGACAGCAAATTCCACAAAAATTTCTGCTAACAGATGATTAAATACATTGAAGGAAGACTGGAGGAAGAAGGGGACACATAGTGGAATTGTCATAAGCCCTGTGATGCAAGGTTTCATTTTCTGGTATTCAGTCTTTTTCAGTCTATTGCCTTCAGTTACGTTTTTAAAATATATTGTTGTTAGAGCTACAACTGAATTTTAATGATTTATCTTTTTTCTTTGGGAAGTTTTAGAACTGGACAATTAAAGTATGTTAGAGACCTTGTGTTTGAATGTGTTTGAGCTTTGGAAGTTGCAATGTTCTAGTTTTCTTGCATGATTCTCAAGTGGATAGTGCACCCATAATCTTAATAGTTTAAGAATAGCAAACACACAGCTGAAGTGCATCCATTCATTCAGATAAGAGGCGTTACTTGTTCCATATGGTTGTGTCTACCAACCTGTTAGCTAAAACGTGATTAGAAGTTGAGTTGGTTTCTCTTATGCTGCCTTTGTTATGCTGATTATGAGAGTACATTGCTCCCTATGTCTGGGCATTTCTTTACATGGAGAGTAAAAAAAATTACTGTGCCTTTTATTTGTTGTATGAAGTGGCAAAATGAAGTGGTTTGCATGATGCTTGTTTGTGCAGAATGCAGAAAAGATCATCGCGTATGCTGGTTTTGGTATATACTTGTGGCTGTCTTATTTCATGGATGGGCTGAATATCCCCTAGTATGTGGACAACATGAACGAGGCCTGCTTCTACTACTAAATAATAAGCTTTACTCAAACTGCAGAATGAGCCAGGCTGGAAAGGACCACAGTGGGTCATCTGGTCCAATCTCCCTGCTCAAGCAGAGTCATCCTAGTCATCACATGGCACAGGATTGTGTCCAGATGGTTCTTGAATATCTCCAGTGAGGGAGACTGTACAACCCCTGTGTTCCAGTGCCTGGTCACTTGCACAGCAAAGTTCTTCCTCGTGTTTAAATGGAACTTTCTGGGGATCAGTTTCTGCCCATTGGCTCTTGTCTTATTGCTCAGCACCACTGGGCAGAGCCTGACTCTTGACACCCTCTTTTCAGACACTTTCGTGTGTTAATAAGGTCTGTTCTCAGTCATCTCTTCTTAAGGCTGAACGGGCACAACTCTCTGATCCTTTCCTTATTAGAGAAATGCTCCAGTCCCTTAATCATCTTTGCTACCTTCTGTTGGACCTGCCCCAGGAGCTCCATGTTATCTTTTTTTACTGAGAGAAGCCCAGAACTGGACACAGCCCTCCAGGTGTGTCCTCGCCAGGGCTGAGTAGAGGGGCAGGATCACCTCCCTTGCTCTGCTGGCAGTTCTTTTTCTAATGCACATCACTCTTCCCTTGGCCTTCTTGGGTAAACTGCTGACTTGTGGACTGCTTGCTGTCCACCAGGACCTTCAGGTCCTCCTCTGCAGAGCTGCTTTCTGCNCTTGTCATCCATGTGGATAGAGACGGCCTCCAGAATGAGGTGCTCCATCACTTTCCCAGGGATTGAGGTGAGGCTGACTGGCCAGTAGTTCCCTGGGGCCTCCTTCTTGCCCTTTTTGAAGACCAGGGTGGCATTTACTTTCTTTCAGCCCTCAGGCACCTCTCCTGATGGTCATGACTTTTCAGAGATGACTGTGAGCAGCCTAGCCGTGGTGTTCTCTAGCTCTCTCAGCACTCCTGGGTGAATCCTATCAGGAGCATTGGACTTGTGGATGTCAGATATAGCTAGTTGTTCTCTAACCCAATCCTCCTTGACCAATGGAAAGCCTTCCATCCAACATTCCTTTACCCTGGTCTCTTGGGTCAGAGATTCCTGAGGTCTGGTCTTGTCCGTGAAACCAGGGCTGCTCCCAACCTTCCCATCACCAATAGGGCATTCCCTGTTATTTAGTATGAGGCCAAGCAGCCAGCACACCATTCTTTGTGGGATCCTCCACTACTTATCTCACATCAGTGCTTTTCCAGCAAATTCCTGGTCTGTTAGTGCTTTACTGTCTTGCTTCTCCAGCACATTTCAGGGTAGTTTAAGATCCCCACAAGAAGCAGGGCCAGTGTCTTTGAGGCTGCCTCTAGAAGGCTTCGTCCACTTCGTTGTCCTGATAAGGTGTCCTGTAGCAAACATCCACAACAGTGTCACCTGTGCTAGTCTGCCCTTCTATCTTAACCCATAAGCTCTCAAGTCACTCATTATCCATCCCAAGACAGTGCTGAATGCATTCCAAGTGTTGTCTCACAGAGAGGGCAGCTTCACCACAGCATCTTCCTGGTCTGCATCTCCTAAACAGCACGTAGTCCATCATGACAGCATTCCAGTCAGGAGCTCTCTTACCACATCACTGTAATCCCATTGAGACCATTGGTTGCGCACAGGTCTCTAATTCTTCCAATTTGTTCCCCATACTGCTTGCATTGCTTTACAGCACTTTGTAGAAAGTATTTGATTGTGTCAATATCCTAGTGGGGGTGAAAAGGGACACCCCCTAGTCATGTGTTGTGGCTGTGGCTTTGGATTCTTGTACTCACTGATGGTATCCTCTCTTAAGCCTCCTATTGCTGATTCAGTGGTTGCTATAGGTTTCCCTTCTCACACCTCATGTCTGTCAAGCCTGGCTATGTCCCTCTTCAAATCTAGTTCAAGCCTTTTCAGCAAACCTTGCAGACTCCTGAGCTAAAGTCTGAGCTAATGTCATACTCTCCTATATAATGTCACTTCCTATCTGATGTCAATTTCTCCTATTTCAGTCATTGAGGATGATCACTATGTGTGGAAAAAAAAAATAGACTTTACAGGAGAATAGACCCAAATGTCTGAGCTGTGATAATGATTTTTTTTGACTTGAAAATTAGACTTCAGCACATTGCTGGTTTTACTGGGCTGACCAGCTGAATGATTTGAATTTTAAAACTAAAAATAAAACAAAAGTAGCCTCTTTCAAAAGATAGGGGAAAGTGGCCATTTTTGCAAGTTTTTTGTCAAATATTTCTGAGTTGATATAGTTGACTTTCTTTGATAAAACACCTAGGAGAAAAATTTTTGAGTTTGGGTTATGTGTTTGTTTTCCCCAGAGTCTTCTGCAGGTTTGAAACCTTTCTAACAATTAATTAGATGTCTCAGAGGTCAGTTCAACATCTAGGGATAGTCTAGGCACTGGATTTTAGCCTTGGCTTTGGTCAAAAAGTTAGCAGGTACTTATTAGCTTGCATGGAGTTTTACAGACTTTGTAGAGGTCTCCTTAGCATTTTCCCAAATAAAATTCTCTCTCATGTGTTCCAGTCTTGGAAGTGTGTTGTTTAAGGTTCTATTCAGAAATGTATTCAGCCGGATTCATAACTTCTGCTTACCTTTCATACCTTGTAGGTTGCTGGGTTTTTTGTGGTAGTTGACAGAAAAGGGTTTATGATAGCTCAGGTTATAATGCAGCTCTGGAGAATCTTGGAGGTTGAACCTATGCTTTCTGCCAAAACGGTAATGATGGATGCACTGTTGATTTGTATGCCTCAGAAAGTGTTGCTGTGGGAATCAGGAGATGACAAGTTCAATCCTTAACTCACCACCACATACGCTCTGTGGCCCTTCTCTGCCTCACTTCCTTTTGATAAAGTGGAAATGACAGATTTACTGAATGGTAAATACAGATAAAATGGAGTGTTTCTTTCTTCTTCCTCAAGGTTTTGTCAGAATGTCCAAATAGCTGTGATGAAAAAAAGTGAGGAAAGGAAATTAGATTGATGGAGGTGAAAAATCACACCAAGAGTGAGTGAGGAAATCTGTGAACCTATGCCTTAGGTGAGGATGTTTTGTCAAAACTGACATTTGCCAACATGATACTTCTTTTGGGATAAATACAAATATGACTTTACCCAGTACTCACTTAGGAACATTTCTTTAAAGCAGGCATCATTGACTATAGATAGACCCAGAACTGATAGGAGCATGAAGAAATGCAGTTAGTTTCTTATGTGCTGAGAACTGCGTATGAGAATTTCTTGTACACTTTGTATTCTTCTCGAGGCAGCAGAGATTTCAGTGAAATTTTCTAATTGCGTATATTAAGGCTGATTTATTCTCCTCCTTGGGCTTGATCCTTCTCACCCTCATTTTTTAATCTCAGACAATTTTTTATCTAACCTTTGAAGAAAGTCTACTTAATACTAAATCATTTGTGTGTGGGAGAGGTCATTTCAAGAGTCTACGATCATATTAATAGCTATAATTGCATTTTAATCAGAAAAAGATCAAATATTGAATCTTGTTTCTTGCCAGAATTACTTCAGCCTCTGATTAGCCTCTTGTTTTCTGTGACCAGCTGTCACTTCCAAACACTTTCGCCTAGGAGTATGAACAGACTTTTTTAGCTTGGGTTTGTTTGGTTTTTTATGAATCTGTAAAGAGACCTGTAGAGAAAAAAACTTCATTGTGTGCTTGCATTCAGGACTCTTTATTAAGGGAATCGATGTCCAAATCCATTTTTCTCAAAGTCAAAACATCCTTGAACTTGTTCAAGAAGGATGCCATAACTAGCTGGCATGAAAAGTTAGATGACAAAACAGCTTCCTGCATCTGTTCATTTATAGGACCCATGTCTGTACTCTGTAAGGAACAAGTAGCTTACTTTGTAATTTTTTAAATTTTTTTTTTTTATTTGACAACAGTAAATGCTTTCTTATGAATCTAGATAACTGACTGCAATGGCAAATGACTTTTGGCTTAATGATTTGATGCTGGGATCAAGTGTGTCTTTGATAGGCTTCCCAGAGTACTTTCCCTCTGTCTACTGAGACCTAAGGTTTTTGAAAGTGTTGTTGGTCCAGCTTGTGAGGAAGGCATAAATACCAATACCTAGCCTGTGATTTAGTTTCTCCAACTTTTGCTTTATTTACAGTATTACATTTTAAAAAATATTTTGGTTTGTTTTAGAACATCCCGTCATAGTGACGAAATTACTCAGCCCTTATAACAGTGTCATTCTCTTGAAAATTTTGGGGGGTTGAGTTCAGCTTGTGCATGGTTAGTTGCAGAAGATTTTGCATTTTAAGTGAAGAAAAGAAAAACCCTACTGCAGAGTAAAATTGGGAGTACAGATTTTACAGTCTTAGTAAAAAGGATAATTGACATTTGAGAAATACATAGGACAATTGCTTTCAAATAAATTGTCTTAAATTTCCTGTGTTTGTGAAAATTTTTTGTGGTGTTAAAAGCAGTGTGAGCACATAGTTTTGTGTCAGCTATTTTGGGCTTGTAGTTCACACTGTACTTTTCTCTGTATTGAGATTAATGTTCAGAAAAAGGGTAAGGCATTTTTGTTATGGCCAATTTATTTTATTTCAGACTGTATTATCACTTGGTGAAAGCCCTATTGATTAGCCTTCGTAGCTTTACAGAGCTTTTCTTGTAAGCACTTAAAAGTTTGAGTTGTCTCGGTCCCATAGGACAGAAAGAAAGCTGTTAGTACCATGAAATTCTTCTTCTGTATGTTTCCAACAGCTTGAAGCCTCCTCTTGGAATGCAGAATATTAGCACATTAATGTTATTAACCCCTTTAGTACGAAATGATTTTGGAAGTAAAAATATTTTTATATCTTCAAAGTCTAGGTTGTTTCTTCTATGTCAGTACAGTTTCTTAAAGCTGAAAAATGTGTTGCTGTGCAACAAACAGATGCTGCACTAACAATGCAATACATTATGTACCAAAAATGATCTTGGTTTTAATCATATATGCTGATTTAATGAGAGAAGACCATCTTACATCAAAAATGGATTTAGGGTGTGATTTTGTTTTCTCTATGTTTTCTCTACATAATTAATAGGAATATGGTACCTTATATATTCCCTTTAAAATTTGAAAATGTACTTTGGTTTTATGCCATTTTTTACTCCTGTTTTCTAATTCTGCCTTGTACAATACTCTTTTTTTAATTCCTTTTTTGTGATATGAACCAAGGGCATTAGTAAATCTTGTATCTTTAGTGTATTTCCTCAGAAAGTATTGCCTTTTTACAGAATCATCCTGTTCATGTTTAAACCTTTCATTTTGCGCCCATCTCCTTTTTCATTTATTTTCTAAATGTTTCCTATCCAGTGTTTTCATCCTGCATTTACTATGTGGGACATGTAAGATGTTTGTCTGTAACTAATGTTAGTTTATGGATCAGAAAAACAATGCTCATCAGTATCTTCAGACACTATCAGTATTTTATATCTTGAGAACACGCCTGACCCCCTGGGAGCATTTCATTGTTAATATCGCTTCAGTTTAGCTTTCATTTTATTCTGCAGATATTTTGTAACTTAACTTTAGTTGCTAGCTCTTATCCCTTCTATCACCAATACAAATTTTGATTGACAATTTTACTTTTAGATAAAGTCAGATAATACTGTACTTGGGGGGGGGAAAGTCTTCATATTGTGCTTTTAATTCCACTGAACCCAGCAGAGTTAAATGTAGTTTGGATGCACAGGGAAGAATTAATGATTGGAAGATACAGAGCTGGTAAATTATTTATTCTGGCCCTGAGGAAGCTGAAAAGCTGAGTGAAAGACTAATAAATCATTTGTGGTAGTGCTGGTTGTCACTTCCAATTATTTTAGACGGTTTTGTGATAAACTGCAGCACCTGCTAGATATCCCTGCACCATCCCTTGATGCTTGCAGTGCAGCTTGTTCAGTCGATTATCAAAGGCAAATTTGTCTAAAGTTTCCTCAGGTTGGAGAGAGAATTACTTTTCTCAGTCACCCCTTCCCCCATTTGTTAAGTTCCTTTTTCATTGCATGCATGTAATAGGCAAAATCAATGATATATGTAGAATTTTATTGACATAATGTACATTCAGGTATGGTTGATGAAACCACTGAGGAACAGGATGAGGAGTGATGTGTCTGTGAGTGTAAATGTACCTTTGAAAAGCTCACTTGCTTTCATCTTTCTGCATAGCAGTTGTTTCTATGGTATAAAAACTAGTATTGGTCCTCTGGTTTTGAGGATTATGTTGCAGCTAGTGCTGAAGTTACAGAGGAGATGAACTTGAATACCAGCTGACTTTGTCACTTGTTAAACTTTTCTAGCACGTTTATTCAAAAGGTCTTAGTTTAAAATCATGTACAGATCATACATGATCTGTGTGCATGCAACATTTGCATTAATAGATTAAGGCAGAGAAAAGCAGTTGAAGGACTGGAGAAAATATTTAGAGCAGTGGAGTGATTTTTAAAAAGGGAAGGAAACAAAATGTTGGAAAGATTAAGGCTGCTGTTGGAGAAAAACTGAAAATGAGATAAAAGGTGAAGAAATAAAGAGCTGAGATGGATTAGTGGAAGGCAGCTGTTTCTTTATGCCACTTCACTGAGAATAACGCTGTTAGTCATCATCTCATATAGCTGCAGTCTGGACACCCTTTTGTTTGAGACAGAAGAACCAGGCCTACCCTGAAAATATTTGTCTTTCCAAACTGAGAAGGTGAAAAAATATAATGCCATTCTATATGCATTGCTTGCAAGATTCTAGATTGACATCTCAGAAAAGAAAAAAGAGTTTCAGAAAGTCGAGCTCTAAGTTTACATTGTGTGTTGTCTGAAGGATAGGGAGGAGGGAGCTCCTGATTGTTCAAGCACTTAACATGTTCTATTTCTGTTCATCTTGGGGAAAGAACTGCAAAGGTTTAAAATTGCATTTATATTAAAATAAACTAGAGTGTAAAGTAGTCAGCTTAAAGCTGTTGAGATTCTCTTTCATGTCTCTGTTACTGGTTAACGAATGCATCTTAACACATAGTGCCAAAAGACTTGCTTGTAAATGTTGAATGCCTTAACAATTACACAGTAAATTTTCAGTATCTTCTCAATTATCTTCCTAAAGTCATCCATCCAAACAACACTGAATTCTGAATATTCAGGGTCAATACAACCTCCAGTTCCAATCCTTGGAAGGTAAACAATTCAGATTTTTTTGATACTGATTGCCGTTTTTCCATTAGTAAGGTCCCAGCTTGGAATTTCAAGTGAAATCTTTGCGTAGGAAGTGGCGGTATTTTGACGCAGATAGTTCAAGAAAAATCAGAGAAGAATCCATGCCGACTAAAATCAAAATTAAAAGGGCTTTGTTTTCTTGTTTTAAATCTTGTTCAGACAGACTTCTTTTTTTCATTGTGCTTCTGTAGGTCAGGAAGGATTCAGGTGAAAAATCCAAGCACAAGTCACCTTGCTTCCCCAGACGACTTCAATACAGAGATCTGCAGAATTTCAGTTCTAGATCTGTGAACTTTAGGAAAGCTCCGTGAATGCATCTGTTCAAGTTCCAGCAAGCAGAAACTATGTAGAAAAACATACAAAGCTCTGTCATGGGGTACTGTGTGGGCAGGATATTTTGTTTTTTTCCAGGCAGGTTATCTTATTGTATCAGTGTGTTATTTGCAGCCAATGATGACAGTAGAGAAATGCAGGGTGTAGGGGCTGATTTATATTATTATAATTCTATTATTATTTGAGAGTATATCTGTAAGCATAGTATATCTGACAGTGACAGAATCAGTGGAATTATTCCTGCAGCTTGAATCAGCCACTTATTCATGATTTGAACATAAAAACTTACATGGACATTAATCGTCAATTTTTTATTTTCTTAATGTTCCCAAGGAAAGGGGATGTCTGTAGTAAATTTGGTTTTCAAAAAATATATTTTACTGTAGTAGTTTTGTATTTATTTATTACTGTAGTTTTGTGTTTATTTATTGCTAAACACAATAAGTACATTCCTGCATTTTTAAAGTAGTTACATGTACAAAGATTTGTTTACATGTACAAAATTAATATTTTTAAAATTTTGCATGAAAATGAAAACCCAATTAATTTATTTTTTAGGACTTTTCAAATTCGTGTTCAGTTCACAGTGAGTTAAGTGCACAAAGATCGTGATATGTTGAGTTTTTAACATACATGTTAATATGGGTAGGACAAAAAATGCATTTGGAAACAAAAATGGATTTCTTTAATGAGATATTTATAATAAACTGAGCTGGTAACTGCTTTAAAAAAGGTGAATTTTATTGTCAGAAACTCTTTTTATTCTATTCTAGAATTCTATTCTATTCTATTCTATTCTATTCTATTCTAGAACAAGTCTTTCTGTTTCTTCTGTTTTTTTCAAAGTTGTTGAAGTGTCCCATCCAAAACCTTGAAAAAATCAGATAGGTTATTTAGAATCCATCTGAGAGATTGTCACAGTCTATATATGCTGAATAAGTAATTGAGCAGACTGTTTCCATGTTTTTACTTGTTTTTTTCCTTAAACCTTTTGCAGTGAGGCATATGACAACCACAGTGACTCAGACCACATACACTTCTAGTCTCCTTTCTGCAGCCTGTCCAAGAGAAGATTCTTGAAAGGTTTGCGTAGAAGTTTGCAGAGTCTGTTACATTATTTCCTACATATATTCTCCACCTTTTGGAGATCTGGAAGCTTTTGCTGAGGAGAATCAGCAATAATCTCTTTTTACCTATCAACTTGAAGCTGTATTGTTTGGGGCTTGTGAGTTTTTTGTGTGTATGTTATTTTTTTTGGTGGTGGCATTGTTCATCCCCCATTTTTTTCTGTCCTCCAAAAATTAGGTCACTTTTTGATCCTCTGTAAAATTTTAATGTCCCACAGCAAACAGTTCTGTGGCTTAACTTTTAACTAGGTGAAGAAACAACTCCTTTTGCTTGTTTCCCAAATGCCACTTAGTAATTTCATTCAGTTATCCCATTCTCTAATTTTATGCCCTAAAATGGAAAAGCAAGCCGGTGGGGAAGAACATCAGCCTGGCTGAATGCAAAAAAAACCAACCAAAACCAACCAACCAAACAAACACCCATATAGAGTGAATCTGCTTTGAAAGAAGGGGCAGGCAACTCAGGACTACAAGATTGTTTTGAGACTATGAAGGGAGAAAGCAAGAAGGGCCAAAGCCCAACTAGAACTTAATCTGGCCCCTACTGTAAAAGAAAAAAGTTTCTATAAATACATTAACAACAAAAGGAGAATTGAGGACAATCTGCATCCTTTATTGGATGTGTAGGGAATACGGTGACAAAGAGTAGGGAAAACGCTGAGGTACGTAATGTCTTCTTTACTTCAGTGTTTAAAAGACCTGTTGTTCTCCAGATACCCAGCCCCCTGAGCTGCAAGACAGGAACAAGGACCAAAATGAAGTTTCCATACTCCCAGGGAAAGTATTCAGGGACTTGCTACACCGCTTAGAAACACACAAGTCTATGGGGATGGATGGGATCCACCCAAGGGTAGTGAAGGATCTGGCTGAAGTGTTCACAAAGTGCTTTCAGGCGTTTACCAGAAGCTCTGGCTCACTGGAGATGTCTCAGTTGTCTGCAGCAAGGAGCTGGGGAACTAAAGGCCTTGCTTTAACTAAGGTCAGCTTAACCTGGATGCTGGGGAAGATCATGGAGCAGATTATCCTGAGTGCCATCACATGGCATGTACAGGACAACTGCATGATCAGGCCCAGCCAGCATGAGTGTATGAAAGGCAAGTTCCTGTTTATCTAACCTGATGTCCTGTGACATGGTGATCCATTTACTGGATGAGTGAAAGGCTGTGAATGTTGTCTACCTGGACATGAGTCATGGCTTTGCCACTGTTACCAAAGCATTCTCCTGGAGAAGCTGGCTGCTCATAGCTTGGATGAGTATACTGTTTGCTGGGTAAAATGATGGATGGGTGAGTGGATGGATGGATGGGTGGATGAGTGCAGAGAGTGGTGGTGAATGGAGTTACACCCAACTGGCAGCCAGTAATGAGTGGTGTTCTCCAGGGCTCAGTACTGAGACCAGCCCTGTTTAATATCTTCATCAATGGTATGGGTGACATCATCAAGTGCATCTGTGGTCATTTTGCATATGACACCAAGCTGGGCAGGAGTGTTGGTCTGCTGGAGGGTAGAAGGTCTCTGCAGGGATGTCTGGACAGGCTCGATTGATGGGCCAAGGCCAATGGTCTGAGGTTCAGCAAGGCCAAGTGCTGAGTCCTGCCCTTGTGACAGTGTGAGTCCTGTTACATCAACCCCAGGCAGTGCTACAGGCCGGGCCGGAGTGGCTGGGAAGCTTCCTGAAGGAAAAGGACCTGGGGATGCTGGTTGACAGCAGCTGAACATGAGCCAGGAGTGAGCCCTGGTGGCCAAAAAGGCCATTGGCATCCTGGCCTGTACCAGCAATAGTGTAGCCAGCAGGACCAGGCAGTGATTATTCCCCTCTACTGGACACTGGTTAGGCCGCACCTGTGTCCAGTTCTGGCCCCGTGAGTACAAGAAAGACACTGGTGCTGGAGCATGTCCAGAGCGGGGCAATGAAGCTGGTCTGGAGCACAAATCTGATGAGCAGCATGAAGGAACTGGGCCTATTTAGCCTTGAGGAAAGGATGCTTGTGTGACTTTATTGCTCTCTACAACTACCTGAAAGGATGGTTGTATCCAGGTGTAGGTCTCTCACTTCTCCCAGTAAACAAACACTAGGACAAGAGGGAATGGCCTTGATGATCTTAAAGGTATTTTCCAGCCTAAACATTTCTATGATTCTATTATTCTGTCTCCTTAGGATTGCTCTTTAATCGTCTTACATGCTTGCACAGGCAAAAAAAACATGACATAGAAGAGCCTTCCTCCAACAAATAATTAGTAATCTGTCTTTGTGTACTGCACAATGGAATAATGTCATCAAGGTAATCTACATAGTAAAGGCGGTGTAAAGTAAAGAACAGTATCCCAATTTTCTTTTAAAAAAAAATGAGTGGCAGTTCCAAATTGCTTGTGAGAATGTCCGTTGTTTTGTTGAACTAGACTGCATAAAGTGATTAAAATACTGATTTAATGACAGTTGTATCACTTCTGTAAATATTTATGTAGGGCACTTTCTTCTCCAGTAAAATTAATTTAGGAGGTATTCTCAAATATTGAGTCCGTTTTTCCTTTGCTATTGAAAATAGTGATAAACTATTAGTGATAAAATAAACTATTAATAAGTGAAACTATTTAGTGATAAAATAGTGATAAGCCAAGCTAATAAGCCTTAAATTCTTTACTGGGTATTTATTGGAAACTATTTTAAGAGTTGTGATAGGAATATATCTGGAAAAAAATTCCAAGGGTAGCTAGCCTTGATTCAAGCATGGGAGGTCATACATACCTAATGTACTGAAATTCTTTGTTATATTTCTGACTTAAGACTTAGGAAAACTGGAGTGTATACAGTGCAATCAGCTGTTCAAAACAATTCTGGCTAACAAGCTATGGAACACAGAAAATAGAACTGAGAAAAAAAAAAGGATACAACCTTTTATCTTATACGTTAGGCCAGTTTTCAAATCCATTGTCTCTGTCATTTGAAGCAGGTATCCAGAAAGCACAGTAAAGGTATTTGCCAATGAGAAGTTATTAATGTGTGAAGATGATTGTCAGCTTTTTTGTATGTACTTCCTCTGGAACAACAGTGAGAAGTGCATGTTATAAAAAGAGGAGTAAAGCTGTGTTAGTGGCAGTGGGGAAGCCAGTAGGAGCATGGTTGGTGGCTGGTGGTAGACAAATGTAATACCAAGGTGGACTAGGTGGGATCTTGCCTCTCTGCTGAGGTCCGATGATCTCTTCCTCACTGTAGTGTTGGTGATGCTTCAGTCATGCTGTGTTCTATCAGTCTGCTTCAAAGGAATAAGTATTAGCAAAAGAAATCTTGTTTTATGCTTAGAGTTTAAAAATGTCTTGATGTGTAGGACAGCAAGAGCAAGAAAAGCACTTGGATCTTGCAGTTGATGATGGTGGTTGCTGCCTGGTAGGAATGTTTGGTTTTTGTTCTTGGACCAACCTCCAAGAAAGTTTTGTCCTTCAGGTGGAAGAGTTTTGTCATTCTAATCACAGCATATTTTCTTCCCTATGGAACTTTGGGTAGTTATTTAACTGAAATCAAGCAAGTACACAGAAGACAGAGCTGAAACCCAGAATTTTATGCCTTGATCCTGAAATATGCTGCAGCTGAGTGATGATGAAGACATGAATAATTGAGTAACTTTTAGTCATTGCTAGAATGGAGTAGAGTTTTCCAGCTAACAGAAGTGGTGATAAGTGTTTTTTCTGCAGATGCTGCCAAATACCAGGTTAGCATCAACAAAGAATGTAAAAGTGTTGCTAAGCTACAGAGTAGATTGGTGAACTGTGAACATTATTTAAATAATGTTTTCAGCAGTTGAGTTATTTTGTCCGTCCCTTATCCATCTCTTCACTGGATTACATTAGCCGGATGTTTGTCCATGAGGTGGTTTTGTCCAGCTGTTTCAAGGTTGTGGCATGAACAGGCAGTTAGAATGGTGCATTGGAACCTTGCTAATTCTATGCCTGTGTCACTTAGCAAGTCTCAAAACAGCTGCATGTAGCTCTCGAGAAGGAGCAGAAAAAGAAATGATACTTCAGAAATTTCACAGGCAAGGAACTGCTGGGAATTGTTGGAAGTTTTCTGCCAGAATAATGCAGATCACTCTACTTGAGTAACCAGGACTTGTGTCACATCTTTTAAAGTAGGTGAGAGTTCATCATAGGTCAAGAGCTGTTGAGATACACAGAAGAGTGAAAATAAATGTTTTTTCTTTTTACAAAGAGATCATTCAGAGATGCTGCTAAGTGCTTTTCAGTCCCTTACTTGATCTGAAACTAAATATGCTTGTAGTTGGCCTTTATCAAGTAATTTCATGACTTGCTTGGGGACAGGTTGTGTGATACTGAGAAGTAAACTACTTCTGGTTGTGTTTGCTCAGTTAGATTGCTGAGGGTTGGAAAGAGGAAGGGAAGATTCTTCCGTTACTGCACTATTTTTGTCCAGAGCTATGCAAGTTCATGACTCTGCCATGAGAGTCACAGATGAATTATATTTGGAAATCTTTTACATTGCAGCCCAGACAGACCTTCATAAAAAAACGTGCTGAAGATTGAAAGCGTAGGTGATTACTACTTATGGGAATGAGCTAAACAGTTCCTTATTGTTGCAAAAACCTTATATGTGTGGCTGGTCTCAGTAAGGCTTTTAGGTGCTCAGCAGTGAGAAGGATAATTCTTAGAGAAACCTTTTAAAACCTGTGCTTCACACTGTGTCACTGCAGTTATCTGGTGACCAGGACCTGTGCTGTTGGAAAGAATCCCTAGGCTTGTGGTATGCCTCCAGCCAGGGATTTGAGACGTATGTTTCGGTTATAATGCTTTACTTTTATGTCAATTAACATTTTAACTTTTGGATGCTATTGTATTTGTTAATCTTTCAGAAAATCTGTTAACTAACAGGGAAGCTGGCTGTTGTGATGGGCCGCTGTGTTCATGTATGGAACTGAAATACAGTCATTTCACTGTGGTTTCATCACTGCTGGAGTTTGTGGATGCCCTTGGCCCTTTCTGGTGTAGCCAGCAGCCTTGGACACTCTTGTTGTCCACTGCCTTAAAAAGCCAAGGTTCTATCAACAGCATTGATCAGGTTGCACTGATCTTGATTTTGATATTTTACTTCTATACTTAAATTTCAACTAGTCTTTCCTGTTTCTAAATGCCTCCTAGAATGCCTCTCTCCTGCTGCATGGTGTTGGCAATAGTTCTCTTGTGCGCTGTTTGCAGAAATAACAACAGAGTCAGACTAAGGACAAAGTTGCATCATTGCTCCAGACTGTTAATTTTTCTCTCTAAAGATTTAGAAGATTAAATTTCAGAAGTGGACATTATTGGATAGTATTTAAACACTAATTAAAGGTACTAAATATAAAATTGTGAATATTGCTGTTCTCTTTGGAAGCTGGAATTTACTTCATTGCAGAACAGTATAGGCTGCTGACTGAACAGAGGCTGCAGTTATCTCTCAGCTTTGCTCTTACCTGGATATTGTTGTTCTAGATATTTTCAGACTTAGCAACTTACTATTTGAAAGTAGAAATCAGGCTGATTAATGTAACTGGGAACTAGAAAAATATAAATATGCTCTTTAAGCAAGATGTTCTTGATGAAAATGTGTGTAATGAGATGTAATTTTTTATGAGTCTGTATTGCTCTGTATCCATTGTGAATTTATTTGGGGGGAAAGAGACGCAAGATGTGGGCATTTGATTTCCAACTTCATGCTTATTTGAGTGGTGCATTATTTATTTAAATGGTAAAATAGTAAATTTAAGGCATGTGGCATATTTTTTCGATCTTTAACATGTTTTTTACTTACTTTGTATCAGCACTAACATTTACTGAATTATGCTTTGAATGGATGCTTTTGTTTTGTAAACTTGGATTGAAATTTGATTCTTGCTTACATCTAGGAAAACACTATTACACTAAATATTTGGCTGAAGAATTATTTAGCCGTTAGGTCTCACAGGTAATTCTGTTCATATTTTGTCTAAAGATGGGTCACTTCAGGCTGCAGTTCTTCAGCATGCCACGTTGGGAAAATGCTTATTTCATAGGAAAACCTCTGTGAATTGGGAATTCAAAGATCAGGGCAGTTTGAAATCAGTCTGGAATTTTATTCTGTGCCAATAGCTTCTGTGCTATTCTCAGCCTGCTGATGTTTTGAGTATTGCAGCTACTTGAACACTTATAACTTCTAATGCTACATTCATGCAATGGGAGAGGTGATAGAAAATCATTGTGTCTGGATAGTCTTTGTGATTCATATTACCATAATAATAAGGATGAGAGTTTTCATCCTGACTATAAAAACACAAGTTTGTGACAACTTAAAAAGTCTGTTTTAAAGATGTGTAAAGCACTCGTTTGTTTTCTGGACTAATAGCTGTATTTTGAAGACAAAGAGTTTCACATTGCCCAACTTTTGAGTTTGACATTGGTGACTCTGCTAATTGTAATAGAGCTGTGGAACTGTTTCATTCCAGATGGAACTTTAATCTGGCTTCTGATTGAGCTGAGTGTCCTTGTAGAGTCTCTTAGCATCTGCTTTGGAAATGTATATAACATTATTCAAAATTTGTACCAAATTAAACCACCCTAAGGTTATAATTCAATTTTTCTTTATTGAGAAATGTATTGTCAACAACTTTATGCCACAGAGTAAAATCTGCTCTAGATCTATTATTTTTTGGCTATTAACTGGTCATTTAGATTACTGTGATTGAATTTCCAGGTTCTTCAAGTTTGCCTTATCATTTGTAAGTTTACACTAAGGAATCAACAAATAAGGCAGATGTCATCTCTTGGGGTTTTTTTGTTTATGGGTTGTTTTTTTTTTTTTTTCTAAAAGTAGATGAGTTTGAATTGATGCTTTCTAGCATAAATGATTGGATTATATTTTTATTTATCAAATAGTAATGTTTTAATAATTCTGGATAAATTCTTTGGACAAAGTTTGAGATACTTGTTTTGGTATTTGGATTGTAAAATCAGAAAAAGAGCATGAAATATATTGAAACACACCATATCACATCTTCTCAATTCTGTATCTTTAGTTTCTCTTGTATGTCTAACAGTTAATGATTGTGACTTTTCTTATTTCTCAATTTTCTGAAGTCTGCTGTATCTAATTATAGTTTTTTATTATAAAATCTTCTTGAGCTCAGTATAGCTGCTGTTTTGAATACCAGTTCTGTTACTAAAGATGGTCAGATTAGGGTAGCAAATTGATGCAGTTTTTCAGTTAAGACATGATTTGTGAAATAGTCCCTGACTAGTTATGAGGAATCTCTAATGAAGTTATGAAGTATTAGGCAGCTGTATGTGTTGATGGTAAAGTGTTCAGTAGATACTGTTCTTATTTCAGTTTTGGGCATGAACAAAATTTAAAACCACAGAATTATGAACTGAAATTTTGATAAACTGACTACCAGTGTTACTAAATTTTTTTTGTTCACTTTTTCTTCTTTCAGTGCTGAGCAGAGGAGCCATAAGCACGTAGCCAAGTTCAGTCCAGTAAATAGGTAGAGCAAAGTGTTAAATCCCTTTATAATCTTCTTTTCCTATTACAGCTGTGCTACACAACAGAAAGCAAAGTAGAATTTCCAATGTACAAGTGCCATTCTCTCCACTTCCAGCAGACTGACTTGCCCAGTGTTTTGGAGAATGGATGTCACGGTCTACCATCAGGAGTGGAATCTGAGCCCTAGTTCACTGACATCATTCCCACTCCAGCTTCATGCACCATTAGATGTCCCCATACTCCTTCATTAAGTTCCTGTGCAAGTCTCTAAGCATTTATTTGGATTTGTGTTGAAGAAAAAACAAAAGTTATTTATTTTATATTCCTAATGCTTCTGGTGTTTGATTCAAAACCAAATAAATTGCTATGAGAACAGAATTGCAACCCCACAAAATGGGTTAGCCATTCAACTGGTGTAAAAGGAAACCTCCACTTTGCTAACATTTCTTCTTTTGGACATATTAGCTGCCTTGCTGCATCTTTCTTCATGGGCCATCTTTCATGCTTAAAGAAGTTTAGACAGGTTTGAGTTTCCAAGCTCTTTGTCAGTGGACAAAAGAGGTTGCGCATAAGTTGCTTCATGGCAGAAGCCTATCTTCTGAAGGAAGGCAGTGACCGGGCCAAAATGGGATATCTATCTCCTGTCAGACAGCCTCCAATCAGCGTTACACTGTCATGCATTTATTAGTGTGTACAGAAATTGCAAAGTTTTGTGGTTTTTTTTCTTACACTTCAAGCATCCTCCTTTATGTGTTACGAGAGACAATAGTTACGAAGTGAGAGTCCACACGAGATAGACACAGTTGCCAAATCAATCTCTTTGGTATTTTAATGCCGTCAGCTTGTACTGAAGTCTGAAAATATATGACCAAATCACTCATTAATTTCTTGAAAGTGGTTGAAGAGTAAATACTATCATTCAGACTGTCTTTTCCAGCATGGTGTTGGAAAGATCCCAAAACTAACACAATATCAAGGAAATGGATATCTAGGAGTGAAGTAAGAATATTCTGCCTTCTCTTTTTTTCTAATATCATTTTCTAATATTTTATATTTCAGTACCTCTTGAGAATTTTCTTTTTCAAGTTTTTTCATATCAAAAACAAGTGAAAAAACCCCCCAAAAAGTCTTTCATTTACTTTCCTGGATTCTTCCATCCATGATGCTTAAATAATCCTATCACTGCTTTGTGACTTGACTGTTCACTTGGTGACTTTCAAACCTCTGTTACTTTTTTATGTGCAGAAAATTGTTGTAATCTGGGAAATTTTACTTTGCAGGCATATATCTAATTTTGAAAGGACTAAGTATAAATTAGGTCTTGCTTTTAGTCACAAATAAAAAGACAATATTCTAAGGGTTTTTTAAAGCACCCAATGACAATTTTCAGTCTCCATGGAATAAGAATTTTATGATGGTTCTTTTCATTTATTCTCATCTGATGACATGCAATTGAGGAATAAAACATGGAGGAAAATGAACCATAAGAAACATGGTTTGTGGGAACATGACCTACTTTCAGAAAGTCACTATTTCCCCTCTTCTTTCTCTTACATGAGAATTTTTTTTGTAGGTCACACATACTATCAAATGCCTAGTATGATCCCCAGATTAGTGGTGTTGCCACTCAGCTGGTCAGCTGCAGAGATGAAGCTATTTCAGCATCTCTGTGGTAGCTGCATGGTTTTACCAAGAGGAGTCACAGATTGATGTACAGTGTATTTACATTGTGGTTTGACAATTGTTAAATTACTATTTGGTGTAGTTAAAATTATTTGTAAAAGTGTGAAAAAGTAATAGGCTGTTTCTTGTGAGTTTTTAGCCATTAGTTATTAGTAAGTTTAATTTATCCTCACTAAAATGAAATTAAGTTACATAAATATATATCTCTGATAAATGTAGATGTACTTCAATTAAATAGTTAAAATCAAAAAGAAAAGGGGTTAAATAAAGTGAAAATATTTAATTCATAGATGCTTGGATTTTGGTTTGACCTATGTTTGTTAAAGGCAGATATGTTTGTCATTCTGATGAAGATGCATTTCTTCTTACCTTGCTGTTGACAGAATCTCACCTACTTTTCCCATTTATTATGATAATAGTCTACCAGATGTCATATGTCACAGCCTAGTGAAGTTGTCTCTGCCTATTACCACTTATATATAATGTGCATTCTAGTTTTTCTTTCCTTAATTTAGAAAATTTTATATGCTCTTTGACATCCCTGTTTTACTAGTGAAAGAATAGAGGCAAACTATTTAAAATACTTGAAAGCAAGTTTAGAAAGAGTAGGCTATTTTATTCCCATTTTAAATAACATTATCTTAAAAGTCTGCCTTTGTATGGATGAATAACCTGAGTCTCATACAAATGATCATGTATCTGTCTTAAAACTCTGTGCAGCTTTTTTTGAAAACTGCTGATTTCAGTGGACAGATACATAGGTAGGTGCAAATGAAAAAGGCTGAAAACACAAATTACTGTATGTTATGGATACATCTAGTGATAAGAGCAACAGAAATCACATCTCTTTAGCTAAAACAAAATTGGACAATAGTCCTTCTTGAAAGAGTTATTATCTAAAGGACAGGATATTCTCTTACATGTATTTACAGAGGAGTCAAAAAAAGTTTTAGCACAGATACAGCAAGCTGCCTTTTGATTGAAGGTGTAGCATTGTATATCCCTCATGGGAATACAATTCCCATATGGGAACCTCATGTTGCAGAAGTAGAACTACCTGTGAAAGCACAGACAGATTGGGGAACTAGCACTTTTTAATTGTATTGAAAAATTTTATTTCCATACAAAGCTTTGTGCTGAAAAGGTTCATATCTTGAAAAATGTGTATTTTCTACAAGTTTGAGCTGTGTTCATTTTGCATTATTTATCAGCAAAGAAGATCACACTGACTTTTCATCCTTATGTTTTGTTTTTGTGTTTGGGTGCTTTTTTCCTGTTAAAAAAAAGTAAAAGTACCCCCTAGATTTATGGGTTTTTTGTGTTTGCATACTAGAACCTACAGAATTCCATTTAATATGTTATTTTCTTTCAAAATCAATATTCAGAAGTTTAAAGGCTTCTTTTTTGTCCAGAGCAACAACAAGAACATGCAACAAAAAAATGTAATGTATTTTTTTTTTTTTACATTTTACTGTGGAGTTGTTGATACATAAGGATAACTGTTGCATGAAAATGCTTTTGTTCTTCTACAGTAATATTTTAGATGAAAGAATGAGTTCTTCTCTGTACATTTCTGAAGGGATCATTGTAGTCCTTAAAGCTGCATTATATAATGTAATATAGATGAATATGACAAAAGTCAACATAGGAAACTTATGCTTGAGGTAGAAGAAATCAATATGAAGCCTGACATTTTTCTTTTATATTTGCAATATCTTTGCAACCAGAATTGACCAAGGCTCAGAATATTTGTAATTAGACTGTCCTGAAAAAAAAATTGAAATAAGAAGTGGGTCACTGTGTGAAATCAGTATTGTACTGCTGAAATTTCTTTCAAAATTAGTTTTAATTTCTATTAATAAAAACCCAGCACTTCGGTTTAATTTATATGCCTTTCAGAGACTGGAATTTTTCAAGTGACTGTATTTTAATTTTAAAATGAAAGCAAAGGAATATGTTAAATTTTAAAGATTAATTTTCTGTAAAAGTCAAACAAAACTGAAACCGTGTATGTTCAATAGGAATCTTTCTTGTATTGAAATGATTATCTGTCGGATGTCCATCTTCGTAAAATGAAAAGTGTGAGGAAAAAAAAAAAAGAGGGGAGAAATTTGTATAAAATAGCAGGTTGCTTGGGTTGTTTTCCTCCCCTTTCCTTAAACAAAATGTAGATGGCAAGTCCCAGTCCTGCTGCAATCCTGTTAAGCTGAGAAAAAGGCAGACATGGTGCACAGAAAGGAACTTCTTGGTCAGTCTTATGTTGAGAACATTTTTCTATGTGAGCAAAGCCTATACTTAGACTCTACCTATCTATAGCAAAGACATCTGAAGTATTTATACCAATTTTAATAATGGGGCAACAAACAAGGATATCTTTAGGCTAATGGAGCAAATATGGACTAGTTGGTGAGCTGTCTGCACTTCTGAATTCAACACTTAGACATGATTATAGGATGTATGCACTTTCTTCAGTCTGGAGCAGTAGCAAGTTTAATAAAGCTGAAATGACCATCAGTTTTCTCTTTTTCCAGTCTCTAATGCCAATTAGACAAATTTCTTACAGAGGCCTAAATCTCAAATAAAAGGAGCAGTTGTTAGAGCATTTAGAAATACTTCTACTGTAAGTTTTGGTTTAAACTTGTGGTGTAGGCTTGTGGACTCTGCTCTGTCTTCCATAGCTTTTTATTTTCTTGTGGTGTTAATATGACAGCATAATTTTGTATGGTTGAATTTATTTTGTAGTATGATTCTTGCTCAGATTTTATCCAGATGTGTTTTACAGAAACATCAGTAATACAGTTGGTGATGTTTTCCAGCATGCGCAGCACTTCATTTGCTAATATCTGAATTAGCAGAATATACTTTTTAAAATAGAATCAGTAATGTCATATAAAATGAGCCATTTTTTTTATTGTTCAATCCTACTTTATTTTTTTCAAGAATGGCTTAGTCATGTTTCATACTTGATCACTTTGTCTGCAGATTACCACTTTGTGTGTTTGTAGTTTACTACTTGTTTCTCAGAAGCAACATCTCTCCAGCTCTAAACCCAAGAAAGAAACAAGTATACAGATTTATTTTTATTCTTGCATTTTGTTTGTATTTCACTCATTTGTTCGCATTTTATTCAGCCAGATCAGCCAAAGAGAAAACTATGACTTTGTATGCAAAGAGATGAGATTAGTTTGATTATGAATTAATATAATTAAAAAACATCAGAATTTAACTGTTATTTAAGATGCAATTTTAAAAAGTAGTCATTGACGCTCATTCAAAAAATATATTTAATGTAGTATCAAAACCATTTAATTTCCTTTAAAATATTGCCGAATCTCTGAGCACTTTTTACTGAGAATAGGTATAATCTCATGTGTTGTGTAATCTCACTAATTTTAGCTGAAGTCATTCCTTTGCCTTATCAAAGTCGGCTCAACTACAGGGAGGTGGAGGTGTGTTTCTGTGCAGTAGTGGTTTTCTCCTGAGCAGAACTCCAGGATTACCAGTTCTTGACAGCTGCAAGCCAGCCTCTGGGCATCTTGCTAAATTTTCAAATGTAATTATGCAGTAGACTTCCTTTAACAAATTCTGTGTTCCCCGCTATAATTATAACAGCTCTTGCCTCTAGCCTGTTCCTTATCTTACAACCTACCTCCATATCTCCCACTGCTGGCTAGTGTTATCCAGTAGAGCTGATGGATCTAGAAAAGCAGAGTTTATTCTCTCTGTTGTCTTTAATCCATACAGAAGATCCGTTTCTTCTGATCCATTATACTCAAATGACGTGTCCCTTAAAGCTGAAGATTGTTCTCTCATTCACAGAAGAGCTGTGGATTAGCATGCCACTTTCATTTTTCAAACAGTTTTTGATTGCAGTTACAGGACAAGAGTTAAAAGTTAAGATGAGTTTAGAGTTATGGAAATTTTAAGAGCTATCTGTGAAGTGGCTGAAGAAGCCAGGACAAAGAAAGGAGGTCTAAAAATACTTTGTTTTCATGCTGTGCAGTTCATAATTTCTTTCTACTATTTGTGTGTTAGGTTTTCATGTGTGAAGCTGTTCATCCTCCTTTTGAGAACACACATGGAATGCAGTATTAAAAATAATCAGTGAAGGTTTTTTTATGTGAAACTCTATGTAATTTTTGCTAAAGAATGATGAAACAGGAAAAGTTACCCACAGATACTCTCAATCTAATATTTGCTTATGACAAGGAAATTTAAAAACAACTATGCAGAGTAATAATCTCCTGTCCACCTGTCTGTTAGCAGGGGGAGGGATGGATTTGAATATGAAGTCTGAAGATAAGAGATAAATAAGAGAGAACTTACGCTGTTGAAGACATGCAGAGACACTTCTCCTTTTTCTTCAATTTCTTACTGTTGTTGGCTGTAGTAGATGGACTGGCATTGAAGAACTGTATTGTCTGGAAGGTGACAGATTACCAGTCTTTTCAATCTGTTTTGCAGCAGGATCAAGTACATTGATTAAACCTTTCCTGAGAAGCTTGAGTTAGTGATACACCCCAGCAGTCCTTGAAGTCATGCTCCCACTGACTTTACATAGTTTGCCTACATATTTCTAAGAATTATGATGTCCAAAACTGTATAAAATACAGAAAGACACGGAAAAAAGTAATTTTTAGTTGTTCAATGCAGGTTCTGCCACGTGTGCTGCCACATGTGCACACACCCAACCATGTGCACTTCGTTTGCTTGCCAGTGTATTTCAGTGAGACGTGTTTTTCAAAGATCCAATGAAATTTACTCTTTTGATTTGTATTCTTCTCTATTCATTGATTCCCTGTGTAATGGTTTACTGCTGGTCCATTTTGCGTTCATATCTATGATGCGCCTTTTCTAAATGTAGCACTTTCAATTTGTCTTTATTGATTTCTGGCCATATGTTCCATTTTTCAAAAGCATTTGGAAATCTTTCCTTTGAGGTGCTGCTAGTTCCTACCAATATTCTATTATCTGCTGATTTTAAAAATACTTACTTGGAATTCCTTACTTGGAATACCAGATAGAAACAAATGAAACAAATGTCTCTGAGTAACATCTGGAATATATGTATATGGTTTGAGAGACCTGGTAAAAAGATTTTTTTTAGAACAATTGCTCTCTGATTTCAATAGTTTTTGTGTTCAGCTTATAATGATTATGTCTGGACAGTATTTTGTTATATAGGGCATCAAAAATGCGGAACATGTTTAAAATGTCTCTAATCCAAAGTTTCGATCACATCTACTGTTACCTCTCATTCATGAACCCAGGTAGCAGTGAAGTCATTCAGATGAGTTTGAAGGGATCAATAATATTTTTCTCTATCTTCTTTTATCTTCTTTTTCTTGAAATTTGTTTGTGCAATACTGGGTTCTAGAATCTTTCAGGTTTCACTGGTAGACTGTAACTTGAAGGTGGGACTTAGGCCCCCTGAGGGGAGACTGGAGAGGACTTGTTCTAAGTTTGGTTGATTGTTTTTTTTCTTTTCTACTTCTTTTGATTTTCTTTATTCTGATCTTTTAGAAATAATGAGACAACAGATCCTACTGTGTTATGTCTCTTTCCATAATTTTCAGCATGACTTTTCAGGTTGTCTTTTTAATTTTTGCATTCCTTTTGTTACTTTATTTCCTCTCCTTGTTTGTAGCAATGGCATGTGTGTCTTGTATCACTGTAGGTCTCATTGATCAGTGATACAGGACATGGATGAAAACTTTTTTCCAGTGAGACAAGCTGACAGGATGTGTAGAAGAAATTTTCTTTGCTTTTGCATGTTTTATAACTTCAGAAAGGCACAGGTAGGCTCACAGCAGTAAGATATCAAAGGTTACCATCAGAATATTGTGTTCCTTTGTCACAGCTTATATAGTAGGTGGAATGGCAATAAACAGGTCAGTTCCAAAAGGAAATGAGATCCAAAATTTTGCTTCTCTGAAATGTAAAATTAGAGGTGATTACATAGTAAAATCATCATTGTAGCTTTTTGAACTGGAGGCCCTTAAAATGGGTCAGGTGGAAGATTGAGGTAGGACAAGGAGGATTTTGTCCTCGGTTGTTACATCAAAACATATTAAGGAAATCCTTTTATCCTGAATGACTGTGGCTTTGGTATTGGATAGGATGGCCTATGAGTGGCCTTTTCTTGGAGTTGAATAAATTTGTGTGTGACCACTTATTCTTCTTATATATTGCAAGATGGAGAATTTCACCCTAAAACAGAACTACAAGATTAGGAGCAGTGAAAGCAGGGTAGATTTTTTTTTTCAGGTCTGTTATACAAGTTGAGCCCTCTTGCCCACCAACAGAGAGTAAGAACAGAAGCCATTACGTTTATACCAATTGATACTGTCTCTTTAAAATTCTATGTTTTATCTTTTACCTTTCAGTTTTCTTTATAGGTCACTTAATTTTTGTTACTTTCCTTTATTATGAGCTAAGAACAGAATGTTGCTGAATATGCTAAAATAGATGTGTATTTTTAAGCTTGGCATTTAAGCAGACAAAGGATCAGGCTTAATGCTGCTGTGATAATAAATAGTACTATAATTGATTGTTGATAGAAACCCTTAAAATATATTTTTATGGTTGAAATGTACTTTGGATAAACAGGGTTCCGTTTGCCTATTAAAATAATTCACTATATACCATGGATTCTTTCAGTATTAAGGAAGTAGGACTTTTTCAACAACAGTAATTGGTTGACACTGCTTGACCTTAATGCAAAGCTACAGTATTTAATGAACAAACGGAGAGAATAAAGTTTTGATAAATAAGGCAATTTTCATGAAACCTTTAGAAATACGCTTGAAGTCTTTTAGTGTTAGATTGACGGTTTCTCCTTTTGTGAAAAGAATAAGTGAATAATTTAAGGCTATATTTCATGTTTTCAGATCTTCATTCTGTCATATAAATAATAGACTGTGAAATGCAGCAGTTCCTGCATTCACAGATTTAATAGACCTGTACAAGTGAGTATCTTGCTTGGCTTCTGGCATCTTAAAATGCTCTTTTGTGTGTATGTATACCTGAGAAGCAATGCAGAAGTGGGACTCTCTTCAGTAACGAAATTCCATACTTTAAACATGCCACATATTTTGTTTTTAAAGGATTTGTTCTTCTTAAAATACTTGCTTTACATCTTGATGTCAGTCTTTGTATTTTGGGCTTTAATTGTGTATTATGATGGACAGATGTCAAAAAACCAGCACATGGCTATTTGATATTAAAGTCTAATTTAAAATTTACTTCCTTAAGGAGAGACTGTGAAAAGCATTCAGGTTTGAATCTCTCAACATAAATCTCCAAAATACCATTGAATCTTGATGAGAAATTAGTCAAATGTATTTACTAAAATAATGAAATATTAAAATAATTTATTTTGTTTACTACATGTAGTCTTAGTTCTGTAGTTTTTTTAATGGAAACAGTATTGGGGGAGGAAGAACAGACAATAGTAAAATCAGATCAGTTTCTTTTTTTTGTTCCTATCCCCTTTTCTTCCTCCTGCCCTTTAGTTTAATGTCTTTTGAAAGGAGAGTGAAGTAAGGCTTACTGAGAACAACTGGCAAAACATTGGGATGTTTTCATGTTCCCAGTCTTCCAAGCAGAACATAGTTGTGTAACTAGTGGACCATGGGAAACATAAATACTTCTCTGGAAGGTATGTGCTATTGTACCTGTTTTGTTTCCTTGAAAAAGTAGCTTCCCTAAACTTCCATTTATAGGTTTAAGGCAGATTACCTGTGTTTTCTTCCTGATACTCCTTTAAACATCGGAGTAATTCTAGCTGTTAGGAACCTTCTACTAGCATATGATACTGAACTCTTGCTTTCCTCCATTGTATGTGGGAATGGAGGCATTTGTGCAAGTAGGGAAATACCTTTATTCCTATACTGAAGACTGTTTTCTGTAAATGATGTTTAAGACATCTGACAGATGGTCTACATTTACCATGGTATTGATTTATGCAGTCCTCATGTAGGTTCCAGAAATGTCTAGGAGGTATCATTCAAAGTGAGCTATCTACATGAGGCTGCCACCACTTTTGCTAAAATACAGGCAGGTTCTGTTTGTGTTTACTAATAGTTCAGCTCATGTAGTAAAGTTACTTTTTCTTACTTTTCAAGAAAAATAATCTTTATATCTTTTTACATGGTAGTAAAAATCTTAATGTAATATTCTATTCTGTTTCATAAGTTACTCTGGTAACTTACTAATGTCTTCATCTTTTTTCATTTTCTGAGATAATTTGCTTCATATTTGCAGTAAGTCCATCTTTTGATTTCAGCTACGCCAAATGCTTAAATGGAGATCATACTTTTCCCATTCTCCCTAGTCTATCTGACTTGCTTGTAACTCAGAAAACATCAGTGCAGGCACAGAGACCATTTTGCAGTCTAACCTGTTGAAAAAACTGTCAAAACTGTATGAATCACACAAAAATCTTTGTGCTGAACTGTGTGAAATCCATTGTCATCACCCCTGTTTTCAGAACTTACACAGAGTAATATTTTCTATTTATTTTGCTACATGAGCATTATTTAAGCCATTGGCTAAGGATGTTTCTGTTGTTTCAGTAAGAATTTACAGGATTAGTGTCTTAAATATATTGATTTTATTAAACCAACCAGTCACTGATTGGGTTCACCTGTGACTGAGTTGGCTTGTGATGAGCAATGCATTTATTATTATTCCTTGTTGCTTCAGTACAAGACTGTGGTCTCACTGTAGTAAGTCCTCTGGAAAGACACATACAGAATTTGGGTGGAAATCCTGGAAGGAGGGTATAAAAAGCAAAGGAAGGCAATGGGAATGCAGAACAGCAAAGGATGCCTTGCTAGTGGCTAAATGGATACATTTGCTAGTGCTGATGATTTCTTTTAAATTCTGAAATGGTTGCTGTTCTTTATTTAGTCAGTGTGGGGTTTTTTTGTTTAATTTGTTAACACCTATAGAAATTAGAAAGAACAGTAGTTATGACAAATGGACTATGTAATTTGAAAATTGTATTTTGTCACATGTTTTAGTCACAAAACCTAGTTGAAATCAATTGTCCAAACATTCACTTAACATATTAATAAGTAATACAGGAATACTCTAAGCCCTCTTGAATTAGATATATTACATCTTGTTACAAAATTTAATGCCAGGCTTAATAACTCAAAGTATGCTCTAGAATAAAAATACATTTATGTGCTAGTATGTTGTAATTAGAATGCTAATCCAAATTACAAAAAAATCCCTAAACCCACTATTCAGTTGGAATTGTTTTATATATTCAAGAGTAGACAATTACCTTTAATTTAATTTCTTCAAAAAGAAATCCTATTTTTTTATTTTTTTTTACAAGTGAGTTTGCTTTTTGTGGTATATATCTAAATATTGCAACACTGTAAAATTACAGTGTCAGATTACACTGTAATCTGACAACAGTGGTCGGATTTCAGGAGCTATTTGGGTCTTCACCTGCAAAATCAGTGTCATTTAGGACTTTTAAAAAAATGTGGCTAGATGGTTGTGTTTTTACATTTTCTGTTGAAAACACTATGGAAACAGTAAAGTACCACCTTTTCAAAAAGGAAAGATGGTGTTTCCAATTCAACAGTCTTAGCTTTGCATATTTGTAACAGGAAGAATTATTTTAAAATATCATTTTATCCCACCATGAATAGACCTTAATTATCTCACTGTAGCTGAAAAATTCTGCATCAACATATTTTATGAAGAGGGTTTGTTTGAATTTTTTGGTGATTTTTTGTGATTTGAACAGTTAAAGGAGACTTAACAAAAGATAGATGGCTGATCAGTTGCTGATGTTTCATTGGTTAATTTTTTCTTAGAACCATAACCTTCAACATTTTTAGTGTGTATGTAACCAGCCATAGTATACTGTTGAACCATATACAACTTCTTGTGGTCTTATCAATAATGATTGAACGACTTTCTAGAAAATAGATCTAAAATATCAAATTTTAGATACATATTTTTAAGAAGTTCATTCACAGGAGGAGAAATTGAAAGTAATGCTGAGAAATAGCCAAGAATCACATGTTGATAAAAATTTCAGGTTGAATACTGAATAAGTGTCCATAATGTTGAAGTTGTCAGTTGTCCATCTGCCATTATTGCCATCCTAGAAATAAATAAATTAAACCACATGGACTCATTTTACATGTTGTTTCTATCTCTCCTGATACATGATTATGTGTAATTCAATACTTATTGACTTGTAAATACTTAAGCAAACTTCAATCACTTTTGTTTTTATTATATTGAAATGTCCAGAAGAAATGCAGTGCCTTATGTCTTGAATCCTTAACTTGAATCCTGTTAGATAAAAAAAAACCCTAAAACTATTTTTAGAAATTTTTTCATTGAGTATATTTATTCTCCATCTGAAGGTCAGTCCAGAAGTCTGGTACCAGGACTGCCACTCCAGCTTCCTCATTGCTCCTGGTGGCTGAGGCATATCCCAATACTATTTGCCTGTTGCATGTGTGGAGAATATCCTTCTGAAGACAACTGTCACCTTTGTGTTTGAGCACTTGCTACTATGTAAGTTAATTTTTATGTATTTTTTTTAAAAAGCAAACTGAGTTTGCCTCATTTTTATTGCTGTCATAGTTACACATTTAACATTTATAAAAATGTTTGTGATGTGTTTCCTGCAGTTGTCCAAAAACTATTTTCATTCTAATCCTGTATCAAAAGAAAGCTTACTTTACAAACATAGATTCTTTTCTCTCCAGTTTGCTGCATTAAATTTTAAAAGACAAGTGAAAATAGTGACTGTAGTGTATTTGGTTTTAAAACTGATGGATAACTGTATTGCAGTCTGCTTCCCACAGAACTCGTGAAACATAGACCGTGTCAGTGGGAGCTTTTCTTTGCTTTCTCCCATAATATGCCCTAAGTCCCGACCTGACGGGGCAATTCACTATCTAATTTAAACTTCTCCTTAACATTAACAACATGGCAGTGTTTAGTAATGATACAGTCTTTTGCTGTTAAAGACTTGCCAATTTGGCCTTAAGTAGCTAGACTATATTACCTCAATTTGCCATATTCCCTCTGTTTAGTTTGGAATTACCTTGCAAACGTTAAGGTGATAGTATTGAATTGTATAAAGGAATTATAAATTGAAAATCATAGCAGTGTGGATTTAAAGTTCTGGTATTGGTTTATAGAAACACACTAGTTCAAGTAGTTAAAGGTCAGTAAACTCATTTTAATAGGTACTTTTTTGGTTGTTTTTTTCTTTTACTGACTTCCATCAGTGCCTTTAATTAGTTATTTTTCCTTCCTATTCTCTGGATAATTTAAAACTCCTTTTTGAAGTGATTTTTAAGACATACATGAGCTTGTATATGTAGTTTCTGTACCTTTTAAGGGTAGTTAGTTTTTTCCAGTGTTGTAATAAAGTACAGAACACTATGCAGTACATTAAAGAAATAGAGCCTATGCATCAGAACAATTTTCATGCCTCACTCAATTCTTAATGTAAATTAGTAGGAACATTGGTTATCCATTTGAGAAATTGAGTTGGTATAAAAATAAAAATGCACTTATGGTATGTGGTGCTTTGTGTATCATCTTGGGAGTGTTTTGCTGTTTATCTGTCACTTGCATTAGAAAAAGCAGTCACTGGCTGCAGGTGACATTAAAAATTAAAGGTTAACCTCAATTTCTTTACTGACCAGACGTGGGGCAGAAAGTTCTTCTGGATGTGTGCCTGGATTTTGATACTGTCAAATAGAGTTGAGAAGTAAAGACTTTGGTGCCTTTGGTGGCTTAGTCTTTTTGTGTGTGCATATGTGATTATATGATTTCACCATTTCCGAGTGCTTCTTATAGGTTATATCAAGATCATTTTCCATGGCATCCAACTTTTTCAAATTAAAAAATTACATGATAACACTATAATAAGTAATTATAATGAACTCATTTTACTGATCCACATAATTCTAGTAATGTCTTTTTATTTTGTTGCTTAGAAAAACTAATTAAAATAGCTGTCTTTCCTATTATTAGAGAATATGTGTCTTTCAAAAACTAGTTAAAATTGTTCTTGAAAGTTGCCTTAGCTTTTGAATATTCTGGTTAACTCATTTACTCATTTAATGTAAGACAAGCTGTATATACTCATGAACAAACCCGGGAGATCTTTCCTTAAGTTTTTGACAAACTCGCCTTCTCCCTTGTACTGCCCTCAAGAGGAGCCAAGTTCAGTAGCATGAGCTTCCCTTGTCTATCACTCCAAATGTTGCAGGCAACATTCAGGCTAGTGAAGAAGGGTTCAGGCAGCAGAGGTTTCCATGTGACCTGCCAGATATCTTTCCTTTGTTAAAGAGATATTGTGCTTGTTCAGTGCTAGACCAGACTACATGCAAGTCTTGATCTTTGAGATGCAACTTGAAGCTGTGGCTGCTGCTCTTAACTTTCCATGTCATCTCTTAATTTTCTTAGCCATGCTGTAAGGTAGTGTGCAGGTAGTGAGTAGATCTGGTGCTTCTTGTTGCCTAATGAGAAGGGAAGAAAGAAAAATGAATTTTTTTTTTTAATGAGTAAAATAGACTGCCAAAATGCATCTTTTTTTTCTTTCCCCATCCACCATTTACCACACAGTGAATCTCTTCTGTCTGTGACTGTTTTCCCTCTTACAGGTCTTCATAGGAAAACAAGAAAATGGAAGTTTCATTAAAGAAAACAATGCATATTGCTAATTTGGAAAAGAACACTGCAATTGACGTATTAGAGGAACCCCAGTATTTCAGATGTGTATAATCTTACTAGAATTATATCTCTATGTGCTTGCTTCATAGTAAGCTTGGCACAGTTGCTTCAGGACTCATATACTGTAGATTGTTCTGACTAAAAATTAAACCATGTTAAGAATTCTTTGGTGGGAAGGTGATAATACTCATTTAGTGTTCTTTACTTATTATTTCTAATTTGTTAAACCTATATTTAAGACAGATAATTTCTCTGAAGACAAGATTTTTTTAAATGCTAGTTACTTATTTTCTGGTAGTTCCTGCTGATTGAAATTTTTCCTGTGTTCTCTGAGATTGGTTTCACTTAATACTTCTTGGTTTCTTGTGTTTCAGATATTTTTATGTTGACATAATACTCAAACTGGTCAAACAAGTTTCACTATTGAAGTGATTTTTAAAGAAACTGAAACACTATACAGCTTTAAACATAGTTCCTTTGACTTAGAGAGTAGTTAAATTCCATAAAATAGTTGATAATTGTTGGCTTGCAGCCTGGTTTTAAAGTCTTTGTTTTAGAAAGTGGGTTATGAAACATCAAGAAAACTGAATGTTGGATTTTTTTCAGATGAAATATCTGAGGTAATTAAATACTTCAGGAATTTATAATTTGTTTGTAATTTGAAATACAGTGCTTTCTAGGAAGAAGTCTTTAAGTGATTTTATGTATTGTCTCACAGGCTCTAGAATAGGTAGCATGTTATAATTTGTTAGTTAATTTTAATATAGGTGAACTTCTGTGTCAGTCTAAAAAGCACTGGTGATTGCAACTGTATTACAGATGGCATCTTTGCTTAAATAGTACAATAATCTGTATTTTGTGGAGCAAGTGAATTACCCATTTGTTACACTGTTACACAGCTCGCAGAGGTCATCACACATCTGTATGAGCAGAACACAGAAGTGTTTTAAAAATCCAACACCAATTCAAATAACTCGATTCACTGCAGTGTTTCTGTTGTTGCTGTTCGTACAGGGTTGGTTGTCCATTTTCTTGTGTTTAATTTATGGCTGTATTGCAGAGATGGGCTCAAGAAAGATATGCATAAGATAAGGACTTTTTTTTCAGATGTAGCAAAACTTGCAGGACATGCAGTTTCAAACGAACAGGAAGAATAGGATTGAGATCCATGATCAAGAGTTATTTTGCAAAGCACTAAAATCAGGTTATATCAGTTCCCCTTGAGAGTACATAGTATCAAGTCAGGACTAGTAATTACCATAGCTTTATTTTCAGTAGCTGTCTCATTCTCCAGGACTAGTGATACTATGTGTTATTAGCCCATTCTCTTCAGACATCCTTCTTGTTTCTCCTCTTCGTACCATGTTAGATTTCCTACTTTATGTAGCTGACAAATTTCATACTGCTTCACATCCTTGTTAGTTCAGGTTTCCTCTGGCAGTGGTCTTTGTGCACTGCATCTCCCTTGCACTTGCCCCTACCCCTGCCCCATTTCCATCCTGAGCCTCCTTTTGGGGCAACATGACTTTGAAGCCTGAGCTGGCTCAGGACAGAGCCCAGCTGATTCTGGCAGGGCTTTTTCATTGTACTTGGTGCTTGTTTTATAGTTCATCTTCATTTTAACCACAAAACCACCCTTGCCAGTACAAAGGAAGAACTTCTGCCTTGCAGTACTTTAAAGTGGGCTTTATAATAAAAATGAAGAGATACTTTACACTAGGGTCTCTAGGGATTTAGTCCTCTAAAAGTAAAGGATGGTACATTTAGATGAAATCTAAGCAAGAAATTCTTTACAATTAGGGTGTCAAGACACAGAAGTGGGTTGCCCAGAGAAATGCAGATGCCCTATCCTTGAAAGTGTTCAGGGCCAGGTTGCATAGGACTTCAAGCAACCTAATCTGGTAGATGTCCACCTCTCTGCCCATGACAGGCGGCTGAACTGGGTGTTCTTTAGGGGTCCTTTCCAACCGAAACCAGTCTGTGATTCTACTTGAGGAGAGCAGCTTCTTGCCTTTGTTTTACCTGATTTGTATTATGTATGTCTCTTACATAGTTTCATTGTATAGTGTTTTCTCTGCATTTTGTTGGCTTTCAAACTTTTGCAGAGACATTGCAGTGGTTACAAGTCGTATTGATTGAACTTGGTCAAAAGATTTTAATTTGTGGTTTGGTTTGGTTTTGTTTTCAGTAAGAGGTAAGTGCTACCTTAGATGATCATAAATGTTAATCAGAATTTGTTAAAAAGGATTTGTTAAAATTGTTCTTAAAGGATTAAAAGTGGCAGCCTCAAGCATATCTGCATGAAGAAAATGATGGAGGGGAGAAACAGTTGGGTTGCCAGCAGTGTATATAGTTAAAAAAATCAAGGTTGTAATGATGTTTTAGTGTATTTTAAGTGATCCTCCTACCCTAGAAGTGACAATGATGGACAGTTGTCTCCAATGTGTTTAGAGCTGTGATAATGTTCCAGTAAAGTTTTAAGGACAAAAAAAAATTCTAAAATATTGGCTGTAATTTCCCTTGAAGGGAAGGGATGCTATTTCATGGCTATCATTGGTTCTCTTTTCTTTCCCTCTGCTCCTCCTGAAGAAATTTTGTGGGACTTACAGAATGCTTTGCTTCCAGGACAAATTCTAAAGGAAGTTCTCAGAATTTTAGTGGGTTTTGGTCTTAAGTTGTGTGGATTTAAATGTCTGAATATGTACTGAATGGTATTGACAGGTACCAGTGTAGATGCCAGCCGTATGCAGTTGGAGTCCTGTACTAGGGACAGATCTGCAATGCAAGCAGCAGCATTTCTCAGTTGTTGTGACTGGCCAGCATTTGTAATTTGATGGAAAGCAGATGAATAAAGCCAAATTAAAGTGACAGTAATGACCAACTGCCTAGTAATTTAAAACCCTCGACACATTGCTTAGTGCTATTTATTCAATAAACACATATAGTAAATATAGAACTTTATGCATTTCTTTAAGGTGGTAGAAGCCATGGTGGGCAGAAGTTATTGTATATTATCAGCACTCTGTCATAGTTGAATAAATTAATGTGGAACTTATGTAAAACTGAGAACTTTCTGAGCAGCTTCGTGTGGTTTTGTTCAAGCTTTCATTGCGTAGTGTACATTACATGATTTCATATTAAACACTTTGTTTGCAACATAATTTCCACAGATTTGGAATTGTTAAAAAATTAAAATCTCGCCACCAAATTTTGCAGTAGTGTTCTCCATATTATGTGTCTGATCCTCTTAAGATCTTTTCTCATAAGCATTAATGTAGTAAGAGTTGATTCTGGTATGAATGGTTCAACTACATTTACAAGAAGTGGTTGAATGTTGTTTTATCATTTTTGTTAAGCAGCATGCATGCCGTAGTGTTATAGAAAAGGTTACCTGTATCTTGAAACTTGCAATATTTATCATCTTTTGTAAGGGAATTGTAAATCAGGTGCAAGAATTTCTCTATATTATAAATGTTCTAAACTTGTTTTGGCTTATTAATCTAGATTATTTTAAAATGCAGAAGTGTACTTTATAGTGAGATCCAAGCTGGATCTGAGGAAAAAAAAATCATTATTCTCTATCATTTGGCAGAGAGGAGTAAGGGATAGAAAAAGAAGAAAATGCTCTTCTTTTTAAGTGTCTGTATTCTTCCCATAGAACGTACCAACAAAAAGTAGATCAAGACAGTCTTGCTTGGAGACACTCATACCATCTGACAGGAAAGTGATTTTAATTAATTTAAAATCCAGAAGCAACAGTATTTCTTCCTAAGTAAATGGTTGGAAGACCTTAATTACACATTGCTCTTGAAAGCACAGATTGCATTTAGTTTCTTTTTGGTCTTTTAGACTCAGACTTTGGAAAGTATTTAACTAACAGGAAGTAACGGAGTACTTTCCTGAATTGACAGTCTGTTACTGAGTTTTCTCAGTATGAATATAACTGCTTGAAAAGAATAGAAATTTAGTAGAATGTTTTGGGGTTGGGGATTTTTGGTTTGGTTTGGTTTTTATAACAGAAAAGTCATCCAATACCTTCAGCTGGATTTTGGCATCAAAATTTTTAAAAAGCATTTGCTGCATAAAAACTAAGTTTTGACAAAAGCAAAGAAGATGGCAAAGTGTTTAAGTTGTGAATCAGTATCTCATTATGTCTAATCATGATTTAGTGCTGCAGTTGAGAATATTTTATAATGTGAAACTGCTCTAGGTGAATAGTGACCAGCTAGAGGAATAGTGAGTGACTAATTCCATATCTAGATTCATTTCACTTAATAAATGCACTTCTATGAATGAAATGTAAATGTTGAATGGAGTTGTGGTTACTTCTGTACATGAAAACTATAGTTATGAAACCTGCATGGTTTAGTAGCATTTTAGGGGGAAACAATCATGGTTTTGCTTTACTTTAATGTTTAGTTTTTAGCAAAGACACATTTAAATATTAAATATTCCTGTACAAAACATTTTTCTTATTCCAAAAGATACTGTAATAAACAACATCAAAAGGATGGACTATTTCATGTAAAAAAGAAAGTTCCTCATTCATGACATTTTTACTCTACGCAGGAATTGTATGCCTTATTCTCCCAGATTGTTTGAAAAGAAAATTTGGCTAATGCAGTTTCTAAAATTTTTCTGACCCTATTTTTTAGATGTAATTCCTTTCTTGAATATATCATTAGTGGCCAATGCAGGAACTTGAAACACAGATTTCATATGCAAGCTTCTTTGAAGAATTGTAGTAAAAGCTACGTTTAAGACTTTGCCAGTATTAAAATAGCTTCCAGAGTCTTGTTTCTTGTGACTATTTTAGGTTTTGTAGTTAATACTGAGGTTTCAGTATTTTCTCTGTGGCAAGTACTAGGGAGTGGTATCAGATTTTGCCTGTTTCCTGTACAAACAAGCTCTGAGTTTGAGAGGGTCTTCTTAACATCCCTTAGGGTTTTCCAGTTAAAAGTCTCACAAAATAACTTTCCCTTTTCACAGTATTTGTAGGGTGCTAAGAGGAAGAGTTTTGTGTTTGGTAGTCGTAATTTGGTTTGGTGTAGCAGTGATACTGACTTTGCTATTGCCGGGCATTCAGCAGAAGCTTGGGAAATGTAGTACTTTACAATGAAAATAAATTGGTCCAACCAGTTGGGAAAAGGGAAGTGATATTTAATGGAAGAGACTGATGGCTTGGGCCATTGTCTGAGTCCATACTTCCTCCACTTGTCAAACTGGAACAGAATCTTTGAAGTCCTTTTAGATTCATTTTTATTATAAGGCACAAAGCTAAGAGAGACCAGAAAATTCACTGTTCTTTAAAATATGTCTCTTTGATTATATACACAGTCCATACATTTCAGGTTTAGTCTTCCAATGATTACATCTTGAGTAACTTGAAAAACAACATATATAACCAGCAATTTCATTATACACAGAACTGATCCAACTCATCTTACGTGTCAAATTTTACTTCCTTAAGATGTGTGACATTTTTTCATTCTCATAGTGCTTCTCAGGTATCAAGGAATCGCCTCCTTAAAAATAACATATGTATCTGAGACTGAGGTAGTTTGGAAGCTGTTTAATTACATATATTTGCATTTGCAGTCTGAAAATGTCACACTAAGCTCTTACCAAAACACACACAAAAAAAGTTCTTCATTTAAAAATATGTCAGAATATTTGGACTAATTTGATTTGACAGTTTTTCATTCTGGAAGCATATATTTTTTGGGTCAGATATTTGCATGTTAAAAAATTAAAAGAAATACTTAGCTGACCATCACAGAAAAATCATGATAGTGTGTGTGTAGAAGTACTCAGTTTTTGTATGTTTGTGTGTGTGTATGTCTCAAAGAGGTATGAGAGATGAATGTTCTTATTAACTGAATAGTTCTTTTTCCACTCTAAGGATATTTAAAAATCATTCTATCCATTTGGTGGAGCAATAGCTTAGTTTATGAAATTTGATATTTTGGAGTTTTTCATTCTTGTGTAACATCTGTAAACATGTTCCCAAACCTTACATGCAGTTCTGTAATTAACTTAATGTTTCCATGGTGTTTTGTCAATGAATAGAAAAAAATGCTATTTATACAGATGAGGGGAAAAAAAAAAAATTCTTCAGCAATGCAGTTAGATTTTGGTGGGGTTAAAATATAAGCCATAAATGCAAAATCTGGTTTTATTGTTACCTGCATAAAATTTAGGTTTTACACACTCCGAATGAGCAGTGAGGTATGGTCCAGCCCCTTGTCTGTTCAGGGGTAAGATCAGTTAAGAAGCAAAGGATTTTTTAACTTTATAGAAGACCTGTACCTCTGTGATCACAGCAGTTGGTTTTTTTATTTTCATTAGTTTTTCTCTCCGTGTAATGTACATAGAAAGTTAATGACGAAAGAGTAGTAGAGTATTCATTGAAACTGAAAATTATAGTATTTGCAAATATGAAATCATAATTTACATAAATTTTATAGTCAAGAACATTATGAATGTAAATATGCCTTCATCTATTCTCAGTCTTATAATGCCATTTGTTGTCCAGTGGGAGATGAAGAGTGATGTTGAGACTGCTGTTTAACCTATTATAGCAGCCTAAAGAAATTAAATAGCCTTGATGTAAATATGAGGGGGGAAAGGAGTATTCATCTCCATTAAGTGACATAAAAAACCATGGTAAGAATAACAGACGGGTGGGTATGCATTAAGCGCTGAAGTCCCTAAATTTGGACACTAATTATAACCACAAGGACAATTGCCTCCCACGTACTTAAACTGTAATTTCAGTATGTTTTCAGACCAAAAATATGCTTCACAGTTCTTTAGGCACCAAATGTGGATTTTCTCTTGCATTCTTTTTTCAGCTGATACATGATTCCTTTTCCCCTGCTATTAGATGAGGGCCTAATACTAAAAAGCTGAATTCATTATGTACTTGTTGGTACAATTAGATCTTTAGACCTTGTATTTTACTAGATCTCATAACTATGCTGAGTAAGTCCTACCCATTTTATAGTGCCATAAGCAAATGTTGCATCATTATATTCAAAATATTTGGAGCAGTTGTTTCAGCTTCATATTAATATTACATATACCTGTGGATGACCAGTAGCTACTTAACCTGTTGCACCACATAAGTCACTCTTACTTTGTTTCTTGGTAATGTGTTCTTGTAAAGGTGGATAATATATTTAAACCCTTTCCTAAAATTATTTTTATGTTACATTAGATAAAGTAATTTTTATATTGAGTAATTGCATTAAAGTATGACCCATGGAATCATAAATGAGAACAGAGATGTTGTCTAAAACTATCTTTTAAAGTTAATTGAGTATTGCAGTTTCTTTAATATTAAACTGGTTTCAGGACAGATAATTTTGGTTTAGCCATCCCATCTTTGGTATAAATCAAGGTAAAGTATTGATCATTAAAAAAATACAAATAGTTAATTCACCTTTACCTTGATATTTAATATACAATATTAATATTTAATATACAAAAAATGCATTATGTTGCTGCCTAACCTGATGTAATAATTAAGACGTGGTATTTCTAGACCGAATTTGTCTGATGTTTTTCACTAATTCTATCTTACTATCCTTTTCTATGCTTGATTAGATAGTTATTGGCTATTACACCTTCTCCACATGTACTAAGCTGTAGATCTCAGTCAAGTCACCTCTAATCTTATTATAAATAAACTAAATATACTGATCTTTTATCTGTCTCACACACATACAATAAAAAGAAGGATTTCCTGGCTGTAATTCTTGTAACTCCTTTTTTGGCCCTTTTAATTTCAACTTCCTTTTGAATTAAAGATACCAGGCCTGGTTATAGCAATCCAGTGATGCCATATGTGCAGATAATTTCAGGTCCTTAGTACTACCATATATTTCCCTGTAATGCACCCAGGGATTGTTTTTAGCTTCTTAGCTATAGCAACATAGTAAGAGCAAAAAAAGCATTTGGTTATTTACACTGACTTGTAAGTTCTTTAGGGATTCACAGCTTTCCAGGATGTAATCCTCCATTTCATGTGGCCTGTCTTGTAGGTTCTTAATGTTCTTAAGGTAAATAAATTAAAATAATGTAATTTCTACTCTGAGATTTACTTAATTTATGCAGCTTATTGGAAGGATTTTTACTTATTTTTGTCATCACAGAGCTTCAGCTTTTTACATAACAGTGAAGAATCAGTCATCAGGTTTTATGTGTATTTTGTGTGATTGATACTTTTAAAAAGACAGTAAAGGGGACTTCACAAAGCATTAGAGCATTAATATAGCACGAAGAAGGCTTATAATGTGTTTGGCTTCTGCTGTTACCTAATGATACGGCAAAAAAGCACTCTTCTACAAGGCTGCTTTTAAGATACAAGGGAACCAGAGGAATTGTTAAGAATAATAGATAGCGTATCTTGGATTAATTTTTTTTTAAATTTGTTTTTAGGAGCAGAAGCACAAAAATCCTGTCTTAATCTTTCTTTTAGGTATGCTGCTTATTTAGCTTTTAGTAACGTGTAATTTAAGATCACAGTTATTAGGTGTATTTCTGCATTTTATATATCGCTCCCAGATGCTACAGTATTAGTTTTTATCACTGCATATTTTATGAAATGTCAGCCTTCTGTTGGCTGTTCATGCAGCATTGTTAGTGATCAAAGCCACAACATAAAGGAGAAGAATCTAAACAGTTGGCTTATCTTTGTCCTTCATTGTGACACAATACCGTAAAATTACTTTACTATATAAAAGGCAGGCAAAGCTTCATGTAGCACACTCTGAAAAGGTGAACTTTTTGTTATGCTCAACAGAATAGACAAACTCTTCTAGGTGATATTTTGTGCAAGGGAAGTCAATGATATCTTTGGAGTTTGGAAAAAGTTTTCATCTTTCCCTGCCTTTTTAAAGCACAATTATATTTATATGTATGTGTGTAATTATAGATCTATCCTTTAAAACCTTTTGAAATGGAAGAAATGTGTCCTTTGGAGTAATCCGTGTGGGGTGCTGTGGACTTCTTTGGGATACAGTTAATTAAGGCATTATATGACTTGAAGAGGGATAATTGGGAAAATAATAGTTAGGCTTTACATTATGAAAACCGCTGGTGGTTATCAAGTATATTTGGCTTTCATTTTGGTTTTTCACACAGGAGATTATTTTGAGTTTATCCAAATTTTTGGTTAAAAATATCAGGATATCAGTCAGCCTTAATTTTTCTGCTTGCCCAAGTGGGTTGTGTATCGGAACTGAAATAATAAAGTAGGAAAAACTCTGTAAGCTCTGGAGATATTCTAAGAATAAAAATCTTGAATAATTTTGATCGGCTGTTGTGTATGCCCTGCACAGCAGTTGGTTTAATCAATTTTATGTTTTGGGATGGTTTTATTAAAACGAGCTGCTGCTTTCAGTAAATCATTGTAAAGATGCTAGCTTTCTATATTCTTTTTGGGGACCTGCAGCTTACCAAGGCAGTCTCTTAATATAAACAGACTTAACCTGGTTCCTCAAGAGGCTGGGCTGAATTAGTAAGCCCCTTACCATGTGGAGTATTTATCAAGATGGGACAGAACACAAAAAAGGGAAATAATCTCCTAATATGATAGTGGTACAAGAAGTAGAAGAGCAAAAGTACTCCTGTCATATTGTGGGGGCCTTTGAAAGGCATGGTAGTCAACAAGGCTCTTGACAGTATCTCTTAAAAAAGGTGATGATACACACTACCTGATTGCATGTGTTTGTGTTTATCTTTCCAACTGCTGCTAGTCAGTAACTTGTATGGATATGTTCTCTCACAGTATGTGATCATAAATATTTCAGAGGTTTTAACAAATCAACAGTGGTATTTTCTTCATGGCGTTGTGATCAAGATGGCCACAGTGCTTCATTTTATCTTAGCTTTATGGATGAGATGGTCATTTCATCTGTCTTTCCTTAAAAGTTGGCACAGGAAGAGATCATTCCCATGTACATTCAAAGGTTTTATTACTTCTTTCTTGATATGCTTCAAAAATACAGCAGGTAGAAAACAAACTGTTATCAGGTGAGTAATGGTTGAAGACATTTAGTATTTCAGAAGCATTAATTAATTAATGCTTTCAATTAATTAATTTTGAAAAGTGGAATTTAGGAAAACAAAACAAAAAATCTGACAGTGGTAGATAGTTCATCCATCAGCTGTCTGACAGTAGTGTACTCAGTGCAGGTCATCCTTCCTGTATGAATATGGCATCACACAGAGTCTGCAAAACTTTCTGCCAGCATCAAGTTTATGATCCTTCTCCTGCCCTTCACTACTAAATGGGCTGAACATTCAAAGCTACAGACCTATTCCCCATCTTTCTAGATAAGGTGTGATTGTAATATGTTTCTATTCTGACTTTTTGAAGAAGTAGGTTCTCCTACTCTATGTTTTCGTCCATTGTCCACGTGAGTAGGTGAATTTTGCATGTCTTTTATTTAGTGGGATTCTGGTTTGCTGATGAAGACAGAAAATCTGCAGTCTGACCTGGCCATGATGAAGGATCTAGAGTCACCAGAGAAATTGTGATGCTTAGAGCAATTTTAGTGTCCACAGCAGGAAGAGATGTGCTCCTCAAAGAGAATGATGTACAAGGGTGCATAAGCAAGGTTAGATGTCTGAGAATCAGAAGGCCAAATATGTTGGCACTTCTTGCAGGTCTAGAAGTTCAGGTGACCATGGAGAGAAGACAGAAAGCAATAAAGACAGTCTTTAAAGGGAGTGATTTTTCTCTACTGATCTTAATATCTTTAGCAGATGTTTTAGACTACTGTAGTTGAAGGGTAAACATTGTGTTCAGGGCGCCTTTTTATCTGTATATCCAAGGCTGCTTCAAACACCTGATAAGAAGATGCTAACAACACTTTAAGAGCTGAAAACATGCAAACCTTATCCAAGCAGGTTCTCTTATCTTTATTCAGGTGAATCTCTTTGATTCCCTGGCCAAGAAGTCATGCATTAAATGCACAGCTTTCACGTATCCGCTTGCTAACCTAATATACCCCGATTGCAGTGACCCTAAGTCGAGTCTAGATGAAGCATAGTATGTAGTGGTACTTCTTTCTGTAATTGGTGCTTTGTGGTCCACAGTTTCATGAAGAGGTAGTAAATAGATGGGATGATAGCTCTTTGTTAATGTGCTGGATATAATCAAGGTAGCTTGGTGCCTTTTAACTTGATATTCTTGACTCTTGATAGGCACTCACACAGCTGATATGCTTTGGAAACATAATTTCACTTTACAGAGGTCTTGTATGCGTATATGCGCAAAATATTTTGTAGATTGTTCCTGTAGTTTGTGAGCATATATGTGAGGTTATTTCTGTAGCAAAAGTTTTCATGACAGTTTGACCACCTTTCCCAGCTAGTTACAAAGGCAGTCTTGACTAGGTAAATGAATATAGTGGTTTGTTGAGCATTTGTCAATGCTAATACTAGCAAAACCAAAGGTTATTCAGCCTTTTTGTAGTGCCGTTATCCTCAAATCTCTGACCTGTGGGTTATAAATGTAACTGACATAGAAAATTGAGCAAAATTGATTGTCAGAAATTTCTTAATAAGATACAAATTGTTGGTTTGGACTTGATTCCTGGTCAATGAAAATTGTGTTTCTGATATGTAGCTGTATTAGTTTATGCAAGGGTTATCATAGTGCTTGTACCTACGGGGTGTAGTAGTCACATTGCTGCTCTGCACTGCAGAGAGCTCAGTGAGGGTGACAAGTACTTAAAAACAAAGTTATACATAAGAGATGCTGCAGCTATATATTTAAGGACTTCATGTTGATCCCATTCTCTCTTATAGCAATGCATTTTTTGGATGCATTTTGCATTTCCATTTTTTGGTGAGCATGTGTTCCTGGTGTGCTAGAATTGGCAAAGGGAGAAGTCAGCAAGGTTTCTAGGAAGCTGTCTTCAGTATACTTTTTTAGCTAATACACAGGTTAATATTAATGATAAGTACAACAGGAACTGTGAGTGTTGGGTCACCTGAAAGAATTAAGATGCATTCATGGCACCAGTGGAGTAACTCAGGTATTTTCAAAGCTGATAAAATTTTAGTTCAGAATTTACTGTTAAAATCTAAAGTACAAGTCAAGCCTTTCCCCAGAGTGAGAGGGGCAGGATTGGAAGGGGAGGACAAGGCCTTTGGCATTGGTGAAGAAGCAATCTGACCAGCCAAATGAGGAATTTCCAGCAAGGAGGTGCTTTCTAACTGGGGCAAGATTGTGAGAATTAATGTTGGATTTTGATGCGTTAATTAACCCTAGTTCACACTTCTTACAAATCTATATTTGTTAGTATTCAAGCTGATAAACATTTTTTGTGTTAAAAACATGCAAAGGTAAAGGAAGATGCTTAGAAAGCTCAAAAGAGCTGAAGAGTGCTTCAGTTTGGACGATATCAACAGAATGCTGAGGAAATATGAGCATTGCAGAGATTTTGGCTGCATTAAATATCCTACTTTGCTTACAGAATGTATGCTGCTAAGCTCTTCTATGTAAATACTGGCAAAGACCTAGGTCTCAGTTTCATTGAAGTCTACCCCACCTGTAATAATTGTAGTCAAGAGATTGCAGTATTTATATATTCATCAGATAAACTTTGTTTAGTTTTGATAATAAAGTGTGTCAAATTGCTATTCAGGTATGAATGGAGAGTTCATATTCCTAATTTTTATTGTACTCTGAGAGGATTACAATTTCACCTAGAGGTTAGTTATTGTGCAAGAGTGTTCAGAAGAAATTTAACATGTCCAACTTCTGATTTGAGAACATAACGACTGATTGTTCCTTTTCACAGCAGTTGAGAAGGTTACTATTTTAAAATGTATATATGTCTGAGGTTGCAAGGGGGCTAACAAGAAGAAAGATAAATGCCTCCTGCAGTTAACTGTAGTGGCATTCCCAGCAGTTCAAGAACAGGTTGCTTAAAGGTGGGAGGTGCAGCAATTTTTTGGTCTCCTTGTTGGGTCACCTGGCAGTCAGTGGGGTACTGTGGCTGTCTTCCTAATTTTGCATCTCATGAAACCTGAAGAGAGAATGTGCTGAGATAAGATAGTTAAAGCTAATGGTGATAGGCAGTGATCATGTCATTTTCTTACTGGTGAGTTAGCAAACAAGGAATATGTCTCTCTCTTCATACTGGCTAATGAGGGATGAACTCAGGATTGTCTGAACTTTGAGCATGAGAGACTTTCAGACCCAGGAAGAAAAAAAATGGGTCAGTTTAGGCTTGAACAGGGTGGCCATGCTATCTGCAGGGATGAGTAGACTTCTGCCATGATTAGCAAAACAGCAAAGACCTTCCCTTCCCACCTCTTCTTGTGTTTTGAATTGCATTTTGGCTTTTAACTTCCCATAAATGTACATGATATACAGCAAACAGTGTTAATGTAGAGTATATGTAGAAAAGATGGTGTGTGCTTATATTGCTCTTCATTTTAGTTTTGTGGCAAGATGGGAGGAGGAAGATAGACTAAAACATATTCACAGTTCTAAGGCCTACTAAGGAGCATCTTGGCTGTATAAGCATAGATTTCTTCCTGCTAAGTCCTGTAAAGGTAATGGGATAAATTATTTCCACTCCTCTGAATTTATTGTCTTCTCAAGGTTTTAGATTTTGAACTTAACTTTAACAATGTGATATTATGTGAACAGCACAATGTAATAGCAACATTTGCTGTGATTTTAAATCTATTTCTGATATAGGGGACTTTCAGTGCTTTGTACCATTTAGTGTCAAGTGAATATTTTAAGTATTGACAATGAGAAATTAAAAAACCCACAGCTATGGCTGTGGCTATGGCTATCTTACCTCACTAAAATTTCATTTCCACAGGCTCAGAGTTTTACTCTGCTTTTTAGTACAAGCTGTAAGTAGTAATGCTGAAAGTTTAGAGGCTTTGACATATCTTGGGCAGAGGTGGGGGGTCAGTGACATTCCACTTTTGATTTGTGAGTAGAAGACTAGATTTTTTTGGAAAGTCCTTTTATTTTTATATTGTAAGCCATTGTAGCCCAATTTTTTATTATTTTCTTAGGTGGTTGTTTTTGGGTTTTTTTAGATAGTCTGAACTATTTGCTTAAATATGCACACGCTATTCCTCCAAACAAATTTAATGCTTCATCTATACTGAGCACCCCACAGGAACACATGACTTAGGAAAGGGAAAAAATCAGCAGAAAAATAGGTGGTCTGAGCATTTATGTGTTAAATATGCATGTTAATTAGAAAAAATTAGAAAAAAATATGAAAGCAGATGTTACATAAATTATTTCAGTCTCAGGATAGTAGTAACTTATACACTGACAATAACTTTTATACGTGCATGTATATGTGTATGTCTGTATCTGGAACATTTATGCAACTGCTACATGGATAGCACTAGGAAAATAACTTCTGGCTTAGATAGGCCTTCTGAATATCACCTGTGTTTGTGGGTGTTTCTCTTGTCTCTTGTGCTGTCCATTGAACTCCTGAAAGAAGGTTCCTCAAAAAAATACTGCCAACAGAATCGGTCATATCGTGAGACTCATGGGGAGTATTTGAGGTAACTGGCATTAAATATATGCAAAACATTTTTCTATGCATATTGATACTGTATTAGGCAGCAGAAATTTTAGAATATAAGTCCTTTATATTCTCACATAGCCTGTTCTTTACTTTGGTCTCTTTATTTCTCTTAGCTCCTCTGCAGTGAAAAAAAAAAAAAAAATCCTGAGGCTTTCTAGTAGAAGGTACTCCAGCAGGGACAACTAAAATGTTGAGAATGTGTTAACAGAAGAGAGAATTTTGTAAGTGGATATTCATGTTAGAATTCATCTGCTCTTGGTGGAGTCATTTTGTCATTTTATAAAGAAGACACTTCTGACTGACAACCAATTTTCTGAATATAAATTCTGATATAATTTGAATAATTACATAATTTCTGTCCACGTTAAAAAAACAGACATATGTGCAATTCGTTTTCTAATTATCACCACCAGAGACTGAAAAGTTAACTTCTCAGAAAATGAAGGCAATATAACATGATGTAAGAGGAATGTTGAAAAATAAAGACCTGTAGCCTTCTGTAAATTTTCATATAATTATTTCAGTATAACATTCTACCTTTCTAGTTTGATAGCTTTCATATTCTTTGAAACCTTGAATGTTTCTGTTTCGTAAATATGATTTTAATTTTTTTTTTCTTTTGTAAAACCCAGCATATGCTGTACGAAGGTAAAAGGCTGCAAGATGTAGACAATGAATTGTGGAAGAAGATTCTGGCAGATTGGATTGTTAGTATTGAAGACTTTTTAAAACAGTGTTCAGGGTGCGCAATTGCTATTCTAGCAGATGCATTACACTAGTAAATGTATGAGAATGTGGTACTGTAAGAAAATGAATTACAGAAAACTATTAAGAAATCTTATTTATGTCTTGAAGAGGAAATATATTACCATAAATCCTACTTTATACCAATAAATTGTGTTGCCTACACAGAATTATTTAAACAAGAAAAAAAACCAGTTATGTGTTAATCCTTCACCACACATGTATTCATTCATTCGCATTGGAGGAGTCAGATTTCATGGGGCCAAAAGAAATTGTATAAAAAAGAGTAAAATGGTCCTAGCTGTATATCTTAAATTTTCAGGAAAAAAACTACTTTGGAAACTTCAATATTCAGTCTCAAATTAATAGTGGTGGTGACTTTGAAGCCTGTTTGAGCCACCATTTTTCTGTGAGGTAGTGTTGCATTTTCTTTGCTAGACTTACATGTTTTTATGAGCAAATACTGATGATTCTTTTCTCCTGGAAGGTATTTCTTTTATTGCCACTTTATAACGGAATAAGGAATATAAAGGAATAACCTTAACATCTGAGCCCATGCCTGTTAAGAGTATATCCATGCCATTTCTGCTGTAGTTATTTTAAGGAAATAACACAGTTGTGCACTTGCATGGATTCTGGCTTTGGTGGAAATGTCCAGGTTTTTCTTGTCTGTCAGCTGAAAGTCAAAAACCTGTGGTCATTGTGCCCTGGTGCTCTTACTGTTGCCAACATTAATAAAATAATGATGGCAAAATTGTAATTCCAGCCCAAAATACTAACTATCCATTAGTTTTGTAATGTTGGGAGGGAGCAATACATCTGCATTAAGCCATCTTTGTAGTTGGATGTAGGATAGCTATATGCAATTCAAGTGCATTTCCACAAGTATTATGAGCCCCTATGATTTTGTGTTAGTAAAATACATGGCTACTGAAATTTTATTTGGCCTTAGATCATAGTGAAACTCCTTTCCTGCAAGTCAGCAGTGATTCATTCATGTTCATTCGCTGTTATTCCTTGGCCTAGTGACCTTCTTTCCAGATTCTGAAAGAAATTAGGAGAGAGCAGCTGCTTTGCTTTTGAAAACCACAACCTAGCACAATCAGAACCAGGCCTTCCAAGAATCTCTGCTACTATTTAGGCATCAATTAATGACAATAAAAAAGAATTAGGAAAAGTTTGTGAAAGAAATTATGACATCACTTTGTTTATAAATTAAATACTGTGTATTAACTCTGTGGGCACTAGCAGTGCCGTTTGTTTTGGTCTGCCATTTGTTTGGTTTCTTTGTTACTGTCTGGATATATTTAGACTTGGCCATCTAGACCTCTGGATCTGTGGCTAAACATGTGGATCATTAATGATGCTGAAGTTTGCATTCAACCTCCTCTGCATGATTGCTCTTCTGTTTAGAATTCTGTAAGATAAAGGATTAAGAAAAGATAAGGATGAAATGTGAGACCTTTATATGGAAATAATAAAGCCTTCTGAGTCAAAAGATGAGAAATAATGCTCTTAATATATTTTGGCTTTCATATATTTCTGAAATCGCTTTTTAATTGTAAATATGTATTGTATTTTGGTATGAACAAAACATGGAAGTTGTGTTCTGTTAAAACCTGATTATTCCAATATAAGACTCTTTGAATAGCCAAATAGCTAGAAAACATAGCAGGCTTTCCCACTTTTTTATATATCTTGGTTTTACCCAAGTTGATTTATATTTCAGAGTTTTTTCAGTATTATAAGCACTAGCACATTAAACACTTGAGAAAAAAATAAATGTCTCTGATGTAAAAAAAATAGTATATGTGTATACATACACGTATATAAATGTTTCATTGTCACAAATCCAATTGTAGTAGTAAAGATGATATTGTTTGTATTACAGTAAGCATTTGTATTTTGTGCAATTTTTTCTGTACATTTTTTCCTACCCTCATTAATAAATATCAAGGTACTTTCCAACCCAGCAATATTTGTTAGGATGACTGGCATTAATACTATATCCCAATTTATTCATACTCATTAATATGACTAGAATTTTTATATGGGGAAGTTCTTTCTCGTTCACTTTTCTGGGAAGGCTATGATTTTTGTAGGTATGTGCTTCCATCTGTCAATGCTAGATATGCCGAATTGTAGGAATGTTCCTTGTGTTTGAAACAGAAGGTAGTAGGGCTTTTGGCTATAACTTAGTTTTTGTTGTGAATTTGTTTCATGATTTCTGATTGGCTTTTGAGACATCTCTGTCTGGTGTACCAAAAAAACAATCTTGTCATAGAAAACTCTGCTTTGGTTGACAAGATGTGTGGGAGAGCAGACGTAGCATTCAGCAACTTTAGGCTATAGTACTTATTGTATTCAACAGAGAAAACACTCCCTTTTGATTCCTGTTGATAAAGGTGACATTGTACTCTGTGTTGCTGAAAATATGCTCTGAAGCATTCAGGACAAGTTGACGCTTGCAAAGAGCTAGGGGTGATTCTGAGGGTGGGCCCCATGAAAGCTGATCAATTTGTGCAATATCACTAAGTAAGTCTCAGTGCAAACCTGAATCCCAAAGGTGGGGATTGTCAGAGGTACTGCCTAAGGAGCCAATATTTGAGCTTCTGTTTCTGTATTGTATCTTAAAATGAGCTTTTTGCCAAACATTCTTCTGTTAAGCATTTTTAATATTTTGCTTTTTCATCTTTATTCAGGGGAGCAGTAGTATCTGTGCTGCAGTGTCTTAGTGTCCCTTTTGTGTGCGTATATATCTGTATGCAAGTTATGTGTGGTAGGGAGAGAAAGTGCAAATAAGTGATATAGAAAGTGATGAAACTCAATGCTTTAAATATTTTCCTGTAGAAGCAGGTTCTGTAATCTGAGATTCATCCAGAAGAGGAATATAGAGGAATGTTTTTGTTGCTGGAGAAGGTTTCTTCATGTCCAAGAAAAATGGTTGTAAGCAATGATTTCATCCTGAAACTTCCAGAGATTCTGATGATAAACACATACATATACTGGCTGAAAAACAAGAAACTGAGAAATTCATTGAATTAAGGGAAATAAATGCAGGAAAGCCCTGGAAATGCAGGGTGGTATTACTGCCTTAACAGTAGTTAGAGGTATTCCTGGGGAAGTATTGTAGAGCGTTTTTTTACCAGGTGCATTGTAAGCAGTGAAGGCTCAGGTACAAGACCTTTTTTAAGTCTAGCTGGAGTGAGGAGTAGTGAAATTGTATGCATTCATTAGTTGAATGAAAATGAGAGGGGAAAAAGTGTGGTGTTACTGCAATCTGAATGTCTCACAGGAGTAACATTGCCAAGAGTACTCTTAAAATAGGTATTGAAGTGACGGTGTAATTGTGGCAGCTGATGATGAGTATCATTGAACAGCAAAACATATATTATTTTTCTTGGTATTTGGAGGAATTTTTCAAGCAATACAGGTTTCCAAAAACAGTACTGTAATTTTATATATTCCTGGTTTCTCTGAACCTTTAATATTTTGATGACTAGTCCAGCAGGAAGGAAAGTTATTACGGTAGTTGAATAGCAAGAAAAAAATTATTAAAGGTAGGTAAAAATGTTGCTCTTGCTATGAATAATACAGTAAGAGTTACATAGGCAGATGAATCAGGTAGCTTCTTTAATATGTAATCTGATTTTCCATACATGCTTAAAATTGTTCAGTGAGAAATTTGTCACAAATACACTGTGCCTGTAATTAAAAGATAATATACATGAAATGTAACAGTGGAAGGTCTGCTGGTTTTATTGCATGTTAGCAATCTGCAAAATAAAATTCTAATCCATATTTTTAAATTACCCTGATAGCACCAGGATCCATAACTCTTGAATATCCTTGTTTTCAGGTATTTTTCCCCCACTTACATTGCATGCTTAATATGGAGGATAACACATTCCAGTGCATTGTGAAACATATTTAAAGCAAACCTGAAACTAATAATGGAGAAATTACAAACATCACAATAATTCCAATATTAGAATTCTTCCGTTCTTCCCAATCAGGTACATATCTGGGGAGAAGTTGAAAAAATAGTTTTCAATACCTCAATTTGGTAAATAAGGTTAAAACCTGTAGTTAAAACCACTTCTGTGAGCAGTTAATCCAGTTTGTATGTTTGTGATGACTTCTGTTTAATGACCAGGTCAGCAGTGAATTATTTTCTTGCTGTAAGCAAGGGATACATTACACACTTGATTTTGTCTTTCCACAGTGTGTCTCACTCTCAGAAAGTAGATAATAACTGTAGAATAATATTTGTCAAATGTTTCTTGGAACAGGAAAAAGTACAAATTGGACTACTTAAACGTGGAAATGCTAGTAAACACAGGCTGGTTAATATTTGTAGTTGGGAATCTTGAAGTGCTTTACAAACAAGAGCGGGTATTGTACTGTGGGATTCGAGTGAGGATACTGGTCCTCCCTAGCAACTGATTTGAAGAAGGAGCTGAAATACCAGTGAAACATTTTCTTTAGTGCCTAAAATTTCTAGCTAAATTTGATAAATTTGCCTTTCAGTTGTCTCTGAGAAGGATAGAAGCTTGTAAACATTTTCACTGACCTGGGACTCAATCAAGGTCTTCCAGTTTGTGAAACTTAAAGAAATGTCAGAAAATCCATACAATACTGCAAGCAAAAGGGTGCTCCAGATGAGCACGTGTTGCTCGTGTAGTTATCCAGCACCTCAGCCTGTGCAGTGAGCTTAGTGTTTGCATCAGACTCAATTTCCTCCTTTCCTCCTTCCTTTGTATTGAAGCCCAACGTCACCCAGAAAAGATTTCTCCTTTCCTGGTAACTTCTGGGTCACTGTCACATTTATAGAAATAATGTTAAGAAAGTCATCCCTTACCTAGTGTGCATTTTCTGTAGCTAATGTCTCTTACAGTACAATATCAAAATTCTAGCACCCCAATTCCCATGGCTGAGCTTGCCACATCTGTGAAGTATGTAACACAAAGAGATGGCACTCAAGGGGGGATTGTGGGGTGTTGCAGGTACATCAGCCTCCCTGGACAGCGGGCTCAAGTTATGGGAGTTTTCAGCATCCCCCTGTTCATTCTTAGACTTTGCCTACAGCCAAATAGGAGATCTTATCAGCATTAACTTGTTTTGGGGAAAAAACCCCAGCATGATGGGAGAGTGGAGGAACAGGAACAGCTGGAGATACAGGAGGCCACAGAGCAGCACAGGGATCTGGCCAGCGGGGACAGCTGCAGGCCAGAGCCACCGATCTGCAACAGGCTTTACCTGCTTACTCTGGCTCCCAGGCACTTGGGAACTCTGACATTACTCCCCCATCAGCTTATCTGTTTCTGACACAGCATTTTTGAAGGATGAAACTTTCTTTTCTTTCCTGATACTACAGTCATTTAAATGTGGTGCGGTTTCTGGTTTTGTTTTGTTTTTCCCCCGGGAGAATCTTTAGACAATACTTGACATAAGTTATTCTCATCTCTTTAAAGGCAGAAATAGATACTCAAATTCTTAAACTGGAACTATTTAGAAAAGGCTGTCAGTCCTCTGATGCTGTTGTATACAGCCCGAATCTGTGCAGCGCTGCCTGTTATTTCCATGATGAAATTTAGTGTTTTATGAGTACCTTCTCTAAATGGAGAAAGTTTTAAACAAATAATTTTTGCATTTCTCATTTGATCGTGTGATCTGTTTGCGTAGTGAATTCTGTATTAAACACAGTGATTTTTATTAAATGTTGATTATAAAGTGGTTAGACAAATGTTAAGCACGGTTACAAGTACAGTCCTCTATCAAAAAGTTAAGATGTCTAAACAAATTCTTAGACATTAAACAAACTATTTATACACATAAATAGAATTCGTTGCAAGCAGATGAATCTGATGTAATTTTAACTGAGTTGTTTGGCGTTTTTTTTATTTCCTGAGCATTAATATCAATGGAAGCATTCCTGTTTAAAAGATGCTGCTTCTCTTATGCTGGATTAATGGAAGTGGATGTATTATAAGGATGTTATACTTCTGATAATGGGAGATATGTTCATATAAAAATGTATACATATATTTTTCTTAAATCTGATTTGATACTCCAATTCCCATTGTTAGGTGCAAATGAAAAAGAATTTTTTTCTGGTAGGGGGTTCTAAAGCCTTGACATTATTTTAATCTGATAACAAATGGCTCTGAGTTCATGTTCTTTCAGTTGTTGGCAACAAATCTAAACCTGTGTTTTTTGGATTTATGAGGATAAGTCCTGCTTTGGCAATCTTGTAGATCCTCAGGAGAATAGTTAAACAGTGATTAATCATTGTTTCTTCACTGAGTGTGCAGAAAAGAATGGAAAAGCTGCATTTCACACTTCTGAAGCAATTAATCCCCATGATCTTAGCCAGGTTTGTCTTGTAGATAAGTTGGGATACAAAACTGTACCTAATTTATCAATGTATGCATGCCATAAAGTATAAAACACACAATTTATTTCATATCATTTATAGTCAAATGTAAAAAAAGAGTGACTTTGCCATATCCAAGAGTGTTTCTTACATTACCTTCATATAAACTAAGTACCAGAGATTACAATGGGATTCCTGTTTATTGTGCACATCTGGTGCAGTCACTATGCATTTTCTCATTCACTTGCTGGCATTTTTAGTGATTGTGGCATAAATCACCTTGCTAATCAGAAACATAAGTGACGGGAAGTCATCTCCTTTTTTTGAACAATGGGAAAAAACATATGGCTTCTTAGACAGGACTTGGCTGTTATACTATTTATGTGGCATTATATTCTGTATTTAGAATTTCATATTAATTGCCGTGGTTTGATTGAAGGCATAGAATGCCCTGTGGTTTTGGCCAAAGTATTTGTTTTATGATCTACTCATGATGCCTTCCATGCTTAATATCTGTTGTATTTGTGTGTATCAAAAAACGGTGCTGAACATACTGGCTGCATTTTAAAATATGATAAAATGTTTTAAAATGCTTTTTAATCAATGTGAAATGAATGTTGTGTGTTCTGAGTGACACCATATAATAGAAGACTGTTACAAATTGTGTAGCATAGTAAACAAGAGAAAAGAAATCTTTGCCCTTATAGGAAACACATATACCCTAAACTTCTCCTCCTGCACAGAAGAGGACTGTAGAAAATCAGACTAGGAGGAGGTGAAACTGGTAGTTTTTGTGAGGCAAGTTTATTGATAATTGTGCTTCTGAATTAAAATTCCCTGTGGGATAAAACATATAATAAGATGCCAAAATTATATTAACATGTGAGGAAGATAATTGCACCCAAAAGCAATTCATGTACAATATCATTTTTTTGTATCTAGTTCTTCTTACATGAATGTTTTGCACTTCATTTTGTGTCACTTATTTTGTGATTCATGACAGTGTTTACTCCTTTAGCCAAATAGTTTATTATTAATAATAATTACTATGAAGAATTTTTAGTAGCCTTTTCAAAGAATATATTAATTTATGGCCAGTGGTTCAGAGTTTTATTTACTATTATATTGTTTCTTTTAAGTAATTAACTAAACATGTAACCTAATTCAGTGGTGTTATTGACCAAATTTCTGTAACCAGTGTGGAACTTGACGTTATTGCATAGTATTGGAATACACTAATTTCTGAATTATCAGTAGTCTGTATATCTAAAGATCCTTATTTGCTGCCAGGAAACTCTTAAATAATTACAAAAAATGCTGAATTAAGTAACTTATGATTAAGACTTCCATGTAGGGTCTTGAAATCCAAGGAGGTAAGCAGGATCTAAAATAGACCATCCCAAGTGACCAGTTATTATTGGTAACACCTCTCTGGCATTACAAATTCTGCCTCACTGGTAATAAAGAAAGAGATAATGGAGGAATGCAGAGTACTGCTATAAAGCAATTGTTAAACTTTACAGTGGAGGTCTCCATCTTCTTCACTCATGTGTGGGTCTAAGTGCACATTGTAGAAAGCTTGTCAGAAAGTATGTTTTTGCCCAAGAATTTGCCTTCTACCAGGAATTGTGAAAAATCTGGAGAAGGATACCTGAAACTAGATGACGTGACATCCTTAAGATTACTTATAAAAAAAGAGAGGAACTTCAAAAATAACACAACAGCACATCACCCTAATTTTTTTAATAGCTGCTCACTATGAGTTTTCTGCTGTTATCTTACAGAGTGGAACAGTCATTCACTAAAAATTTTCAAATTTTGTGTATTAGTTTAACAGGAAAAATTCTTCAAAACTACTCTGAAATGCACAATTACCCCTATTAAGTGCCTTTAAATGCAAAAAAACCAAGTCTCATCTTTATAAAATGTCTCACTAAGTTAGATTTCATAAATCTTAGTTTTTTAGCATTTCTTTTTCATAGCTTCTCAGTAAAACAAGCAGCCTTAAACAAATGCACATAAGCCTCCTGACTCATTCAGTATTACTTGAGCATTTTAAGTGGACCTTTATGTAAACAATTTAATTCAAAGCATGTTTGATTTTCCTGGCGTGGTCCTAGGTTAGCCTTCTAGTTTGGATCAGGAATGTATCTTTGAAGCAGATTGTCCCCACTGTGCTTATGTTCGTACTGCAGAGTTGTGCCAGCTTTGGGAAAATTGGTTTCTTTTGGATTAAGCTGACTTAGAACTTGCACACCATCAGTGTGTAAATGGTCTTCTTTTGTAAGAGCTGCTAGGGGGCTATTGGTCCTGAACATGACCAGTTAAAATTAAACCCCACCTAAAAGATGTTTTGCTTGAATGTTGGTCCTGAGGATTAACTATTTCGTTTTCCCTGTCAGCCCACATTGAGCAGTTGCCACCTGCTGATGTAGATCTGCTAGTTCTGAATCTCATAGAGGTACCCAGTGGAATTCTTACTGATTTGTGCAAAGTTCTGACTGGTCACCAGGCTTGGATGGGTAACACATTTATCAATGCATACATTTTTAATTATGCAAGTGGAGTTACTGTCATGAAGTTTAGTTATCATACTTAAATACTGAGTGAGTGGCAAGATGATCTCTTCTCCTTTGACATTGTCCAGGAATGAAACTCAGATGTAAGCATTAGGTGCATTGACAAAGGGCTAAAAGGGAAAGAACAAAGGAGATGCTCATAAAATTGGGAGATGGAAAGGAATAAAGCTCTTGTACAATAAATATAATCCAATATTTTTCACAGGCATAAATCCACTAGTGCTGTAGTCTGTTAAGGGAAAACGGTTTTATTTACTTGCGTAAGTTATGGACAGAGGTTTTTACTTCATGCTTTTGTTCCTGGTAATTTAGACATTTTCTCTTGGAAAGAACTGGATGAGATATAAACTGTAGACTTAATATTTAAGGCTCCTTTCAAAATTGATAATGGTAGAGTTCCCCTCTTCACTCTAAACCCAAGGTTACTTTTGCCCAACACAGTGTAAAAAAATACTGTGGTTATCAGACACATTTTGATGAGACACATTTTAAAACACCAATCAATGAGCTGCAAAGTTCACTTTCTTTGATAAATAGTCAAAAACAACTCAGGAGAGGGTTAAAGACTGTGTTAAGATAAATTCATTCTTCTAATGAGGATGGTGGATAAAATGATTTACTTCATGTTAATACAGTTATTTAAAACTTAAATTTTGAGTTTACAACCATCTGTCTCAAGGGCTAAGCTCACTATAAACTATTATAATCATTTAAATAAATAGAGGAAAAAACAATCCGTTCAATATGTTGAATCAATATGTCATGCTTTGAATATCTATATAATTTTCCTCACATTAGGATCCATGGCACATGTACGGTACAGTATGGTCTATAAATAGGCCTGGAAAGAATATGAGTGTATCTTGGACTGCAGAGGGAATGGTAGTGCTCCCCAGAACTTGGTATGTGGTTTTGCCTAGCAGCAGTCTTTCCCTGTAATCAGAGTGTGGTTCGAAACATAACCTAATGGAATTAAAAGGAGACAGATTTTAATGGCTGCAAGGTAGCAGAGCATATATTTGTCCTTTCGTGTATCCAACACAAGCAGAATCTTCATTTGTTACATGCATTTCATTCCTTGCTTGGGCTTGGGCGAAAAACTCTCCTTTTCTGCTCTCACCAGGGCTGTTCAGTGTTCCCACCTTGAAGCGATGGAATTGTGCAGTATTCCCATCCAGTTGTCTTGCCAAAGGAACTAATGCACATGACTAGAGGAGTCCATGCTTGCTTTCAGTGCCCAGTGAATGTGTGTTGTACAGAGTCTTGCATCACTGTGACTGTGTAACAATGACTACTGACTTGGAAAATACACATTGGAACATGAGCTATAGGCCTGAGTAGCTCAGGAGTACTGATGAAAAGAAAAACAAAGAGGAAGTGATGGATGGTCAGACATGGCTGAAATTCATGTAAGTGTGGCTCTAAGAGAGATTTATAATACCTAAGTTTCAAGTCAGCATTTTAGTCCTTTTTTTCCAGCAGTTTTTATTCTTTTACTGCTAAGAACTATTTAATCATTTTAAAATAGATTCACAGACTGTATTATGGAAATATGGTGAAAACACGGATATTGTTAAAATAAGTGGCTTTGCAATATTTAAGATAGTATGTATACAGTCTAAAAGCTCAGCAGAAAGAACAGCATCCAAGTTTATGTAACTGAAAATACAGCTCGATTATTGTAAACTTCCAGTGTACTTCTGTGACATAGGAAGAGTAAAATTATGTCTGTATTGTAGGAATGGGACAAAGGACAGCAGTGAGGGGGGGAGTGGTAGAAACAGAGTAGGTCCTAAAGCACATTCTGGGCCTCCAGTCCATTAACTACATAAATTGACAACCTGCTATGTTTTTCTGAATTATGGAACAAGAAGCCCCTTGAGACTTTGCAGTGACATCACAAACTATTAGAGGTTTGGTTTTGATGTCACTAGAATCCCTTGATGTAGTCAAGGCCCTGTAATTTATTTTTCATCTGTATTTATACTGAAATTAAAATGTCTTAGGGCTAGATAGATGGATGAAGCTTCGTTATGTTCTGTTCTCACTGTTGGAAGTAACATACCATCTCAAGGATATTTAAACAGATATATGCACTATTTCTCTTAACATCATGTCCTGCTGTTCTGCAGTTAAATCTAAATTAAAGCAAGTCAAATGTGTGTCTGTTGTGTGGATGGAGAATATTAAGATTAGAAGAGAATATTGACAATAAGAAATCTGGGTTCTTGTTTCTCGTGTGTCACTGACTCAGGTCATGTGAGCCTGTAAGAGCCAAGTTTTGATTGAAACCATACTGAAATCTTTGTGTGCCTCCCTTAAAAGAGTTCCACATGAACACAGGAAAGCATAGTGTTCCATATATGTGGAGTGCTTTACACCATTGAGCCTTGACATATGGTTGTGGGTATCACCTAGCATCCATGTATCTCAAACTCTGTATCCATAAGATGGGGGAAATGCTTTGCAAGGTAGTTCAACTCAGCACTATTTGGAAATCATTGTGGTTTTCATAAAGAACGAAGGTGTGTTGGGTTTTTTCCTGAAAGAGTAACAGTCTGTTGTTGACTGATGGGCACTGTTAAACACAGAATCCTATTCCTGCTCAGAATGCAAATACTCAAAATTCTTAGTACAATAACATCTACTGTGCTACAATAATATTAAGTAAATTCTAACCACGTGCATGATTGGAACCTTTTTAACAAGGTTTTGTGTAATTCTGTTCTCAGTTTTATTCCTATTTCTCTCCTTTTGATACAGTATCTAAGAAAATCTGGATCATCTTATTAAGTTAGATTAAACACCTGGTTTTTTTCAGCATTTTGCTTTGCTGGATGGCTCAGGAAAATTGCATGGTTTTCCTCTGAAGTTCAAAATTCTATAAGTAGAATGTAAAAATACCTTAACTTTTCTAGACATTCTTTAGTTTCTTCAGCAGCAAAAATAAACAAAAATTGTTTATCTAGATCTGTTCAGACTTATGCATGCTAAGACTCATTTGAAAGCTGAAGTCTCTATGTAATTTATTTTCAGTGTGTAGTGTAAACTGTTGTGCTGTATATACATTTTATATTTATGTCAGAAAAGGGTTGCAGAGGGGTACTTTAAAACCACCTTTTCGGCTCTAAATAGCTATTGTGTACATATGGTAAGGTACTGCTGCTTAACAATTAGTAACTGCTTTGATGAAACTAAATTACATGTTTAAGTTCCCATCAGGAAGTCGCTTCACATATCTGTATTAATGTATTCAAGGCTCGAGAAGGAAAGTTAATTTTCCAGCTTAAATATTTAATTCAAGCTTAAAATTTAGTCTGTAATTAGAGCTCCCAAATGGCAGGAACATGGAGTATTTGTCCATTTTAATTAGATTGTTGTTTACCTATTAATTATATATCATATCTTGTCATATAGTTTTGATGGTAACAGATGGTGCTAGGAGTTAGTAAGGGTTTGAACAAAATAAGATTTCACATGATTTATTAAGTTGCACTTTATTAGTGAGTGGTCTGCTTTCGTCAGGTTATTCTGTGGAATAAGAAGTTTGAAACATTTCACTAATTTTGGTGATTACTCTCTATGTGAAAATACTGAACTTAAACAACAATTCAAAAAGGTGCATTCTTTTTTATTAAAGGAAGTTATAGTACACCTTGTATTTCTCCAAAGTTATAGCCTTTATACTGTGCACATGACAGTAAGCTTACTTTTTTTTTTTCCTAAATTCTGTGCATAGAATTTTTCAGGAGCAATACTTTTCATCTGCAAAGAGTATTGCAGCTGTTTCAGAGGTGAAAGACCTTACTCAACTATAAAAATGTTAGCTTCTGCACAGAATACATTTTCAAATGTCAATGGCTGAAAAACCCAGCATATCCATTTGTTCATTGGTGCTTCTAAAATACACATGTATATACATATACAGCCATCTCTCCAGCAAGCATTTAAATGTAAAAGGTAATTGAGATTTTTCAGAGTTTTGTAGTTGAGGACAAGTCATACCATATACCTTCACCCAGTATGTGAACATTTTTCCAGTTCTTTGGCAGTATCTACTGCTGGTGCAGTTTACCTAAATTCTGGAGTCCTATATGAAATATGTCTTCTATCAACAGATGTTTTGATGAAATTAGTGCTGGTTACCCCACATTGGAAGCCATGTGCACACAACTGGAAATCATGTGTACCTTACTTGTGATATTTTGGAGTTCTCACTTTAACAGTCCCTTTTAAGACCTGGGAGAGAAGAAAAGAAAAAAAATTAAAATAATGGACATCTCTTCTGAGTTTTGGAACATTAAAAAAAGAGAAAAAAAGAAACTGAAAGAAATTTCAATTAGCTTTATGACACAAGTGAAAAAGGGAGAAAGTCAAAAACATACTTAAGTAAACAAGATTGTATAGTGAAGGTTAGAGCAAGAATATGTTATTTCTTGAAAAAACNTTTTTATTAAAGGAAGTTATAGTACACCTTGTATTTCTCCAAAGTTATAGCCTTTATACTGTGCACATGACAGTAAGCTTACTTTTTTTTTTTCCTAAATTCTGTGCATAGGATTTTTCAGGAGCAATACTTTTCATCTGCAAAGAGTATTGCAGCTGTTTCAGAGGTGAAAGACCTTACTCAACTATAAAAATGTTAGCTTCTGCACAGAATACATTTTCAAATGTCAATGGCTGAAAAACCCAGCATATCCATTTGTTCATTGGTGCTTCTAAAATACACATGTATATACATATACAGCCATCTCTCCAGCAAGCATTTAAATGTAAAAGGTAATTGAGATTTTTCAGAGTTTTGTAGTTGAGGACAAGTCATACCATATACCTTCACCCAGTATGTGAACATTTTTCCAGTTCTTTGGCAGTATCTACTGCTGGTGCAGTTTACCTAAATTCTGGAGTCCTATATGAAATATGTCTTCTATCAACAGATGTTTTGATGAAATTAGTGCTGGTTACCCCACATTGGAAGCCATGTGCACACAACTGGAAATCATGTGTACCTTACTTGTGATATTTTGGAGTTCTCACTTTAACAGTCCCTTTTAAGACCTGGGAGAGAAGAAAAGAAAAAAAATTAAAATAATGGACATCTCTTCTGAGTTTTGGAACATTAAAAAAAGAGAAAAAAAGAAACTGAAAGAAATTTCAATTAGCTTTATGACACAAGTGAAAAAGGGAGAAAGTCAAAAACATACTTAAGTAAACAAGATTGTATAGTGAAGGTTAGAGCAAGAATATGTTATTTCTTGAAAAAACAGAGCCTTAAAGTGGGTGAAGATTCAGGAGATGTGTGCATGAGATGTTGCTGAACAGCACTGGTAAATGGACAGTGGCTTTCTCTATGGGGAGTTTGAGCAGTGAAACTAATCAGCAATGGAGCTTAGCAGTGTGGTGTTTGTGGTTGGTTTAGTGGTGATTCAGTAGTGTTTGAGCTTTTAATTCCACTTTATCATAGATCATTTGATCTATTCTAATTTTGGTCACCAGAGGGAAGAGATCAACGACAAGTTCCTTAAGTCCAGGTCAATTCAGCAGCTCTCTGTTACAAAGCTGAGTAAATAAATCATTATTTTGTGGCAGACCAGTCTTCCTGTTTTCACTAGTTGCTTTCATGATACCTTGATAGCTTAATCCCCTTGGGGCATAATATTATCTGAATAAATGAGGATCCTTTTCCTGTAATCCTCCCTTTTTTTTATCGACTAATTACATACTTCCTCCTTCCTATTTTCCCTCTGTCAAGTTAAAAAACATGCACGATCATCAGAACTGTACCTGTTTCTTGACATTGACCATGACTTCAAAGAGATGGTAAGAGTCAAGAGTTTTGCTAGTCAAAAGTAAACAGATGGCCGCAGTACACACACTGATTTCGAGGCTTGCTTCAGTGGGCGACTTGACAAACAGTAGATCTACAAAACTGCCTCCTTGTTCTGGCACTCGCTTTGTCCTCACACCAGCAGCAACAGATGCTTGATGCTGACACTAGTTCGGTTTTTCCCCGCATAACTTTGGTCACATACTCTGAGTTGGATTTACTGTGACCTCTCTCTTGTTTCATAATTGTCCCCATCAGCATGATTGCTACCTTAAAAAGTATTGATAAGTATGTCTGCGTTCAAATCAACTGGAGGTGGGGTGAGTAGGGGGAGGTGTTTGGGAGTGTGTATGTATCTTGGATGTGTTCCCAAGCTGAGGATCGTTTTATCACCACCTACATCTAAAAAAGAACCACTATGCTGAAATTGTGCAGTTTGATTAGCTAGGAAGAGCTAAGTGACTTGGCCTATTGCCTCTTGTATGTGTGAAAAGATTACCTTCTAAAAATGCGACCTTTTATCCTCTTCTGCTCAGATCCTGGATTTTTCCCTGTGATTTGTAGAGCTGTGTTAATAACACAGAAAACGGCATTCAGTTGTTAGCGATTGAGATATAAGTGATTACAAAAACATTATCACAAGATAAAAGTAGTAAAAATATTCTACTTGCTGAGCTTGCACCATCAGAATTTATTTATACATTTTATGCAAAAATACAGGGTTAATTTTTTATTCCTTTGACCCTGTATATCAAATGTGATAAAATATGCTATCCTGCAGCTAAAAGCAGATGGAAAAATAAATTGAAGAACAGCGTTTAACTGCAGTCTTATCCTAGTTCATATAAAAATATTACGAAAATAAAACAGAGACATAACTGGGTCATTGAAATGTTCTTTAAGAAAGCCTGCTTACGCAACAAAATTACCCCATTTTCAAATTCTGTGGTTCATAACATTCAGGGGAAAAAAAAAGGATTTTGAAATGTAGTAGCATGAATTTTGTTTTTAAATTAGTTTATACTCTTTGGAGTCGATCATTCATTGAGAATTTTTTTTGGTTTTTTTGCAACATTATAGAAGTAGTGGGCTCACATTAAAGCTTTCATATGGCCATCTGAGAGTTTTAAGTCATCACTTCTAATTTATTGCAGTGCCTAGCAGGGCTCCAGCGGTGCTCCCTACTTTTCTTTTGAATATCAGTGCCATTTGTAGTTTCCAGGATAATTCTCTTTCCGTGTTTGACTTTATAAATATATTTTGAAGAAGAAGATGAAAAATGCACAATTCAGTAAAATCTGTTGGTGTGGATGCTCTGATAGTGAATGCAGCCAGCAGTGACATTCTGTAATTTCTCAGCTCTTGGCCAAGTCTGCGTCAGGTATCAAACTGAGAAGCACTGAATCTCCTCTAAGGAGTTACCTGTTTCTCTCCATCATTATCTAAGCAACTTTAGCCTCTGGTTTGAATCTGTAAAGCCTAATTTGACTTAAAAATCTTAAAGAAGCCTAAACTAGGCAGTTTTAATAACCCTAGAAGTGGAAATGTGAACACCAGATAATCATGTAGCAGCATCAGAGTGAAGCTTATAACAATAAGCTGTATACATATATGGAGACATATGGAGATTTCAAATAAGAAAAGCGGGATTCTTACAAAAAGGACTGCAAGAAAGAAGCGAGATTTATGGAGGATGAGTAATAAAATGTCATCCATCAAATATGCAACCTTTATCAGTGCCTGTAATACAACAGGCTTAGCTGGTTTATAGCACTGTGTGGGAGAAATGGCTCAACCTGAACTGATTGTGTTGGGGATGTTAATGCTATTACATTTGATTTCATAAAATGCACTGCTTTGGTGGTCATTCGTAAAGGTGCTATCCACGCCATCCCATGGTAGTGACTAGATAAACCATATAAGGTGGGCAGTAAAATACCAATATGAAGAAAAATATGCT
>VXBB01020228.1:716776-796776 GCA_013399915.1 Illadopsis cleaveri | reverse complement strand
CACTGTTTGTCCTTTAGAAGTGCTGCGTGGCTGTGGCTGGATACATTTTTTTTTCAGAGATGTTAACAAGGGCAGATTCAAAAAGATAGATGCATGCTTATCTCTTCACGCTTGTGATAAAATCAATGGGAATTTAAGAGCTTAGGATTTAAATACTTACAATTTGGAACTATCCCAAGATCCTTGACATCAAAAAGGCGATGGCCTCGTTTTATGCAGATGTCCTAGCACTCAAAGGGTGCATAAATTATGGCACCACTTATCAATTTCTCTTTAATGTATTCCTCTCTTATATCTGGGACACTGTTAATAGAGGAAAAGGATTAAAAAGCATAAAAATAACTTGTATGTAAGTTTCTTTGAGTTGAATTTATATCAGTCAGCCTGTCAGCACTAACATATGGGAAATATAGTTTTGCTACCGTGCATAGCAGGGGCTAAAAGTGCTGTTTAGACCATGTGCTCAACTCCTACAGAAGAGGGACTTTATATCACTCGTGCAGCCCACTCACAAATTTAAGGGGTGACATCCATGGATTCTGAATACATGGTAACCCAAATATTGATCTTGTTACAGAAAATGTAAAATGGAGAGGGCAGAAAAGAGATAAAGAAGTTCTAGATCAGAAAGGAGATTTGATAAACTTTAAATATTCGATTTTTAATGAAAGCTTATTATATTGATGTTACTGTATTGAAATAGTAGTTGTAGATAATAGGGAATTTTCCTGTAGCTTTTCCATATCTTGGGCTAACTTGCAGTAACATATAACATCTCCTTGTACAAATTACTGTGAACTAGTAAAGATCCCTACTGTTTTTGTTTTGTTTTGCTTCCTAAAGCCCCCTGCTGCTGTTGATTGCACCTAGATCTGCTACTGATTGGAACTGTTAAAAGGCAAAGATAGTGTGGATGGTTTCTGAATCATTTAATTGTTGAACTAATAAGATGTTTTCACTGGGACCTAATAAAACAGATCATATTAATAAGTGTGTATACTGTCCATGAAATTTCTGATTGCTTTTTCATCATTTCTGTAGATATGAATGTAGGAGTCCCAAGCTTGGTTAGTTATGTTTTTGAATAATATTACTGGATGTGGTTTCAAAGAATGGGGAGCGTAACCTACCTAAGACAGTGATGCAGTAGAGATTTCTCTTACTTGAGTTTGTATATTTTTAGTGATGTGCAATTGTTCTGTGGGCATATTGAATTGAGTAGATAATTACATGGATAAGATGTATTCTGTCTTATGTTAATGCTACTTTTTAATAGCTGTATAATACACACTGCACTTTGTGCATGTGAATCTTGAAATATTGCTTTCCTAATACAATAATGCTTGCCAAATAATGCCTAAAATTGGCTTAGGGCTATGTTGGCTTATCATGAAATGGTCTGTCAGTGTCCAACCTCTTACCTCTGGTTGAAAAGAAATACATGAATACACACAAGCAAGTCCTAAATATGGAGAATCCAAAATAGATCATTATTCATGAAAGTTAAAATTTGAATTGGTGGCTTTCTAATAATCTCGGTTACATTATTTTTAATTTGAAATGTAAATAATTTTCAAGAATAAAGGTGAAATTAGTATTTGGGGAGAACAAGGGAAAGACAGAAGAAGGAGGGAGTCTAAGGCTTACTTAATGCCTTGTAAATCTGCAGCAAAACTGATAGTTCGATTCCAAGCATCCAGTGCTGCAGAGCAACTCATGTATTACACGCAGTGGAGAAGTCCACCTCCTGTTATGACTTTAGAATAATTCACTCCCTTTCCAGGCCTTTACCAAATTTCTTCCTCTTCCTACATAAATATAATCCCTCCATGTGCTTTGGGTAAAGCAGCAGTAGGGACCTGGGGAATCTGCAGTTTCCAAATCTTTCTGGTCATGTCAATCTGATCAGCTAACCTTTTCTTTGCCCAGTCATACCTTTCATCTCAGACAGATCTGTGTCACATACATTTTAAAATAAAGTTTTCATTTTACCATTTTGTATACATTTGCCTTTGACAGTGAGAACAAATTCTGTTTTCACCCATATTGCTTTTTTGGCAGCCATTTTACTTTTCAGTCAGCTGAATGCTGTAGGGTTTGAGTTCAGGAAAATTAAATTATTGTTCGTTAACAAGTGGTTATTTTCTTCATTTGGGAAAGACAATATTTTATGTTCTGACAGATAGTATCTTGCAACCTCTTCTCTTCTTGTGGTCACTTACACTGAAACTACCTTGTAGTAAAAGGAGTAGCATCACTTATCCAGCAAAGATAGTATTTTACCTATATAGTAATAGTAATAGGTGCATTAACACAACTCATACCCACATATATGCTTATTTCTGACTACTTAAAGAATGGGAGGAAGAAAAAGTTTGAAAAGTCATACCTTGTTAGTCTAAGAACATACTGGGAGAACTGGAGAAAACTGGTATCATGTAAACTGAAGTGCTTCTAAAAAAAAAGTTACATACTTGATATATGGTTCAGGGTTGATGCTGGAAGGGGCAGAGCTAATCCCAGTGTTGAATGATAAAGATTGGTCATTTCTGTAGCACTCACATGCGCATACACTGTTCATGGAATGTAAAGAGTTCATTAAAGTTTTAAACATTAATTATCGAATACAGGTTCCCTGCAAATTTTGGCTTTAAAAATCAGAAGGCAGCCTGATGCAATCTTCAAGCATAAAGGAGCCAGTCATCCACTTTGGACTCTAGGAGACTTTTAGTTCCTTAGACCAACTATCCACGTTAATTATTTGATTTTAAAGGAACAAAATAAAACTTCACTATTATATACAAAAAAAGCTTAATACAGAAAAGAAAAAAAATCTGTTTATCACAAGCAGATATCCTTCTGTTTTTCTCTACTTTCTACAAAGACTAATCCATTAGAGTAGTGCTCATTTAATGGACTAACAGCTCACAGGATCTGTTTCTTTTCTTTGGCCTGGGTTGTCTGAATTCATTGAGCTTATTTTTGCAGAGGTTATTTTTTGCAAGACTATCAGGGGCTGAGAATTTTGAACCATATATGTTACATAACAGGAAAATGATTTCAGTTTTTAAACTGAGATAAAAGATTTGAAAATGGATTTCTGTGGAATTTTCGTTGACGGGTAAGTTTGTGTCAGTCATTCTGTTTAAAATTGGAAAAGTGTTTTTGTGAACTACTTTCACTTCTAATTTTATCTGCTGGTCCCTTAAAGGCCAGTGTTTGTTCTTACAGGTGATTCCTGCTGAAGATTCTGCAGCTGGAATTTAGTTTCACTGTTAAGTTACATACAGTGTAATTTATCTCTGAACCCACTGTATTGGTAATATGCAATAGGTTATTACTAGAGTTATTTTGAGATGAACCTTTGATAAAGACAGGTATGGCTCTTTGTGTGGGGTTTTTGGTCTTCTCTTTTTCTTGTATTAAGCATCAAAAAAATCCAAGTCAGACAAGAAAAAACACCCAACAAAAAAACCCCCAATCAAACTAAATAACAACATACACCCTTCAGGAAAAAAAAAAAAAAAAAACCACACACACAAAACAACAAAACCAAAACCAGGAAACACCCCCCCACCACCGCCTTGCAATTATTTCATGCTTGATACCATTTAAAATGTTAGGATTTTTTTTCTTTCTTTTTATGTTGCCTCATAGTTTGTTTAGTACATTAAAGTCTTGCAAGGGGTGTATAAATGCACACTAAAATCAAAGAGGAGTGCTAACTGGAAGCTCTCATGGTGTGTAAGCCTTCCAAGTGCAGGGAAGAAACAGCAGACCCTTTCTGCTTCTGCAGAGTACTGTAGCATCCTTTACCTTAATCCCTGGCAGCATCACCTCCATTTCTTTGGCTTGTCATGAGCATCTCTATTAGAGTAAAACTCCAATGCATGTAGCAAGAAACGAAGCGTGTAGGGGAAAAACATAAAGATTCTTGACTGAAATAGTTCTTTAACTTATTAACAGACAAGTGTGCATGTCAGAAAAACACACTTGTTTGCCAGGAGTATGTGCAATAGCTGATGGGTAAAGAAACAGAAACCTTAATGGCTGCTTGTGTTTAGGTCACCGTTCATTCATTCATTTGTTGCTGGAGCTATGAACTATTCATATGTTGCCACAGTATGTTACTTACACACGACTGGTGGTGAAGGAAGTAAGAGCTAAGATGCTTCACAGACATTGACATCGGGGGGATTAACATGTCTGCTTCATTAATATATATGTGCATACATTAATGTTGAAGTATTGAAACTGTTTCAAATGAAATTAAAAACTATCTTTTGAGGTCTGCTGCAGTCCTTAGAAACATTTTAGATTTTGGCATCAGCCTTACCGGTTTCTTAACCATTTTACTTTTACTTTGCCAGTGGGGATACAAGTGCAGACAGAGTGCTCATCGCTTGCCTGCTGCCTGGTTTTCTGTTGTTTTTCCTTAGCTAGGTCTGCTCTCTGTACTTGCTAGCCATCATTAAGCATATATGAATCCCTGTGGAGTGGCAGGCATGGATTCTGTGAGTGACATTTCTGGCAGCGTTTTCCTTGTATATGGCACCAGGCCTGATTTTCTGAAATTTTAAGCATCTATGATCCCCATTTGCTTCTGCTGAAGCTGTAGGTACTCTGTCCTTTTGGAAAGCATGCTGCTCAGTGCTAAATCTCAGGCAGTTAAGAGATGAGAAAGTCCTGGAAACTTACTTAGCACTCATGTGACAGCCGGCTCTGTATAGCAGCAGTATCGTCTATGTGAAGGCATTGCCTCCTCTCCTGCTGTATTAGCTACAGATCCAATAATCTGCCCCTGTGAAACTAGGTTTGGAAATCAGTAGTGAATTGTTTAGTAATGTTTATGGGAGCTCTTTAAAATATATTTGCAATGTATAAAACACTTTGATATATAGAAGCTCACATCCTAATAAGATTACATTAAGTATCCTAATAAGATCAAAGCTTGAAATTATGTTTTTCCGGATTTGAGTGATATAAATTAATTTTAGTTTAAACCACTGTCAGTGTTCTTAGATGTTTTTTATAAATACTCTGCAGTTTATGTGGGTCTGCATTTAGATTAAAAAAATCCATTCTCTTATTAACACAAGAAGCATTCTCTCTTCCTCTCCTCCCAGTATGCTTCAGCTACAGATTATCAAGGCAATGCTGTAATTATTAAACTCAACCAGTGAATTATAGAGAGAACAACAGTGGCTGATCACTGAACTCTGTTGGCACTGGCCTTTCACTTCTCATTTAAGTCTAGCTTACTATATAAAATGAATTCATTATTGTCAATTTAGATCCCTTGTGGGAGCTAATCCACATCATAAAGCCATTCTACACAAAAGCAAATTCTCTTTAGGAAGACCTTACAAGTACATGCAAACTAAAATATGCAGGAAACTTCCAGTACAGACTAAAGTAATTGTTACTTGTAATAACAGACTACCAGGATGAAATGTCAGAGTAGTTCAAAAAGAACTCCACAGTCATAGCTCTGCTATGACTTCTGTTGGTCAGAAGCCCATTCCACTTTTTATTTTATTTATTCACTGCTATTTCTGATTTCTCTGTAACCTATTGCACAAAAGTATGGGTCTGAAGGACTAACTCAGTCTTTACTTCTTGTAGTTTTCAGTGTTAAAATTTGTTGCATAAAGTCAGGGGAGAGGCTTGACTACTTTTAGTATCAAGAAGTTCCTCCTCTCCTGTAGTGGTCTAGTTGAAGATATCTTTTGGACTTGGATAAATTGTCCTCCAGGTGTGCTATGGTGGGTAAAGGTATTAGTGAGTTTACACTGAAGTACCTGTACCTATGTAACCAAATTATTTGGTTATAATCACCCTTCCAGATGCACCACCTGCTATGTCAGACCAAACCTAAAATTATATTCAGTAACAGTGCATATTCCTTGCAGCTATGTAGAGAATTTTGCTGGGGGTTTTTAAATTATCTGCAATTTAGTACACTAGCATCTCTATCAGTGTTTTCATCAGATTTAATTATTTAAATATAAGTTATTGTATTTGTATCTTCCCATCAGTCCTCACAACCTATGACCTGGATGGTTTTGTAGATTTAATTTTTTTGTCTAAAATACAAGTATTTTGGAGAAGATAAAATTTTAGTATTGAGCGGCTAGTTGTATTTCTTGCTACCTTTTAATTCACAGAAAGTTAAAGATATCTCCTATTAGTGAAATTTACCTTACTGGCCTGGTAAGTGCATTACCATTTCAAGTGCAGAACACAAATATAACCAATCTAGAGAAGGTCTGTTCCAGTTTTATGCTTAAATGCCAAAGTTTTATGTGCAGTATAATAGCAGGGAAGAGCTGATTCATTGCATTTACCAATGACTGCCTCAGATTTCCTTTTGTCCTGTCCAAATACGGCTGAGTATATTTTTATGGATGCCTCAACATAAGAAAAAACAGTGCATATCACTGTCCATTTGACATGAAGCAGTGGACACAGTGTAAGATTATTTCTGTACTTGGATTTCTCCAGTGTCAGGAATGGATCTTGTCAAGTTCTTTACTACTTTGTTTGCTTAAGGACTTTGTCCTGAACTATGGAGCAAAAATAGTAATGACCTTCAAACTGGATTGTCTAATATTCATTTTACACTGTAAGCTAGAAAATCCACTTCAATTTCATTACTCCATCTGACTCATTATCAAGTGAACAATTTGTGGTAAATTTTTCGGTGAATTTATTATTTGTTTCTTTTAAAAATTGTTTCTCTTACAGTGTGCAAGAAACAGTTTAATTCATATTTTTTCATTGGAAGAGGCTAAGAAGTTAGCATCTGTGTCTCTATAAACATATTTAAAATTTCAGGGAGAGTTTAAATATTTATGAAAATATAAAAGGTAACTTAAAAATAATATGTTTCTCTTAGAAACTGGTGGCCAGAACTTATCTGCAAACAAATTACTTTTGGGAAAAGAGAGGAGCATACTTAGAGTCAGTTTTAATATTTTTAATGGTTTTCACTTTTTACTTCGCAGATTATATAAAGCCTTCAAATATTAATATATATTCAAGATTAGGGATTTATAGGCTTCTTTCGTTTACTATACATTACTTGTCTGGGAAATTTTCATGGTCTTCTGATTCTTCTGAATCATAGTTATTGTGCATGGAGGTAGACAGCTGATGCTCATGATAACTTTTGGTCACATAAATAAGTGACACTCTTGGCCCAAAGATAGCAAAAGCCATTAATTTCTTTATAAATAGCCTACAACTGGAAAGCATGTATGCTGAAGGAAAAAGATCACCTTTTTCTTCTACTGATTTTCTATTTCATGGATTTTGATGCTCTGATATTTAAAGCATGCTGACTTTAAAATGCTTGTTTTTCTGAGATATTTAGGTTCTTTTAGAAACAAGCTCAGTGTTTCACATGGATAATATATCTGGCTATAATAATATATCTGAAAAAGTCACAGTGGTGGAGTTATTTCATCATTACATATTTTGGGTGGGGTTGTTTTTAAAGAATCTCTGTGGTTTATTTATGTCATTTAACTGCTGATCTCATATTTATGTAAAAAAGAATTTAGATTTCTTTATTTCACTTCTCAGAAGTGCAGTGGACATGACTGAACTGTGCTCCCATATCCTATAATGAGGCTCTTGTGTGATTTTTCACTGAGACTGAAAAGACTTAATCATTATTCTACCATGTCTTATCTCTTATTGTGGTAAAGGACATTTCAAACACAGACCTTTCGTATCACAAAGCCATCCACAGAAAAGATGGCTATTCCTGAAACTAATGTTACTTTACTTTCTGTATTTGGAGTATTTCTTATTTTCCTGCAGTGCTTCTTCCTTTAAATACAGACAGATTTATTTTTTTTTTTTTCAGAAGTAGGTACTTAATAGCTATCCCGCATGGAAAAAAATTCAAGGGTTTCAAGGAATAGCTGTAGCAATTGCAGGAGAAGTGTATAAATTACCATCTCTTTTGGGTTTTTTCCCCCTCTCAGTACAACTCTTACTATAATTAGCCAGCATTTAACAGCAAATGTTTGCTTTGGTTAAATTATTCAGAACATTTATTTTACTTGTCAAAGGTTAGATCAGGTTGTTGTTTGAACTGGTAATTAAATGCAGCCTAATACACTGTCATATTTATAAGCACTATCAGCCCTGTTTCCTCCTTATTCTGTATAATTTTATAATGTTCAGGGTTTACATTTAGGCTTCCAACTCAAATCCTGTTTTCTTGTAAAGAAGGCTAAGATTATACTTTTCTGTTTCTTAAGAAAATAAAAATTAGGGTTTGGAATATCACAACTATGGATTTCATTGTCATAAAATCAGTGAAGGCCCTTTGAATATTTTTATTTGCATATTTTGGTAAGTCATTACACAGCAACTGGTATGTATTAATTATTTTCCAGAGATTAATGTGAGGTGGACAAGTTCAGACATCTCCTTTCCTAATTGAATATCTATGAGTCACAATGACATACAGTATGTTTAAATTACATTCCCAAATCTCTACCAGAAATATGAATACGACTGAAATACAGAAAGGTTCCTAAAATAGTTACATAGTGGACTCAGATGAGCAAACAAAATTAAAAAGTCTCAAGGTAAGGGCTCCTTGTGAATCTAGGGCAGTGGCCCTTGAATGTGTACAGTAGAGCACTGAGGCTGGCTGTTCAGGTTGATAAAATGAGTTTTAGAGTAGCTAGGATTCAGCCTCTGCCCTCTCTCAAGACAAGTTCAGAAACTATTTTCCACATGCTTATATGAGACAGTAATTTAATTGAATTGTCAGGTTTATAACATGTCCATTCCTTTTTTTGATTTCTGCTGTATAGGTTTATTTTCTTTGTCAAATTGAACAAAGAATAAATCATGCTTTTTTACAAAACTTCTATGCTCATTGGATGCAATATTGTTCAATGTCTATGAAAAAAAGAAGGTTGCTGTCCAGATAAAAAAGAAACAACCATAAAAGTGGATCAAAAGCTTTTCAGCAATGTGTTTTCCTACCATGTTTAGACAAATATTTCTGCCTATTTCAGTGCATTTGTGTGGCAGCTTTCTCTTCATGTAACTAATGAAGTGATATGTATATATTTCAGCCTATCTTATTTTTTAGCATTTCTAATTTTTTTTTTTAAAATCCTGCCTATTGTACTGCATGTGTGAAAGTTGCTCAGTTCCATCAAATAAGAGTTATGCTGACTCGTAGCCTTGTTAAGAAACAATTCATACGTAATGGTAGTGAAATCCTAATTTATCCACTGTCATGGTGATCACCCCAGACAGTATTATGTGGTTGCAAAAACTGAGACAGAAGTATGGGCAAAACATATAATCCCTATCTTAAAAAGCCAAGATCCACACTTCAGTTCCTGCACATATGATCTCAGAGTAGCAGAATTGATTTTTTTTAAGGTTGGGTTGGTTTTTGGTTTCTTTACCCTTTCCTCCCCTCTAACCATATTTTTTATAAAACTGGCATAGGCCACCACAGGCCACAAGGTAGAAAGATACAGTAAAAACAGAGTTAAAAGTGAAGTGTACTCTTGATTATAATTATAGCATTCCTAGCGTGACACTAAAGAAACTCGATGTATGGTGCTCAGTTTGTTATTTTGCAGCTTGTTAAATTTTTATACTTCGTGGATGTGGGAGGTAGCTAAAAACAAGAGAATATTCTGTGCTCTTACAGAAATCATTTTGACCTCTAGGTAAAGTACATTTATTTGTGTATACATCATCTGAACTGTGAGTCGTTTTGATTGATGTAGTAGATTGCATATACATATGGCATAAAGAGGACCTGGGTTAGGCTAAAAGTTCTGGGCTCTTTCATGATGGACTGTCTAAATATAAACTAGAATAAAAATGAGTAAATTGATTTTAAGTCATACAGAAGTGACATGCAGGAGTAAGTAGTCCTGGGATGGTTATGGCAGACTGTGTGTGCCTTTTATTCAGGAAACTGGTCCTAAATTAAATAATTGCTGTATTCAAGTTTAAAAAGTATTCACACATCTGTCACACCAAGGTAACAGTGGGAAGGAAAATCAGTGTAGATGTTTCAGGTGTTCTCTTAAAGATCATTAATAATGTGAATCAGAAGAAGACATTTGACAGCATGGCACATATCCATGAAAGTAGCCATTTGTTGAAATAATAGGTTTAAATGTTTAGCATGTAGAGTTAGCGTGTGGATAAGGTCTAAAGCATTTTACATGTGAACTGAGGAGCTTGGTGGTCAAATCATGCTTCAGTCATGAAAGAAACAACCGAACAAAGTGAAAATCTTACTTGTTCCTGCAGATCTCTCATGGTCATTCCTACTGGCTTTGAGAATGCAAGGAGTTTTAGTTAAAATGTTCTTTTGTCACCTGTGTTACCTTTTATAGGGCAGGCTGTGTATAAATCTTTGGAAAGTGACTCCTATTTCTCCATTAGTGGTTTCTAACATCAGTGCAGTGAGAGAGCTACATTAAGTACACAGTCAATATTGCATTTAAAGGAGGCAAGGATATAATCTTTCAAACAGACTAACTTCACACAGATATACTAGATGAATTTGTTAGAAATAAATGTTTATGTTAAAAATACTTGTGTTCAGTTATTTGAATAGGTGAAGGGAGTCTTATGTGGGGTACTTTGAGAGAAAACAAACTGACTTGGAGTGGCATAGTAAACAAGGGATTTCCTGCCTTTCTAAATAATTTTATTTCAATTGTCTCTGTGTTTTGACTTTCATTTCTGATAAGATGTTGTCAAAACCTCTAAACCAAAACTGATGAATAAATAATATCAGCTATCTGGATTTGTTGTATTCAGTAATTTGCTCATAAGTGTGGCTGCTAAAACAGAACAGGATTTCCCTCTTTCTTCCCCAGTAAAGAACAGGAACTTCCAAAACACAGGAGTTTGGATGAGTAGGCAGAGGATCTGCTGCCTTCAAGCCTTCTTGGCAACAGGTGGAATTGTGATATGTGTTTGACAGAGTAGTCATCTCAGCTAGGCAATCTTTGTCTGTTACCCTTCTTTTGAAGAAAGATCTATCCCCTTGGTCAACTTCTTCCTCCTTTTCAATCAGGAAGCTAAGAACACCTGCTACTGCCATCTTCTGTCTTCCTTTTAGGAGAAAAAGATGAATAATACATGACCAGAATTTCAAAAGCAGCTACTAATTTTAGGTGCCCCAAGATGCACAGCCTTACTATTAAGTAAGAAAGAAAAGTGAGAACAGATCACACCTAGATTCTATATGCTTGGTTTCTTTCCATTTATTTCTGGATGCATTTCAAAATTCTGATTCCATTCTTAATGTGCTGAGTGGTCCAGAGCCTGGTTGCTGTTAGGTCACTTCTCTGCCTCAACTAGGTCACTTCTCTATCTCAACTATTAGCAGAAATACAACAACATAGCAAAAAGAGCATTTTTTCTAGGCTTTTGCTTGTGGCCAGGTTGAGATCCTATATCAGGAGAAAAGTCTATATCCGGAAAAAAGAAACCTGAAATCTGCCTTTTTGCAAAATGGTCTTTTGTGTGGTGGGCGAGCGAGAAACTAATACATTTGGTCAGAACGACAAAAAAGGAAAATAAAAATATTTGGAAAGAAAACCAGGTATTTTGTCCAGGACGATTCAGAATGTTTTCATGATTCAGATATTGGGATATTTACCTTAAATATTCTTAAAAAGTCATGCTAGTCTGTCTAGCACTGACAAGAAAACTATCTGAAAAGGCTTTCTAAAAACAAGAAAAATTTAATCAAGGAGGTTTCTAACCATAACCTGTTTACATCAGTTACATTTTTTTAATAAAATGGGCTTAAAAGCTTAGCCTCAAAGCTGTTGTCAGCTTTCTGTGAGGTATAATGACAGCTGTTGTTCCAATACAATTCTTCAAATCTATTTACTGTTTTGAGGGAATTCCAGTTCTTTTTGTTGATTACATACCACAAAAGTTGGTATTCAGAGAACACTGGGAGATTCAGTCATGTCATAGTGGTTGGTGAATTAGAGAGAGCACTCAACAAAGCTTAACTTATTTAAGAGCCATCAATCTATTGTATTATCTAATAAAAATCAAAAAGCTTTAGTGAATCTGGCTGCTGTTCTGCTCTCATTCCCCAGAGCAGAGGAGCATATATAAATCTCAGGGCAACGGATCTCTTCGCCACCAAGACCTAAAGTCTTGTTCTGCTACTTAAGTGTTGTCCACAAATGTTGTTCTGCAAAACCAGGCTTTTGTTTCTTGCTGTGCAGTATGTGCTGACCCACTTCTAAAGCAAAATAAACCCAGGACTTTAGGTAAAGAAAACAGAACTAGTTGGTGACAACAAATTTACTGCCAAACCAAGAAACCCTTTTAATTACAACTCACACTTACTAATATTTCCACCTTTAAACAGTGTATTTATAAATTGATTTATTTTATGAATTCTTATTGTTACTAGAAATTGATGGTAAAGTTCTGCAGAATTAAACGACATTTCTGCTCCTCTATAACCTTGCAAAATACTGCTTTCCTGCTTGCTGTTTAAGAGCTTCATCTGTTTCAGGTTTTGAGGTGGTACAGGCAGTGTGCTTGATGTACCATGCTGCTTGTACTGGGGACTTCTGTGCCTGTGTTTTACATGCTCTGGCAAGCAGCAGGGGCTGCCCAGAAAATATTTTAGGAGGAATAAATGCCTCTAAGTAGCAGTGCATTATAGAAATCATTATACTACAGGGGTTTTGTCAGCCTGGCTTCTCTGTGTCTGAAGACTTCAGCAAGACCACTTATTCCCTTGGGAGTTTGATGTGCGTGTACAGGAAAGCAGAGAACATTTCATCCAGCTGCTCAGAAACTTTAATGAAAAATATGAGAGTAGGAAGAGAGAGGAAAATAAGTTGTAACAGATAGCACTGTATTAAGAGATCAGATTATTAAAGAAGGAACATTATTGCACTATAATTTTCTCCCATTTATAATATTATGGACCTTGGCAGGAATCAGTACTAAGAGTTCCTGACTACCAGAAACAAAAGTGATGCATCAGGATCTATTGAGCAGCAGAGTTAACCTTCCTGTTAACTTTTTGTCTTGTCACCTTTTTCAGTAGCATGGAACACAGTGATACGTTCCTGCCACAAAAACCCTGAGCAAAATGTTATTCATAGTAGAAGTGGTATCTTGTTATAATAACTTCATGCAGTCAATCACCTGCTAAGTTAGCAAGTTTCATCTACAGCTTATGTTTTCAAGTCTTAGAGGTTTCCTTTGCTTGAGGTATTTTATTTTATTTTATTTTATTTTATTTTAATTTCATTTTGATACTGCTGTTTGGAACTCACTACATCCTAGGTATGAATAAGGATTATACAAAAATATTGAGCTTCTAGAGGAGTTCCTGTGCATCCTGCTTTTGTTACTGCTGGTGTGGCAAGGCTGAAGAGAAGCAATGTGAGCAGGCAGTGCATGACAGAAAGACTGTGCCTTACACAGACTGAGCCTTTGGGTGTGAGATGGAGCAATCAAGAGAAGAAGATTCAGCATATTTTTTTACCAGGGTTAGCCCTACTTTGAGCCTTTTTTCCTTTGAGTATGACTTTTAGACATAAGTAAGCTGCTACTCCTGTCAGCAGAAGTAGTGGAAAATCCTTGCAGCCTGCAGTCATTGCACTGCAGCAGAATCAGATTTCAGGTTTTCCTGTGTGAGTCTGATTTGAATTCACTCATCAGGATTGGATCACGTAGTTGAACATGGGTTTTGGTTCTTCATGTTATATAGAAACATCATTGTATGGTATGGAACAAATTCTGCCTCTCTCTGCCTCTTTGCAAGTGCCTATGAAATTCTCATATTCTTTAGCAAGTGAGGTTTCCACCAACTTTCTTTGTACCTCAGCATGGTACCATGCTGCTTTCATGGTATCTTTTCAGTCTAGAAGAGAAAACTAGAAGAGAAAGATTTGATGTAAATGCTTCTGTGCGTGCACGACCGTGCTGGTGTTTCTATAAAAATTCTGTCAACCCCTGTAGGAAACTGCTTTCTAAAAATAGTGAAAGAATAAAGGCTGAATCCAAGATTAATTGCTTACTACTTTAAAGCTGTGATATCCTAGAAACTTACTTCATTGAATACACTTTTAGTGTCTAAGCTAGTTACTGTCATTTTGGGTAAGGCTGCAGGCTAAGCTGCCATTTTTTCCAGTTCACTGTTTTGATGATTTCTTTCAGTCTTGACGTTCTTTGGCCCTTTGAGTTACATTTGTATTACTAAAACATAAAGTGTGTAGCATACCATGGTGCTTGTGTGTTTCTGAAAGTAAAACTCTTAAATACTTAAAAGTATGCTATAAGCAGCAGTAAACCTAACCATATTTGGAAGAACAAAGCTTTAATTTAAATTATGTTGAACTGTTTTGTAACCAGGTAGATAAATTATATTCTAAAATAAAACAAAGAATCTCTTTCATTTAATGAGTTTCCAGTTGTTTGAATCTTTTTAATATGAATAGAGTTTTTACCACTCCTAAATCACTCCAAGAAAAGGGAGTAGCTTTTTAGTTGAATGATGTAACTATTTGAACTCTTACAGCATTTTTCCTTCTTCTCTTTCACCTTCACTAAGGCAAAACTTTTTTTTTTTTTCCGTTTTATGTCATAGGTTATATTTTCTATCTTCCTGCTTCTCTCTGGAGTGCAGCAGCTGGTCCTTGTCCTGTGCTATCTGACTAAAGATGGATACAGTATTTCAGTATTTTCCCGTGTCGGACAATGGGAAGGGATTTAAACATCTCATTTGTATCAACTGTTCTGACTACGAGGAACCTTTATCTGAGACTTCAGTGGAAAGGAAGAAATGTGAAAATGTATCAACATAACATTTTCACATCTGGTGCTAAACGTAGTTTTTGTGGGTGGAGGAATGTTCAGGGCACAGGCTTTTTTGCAGTCAATGTTAGATCAAAGTTGTGTTCTCTTAGCAGCCTCACTGCAGATCTGTCACATAGGTTTGCATTAAGAATAGCTATAGTTCTGTGTTACAGCTGTGGGATTTAGGGGCCTTTTTTCAGGAAATTCAAACTGCAAAATGGAGGCTTGCTTTGGCTGGCTATTTTGTCTTTTTGTTTGTTGGTTGATTTTTTTTCGGAGACCATACTGAAAACATAATTATAGTATCAGGTATTTAAGATGGTTGATGCCCTTTTTACTTTCATTGTTACCATTTTCAGTGCAGAAGAGAGAAATTGTTTAGCCATAAATGTCAGGTTACACTGTTCAGAGCATTACTCCTTGACAAAAATTGTTGACCCAGGTGAGAGGGGGCTGTGGCTACAAAACTTAGTGGCCAACATGACATGAGGATTTTGATCCCCTCTGCATTATTCAAGTTTTTCTTCCTTAGTTGAGCTAGTGTTTCTTGCAGAATCACATAAGCTCAAGAAAACTGAAAACCAGCAAATATATGAACTTGTTCCCTGCTTGTAACAAATGTGTATCTATCTTTGAAATAAATCAAATTTTAAGTTTTTGTTTAAGAAAAGTTTTTTGTCTTTTTTTTTTAACGATCATGTGAATTACCAAGAGAATACATTGCCATGGTCCCAGGCTATTTGTGTTGTTTCTTATCCCTGACATTTTAATTCACTACTGAATTTATACTTTGCATGTTTAAGTACTGGTAAGACATGAAAGTTGTAGGGTTAAAACTGTAGACAGTGCTTTAAAGCTCCTATGATAATTGTTCTTAGGTATGTATTCCTTTACTGTGGCTCTCGAGACAACTGTTTAATAGACAACATTTGAATAATACAAATGTGTGGTTGGTAAAAATGGATTAGGGTTTCAGGGTGGTACCAATGGGTGATATTTAATATTGAATGACATGTATTAAGACAAATGCTTTTATATATAATTTATTTGGCAATGTAAATGCATTTGTCTTGTGAGATACAGGCTCCCTGTTGCCACATGAAGTATTCTGGAAAGGTTTGGAGTAAATAAATAATAAAACCACTTTGATATACAATCTAACAATATTAAATATTAAGACTTTCACATGATTGATTTTAATACTTAATTAACTTATTTAAAGTCCAATGTAACTCTGTTTTTGTATTAGAGATCAGACAGGCATAAGTTAAAATGCAGGAAATGCTATTAAATGGGACAAAATTAATTGCATTTCATGACCATCTGACTCACTGGCTGTTAACCTGTCCATCAGTGGCCTCATCTTGTTTCTTTTGTTCTGGATCCCAGCTGATGTTAATGTTAATCTGCTGCACCATGTCAGACCATTCTTTATGTTTGCATCATTCCATTTTAATGATACATAATCTGATACATTTTATAAAAGAAAATAGACTTGCTTTATGCTATCCAAAGTTTGTCAAATTGTGCACTTTTCATCTGACTTAGTAAGTGTTCTTCCCTAGGCATGTTTTTTCAGTGGGTGGTGGCAACCTGTGGAAGTGGCTGAGTAGGAATCTTAGCTGGTTTTGAGTTGCTCTGTGTGTGTAGGAGGGTTGTTTGGGTTGGTAGAGTTTTTTGGCGGTTTTTCTCTTGGAGGCACTGGTACTAGTATCTTCTGCATTTAAATAGAGATGGTGGTAGTAAAGAGCTCAAGTGATGGTGAGCAGATCACAGTGCTGTGAGATAGGTGGTCTCTGTGGCCTAAGTAAAAATCACTCCTAAAGCAAAGAAGAAAACAATGAATATTACAGGTAGAACAGATTTTTCAAAAATACCTATTAATGACTATCCTGGCAAAATATTCAGCTTGAAACAGATCAAATGGTCCTCATTTGCCAAAGTTCGTATTCAGGACTGTCTTCTACTCAGCCCTCTAGTTAGCATGCTTTTTCCTTTTTTTAATTCCTGTTTCAGGACGAATAATTTAATTTGGCCAGTGTAAGAAAACCCATGATCTGGGACTGCTTCTAGATTATTTGGAAGACATCTGTGCTTCATTGCTTTAAAGAAACACAATGCATGTTTATTCTTCTAATATTTAATTTCTTACCTACTTTAAAATGTTTTCACATTTGGGAAAATCCTCTCTTCAGTGTTCTAACATGCTTGATTACTTCATAAGCCACAAATGAGGGGCAGAGTTGTGAACCTTCATAACATGATGCTGTCAAACTTAACAAAACACGCATAAGACCGTTACCACATCAAACACTTGCTTTTAGTCAGGTCGTTTTAATCAATTTGACTTCACAGGGCAGCTAATTTATCACTTAGCTAAACAAGTATTTCCTCTACTTGTCATCAATTTAAGTAATTAAAATGGTAAACTTTGGATATGGCATGAAATAAAGGCCCAAAGATAATTTGGAGAAGGTAGTTGATACAGTCTAATAGAATGAATGCAAAGTATTATTTAAATACTTTGGTACGCTTCAGTAGTTTTCAGAAATGTCATATTCAGGTAGCTTTGCTGGTACTGATGGAAACTGATTTTTATTTTTAGCATATCCAAGATTCAGCAGTGTTGTTCAGCTTTGTCCTCAGCATTAGTGGGTTCTCATTTTCCTTTCTTCAAGCATAAAATGTTTTGCTCTGTTGCTTGATTGTTTAGAAGCAAGAGGATGTCAGAGAGCAAGAGTGGAGCAAGTGCTGCAGCTTGGGCAGTTCTTCAGCCCTCATCCTGAGTATGTCCCCAAGCCTGCAGTTCCTCTCCTTACATTTTACCATGGGGGGAAGGGAAGAGAGGGAAAATGGTTGTTGTAAAAGCTTTGCCTAATTCTGTTTCACGTACTCAGTTACCTACGCCTTCAAAATACCCTTCTGAAACTGATTATATTTTCTAATTTTGCCCAAACAATATCAATTCTCTTCACTACTTCAACATTAATTTTGATATGTTCTGGTGTGTTTTGTGTTTTGAGTAAATAATTTTTCAAGGTCCACATGAACAGTGATGATTAAGGGAAACCTTTGAGGTGGATTTAGGTTTTTTTAATTGAACTAATTTAGTCACTATTTCTAAAACAATGCTTTTCATCCATAAACTGCTTATTTGAATACTGAATATTTTTATTTGGTATCTGTGGCAAGTGAAGATGTTAGTGAACGTCTTATGACATGAAATAATGTATTCATGTTCAACTCTGCTGTTTTGTTTATGAAATGCTGATTTATCAACATTTTTGAGATTAGGATAGTTTTACCACCTTGCGCTCATAGTAGCGAGTAGTCTCACTGCTAAAAGAATGCAACAAATTTTGGTTTTATTTTGAACTTTCCATCTTCTTAATGAACATCAATTATAATCAATTTATTGTATGAACATTTATTATAATCTTATTACAGATGAGCCTTCTGCCTTGTACAGTTCTGTGTACATGCTTTTGCAATGTTTCACCCAGCCCTGGTCCAAAAGTGACGGGTGGTTCACTGGCAGTACAGCTAATGATAGAAACATATCTCAATTAGACTTTTATATTTGTCTTGTATTTCTATGCAGCTAGATATGACTTATACTTATTAATGGAAGATGAAGTGTGGCTGAATTGAGGCTGTTGCCATTGACAGTCTGGAAAAGAAGTGGTTTTTGGTTTTGAATGTTTTAAATGTAACTTTGTTTAAGCATTCCAAACTCACAGGTTTGTATACAAGGAAAAATGGCAATGCTAATGATGGCATGATTATACAAGACTGATGTATGGCTAAAGGTGGTAGAAATCACAGAATGTTAGAGTGGCTAATAAGGAAGGCAAAATATTTGTAAACTCTTGGGTGAATAAACTTTTTCATGTCTAAAAAAACATGCAGGCAACTTCCAAGTACTAAGTACTTGCTAAGAGTAAGTATCCAGTGAGAAAAAGGAAAGTTCTCTGAGGTAGAATGGGTATGTTAAATCAGACTATCTAATGCAGCAAGTAGTTTATCTCTGCTGTGTAGAAAGAGGTTGTTAGTTAGCTAGATGTCAGTAAACATCAGTTAAGTTTTTCCTAATTAAAACAGGTTGGTATTCTGTCACCTATGGAATACAGAGGAGGTTGTGGGAGAGGGGGTGATGTGCTATAAGCAGGTATCTCCACAGACCCCTTTTAATATCTGATGGAGTTCTGTGTTGGAGTCCATAAGCCTTGAGGGATTTTTGGTCTCCATTGAGAAATAGATATGCTGACAAGCTGCCTTCACTGAAAGACAGACTGAATTCATCCCACTTGTATTGGTCAGTGGGGAGCAAACCTGTGGCACTCACTGTCCTTGATGGCACACAGGGCTGCCCCTGTTCCTTAAGGCCAGTAGCCAAACAGCCTCTATACCTGCCTTTTCCTTGGGCTCATGACTGGATTCATGTTTCTACTAATTTCCTTGACTAGATAAATCTTTCATACATAGCCTTAATTATTTTCTCATGTATATTACAGAATAGTTGAACTCCCAGTTGTGGGAAGCATGCCTGGTGTTTGAGCTCCTTAGCCCTTCAATTTTGGGGGCTTTAAAAAAAATACAAATAGGTGCAAGTGTCACTTCGAGCTTTCACTTAGGTGTCAGGGTTAGCCAGTATCAAGTCTTGTAACCCAGGAATTGAATTTCAGGGTTTTATAACATTTTTATTGTTTCACATTGAGAATGGTTTTAAATTACATCTTATTTAATATGAACAATATGTTATAGGCCATTACAAATCAACCACAAACCTTTGAAGAATTAATCTGTCTCAGAGTAAGATCCCAAGTGTAATTGTAATTGTTTAATAGTTCCCTTTGCTCTTTGTTAGAAGAGCAGAAAAGAACTTAAGTATAAAACTATGAAGAAAATTGCTTGGACTAAGGACTGAAGACTAAGAGGTAGTGATACTTTCTTTAACTCTAACCATATGCATCCATAAACAAACACAAATAGCTGATTAAATCACTGTGCAGATATCAAAAGTAAATCTATTCAGCTGTTTAAAACTGCTCTAACAGTCTGTAAAGTAAGTTATGGTTCATATAGAGTGTAAAGGTACGGCATTTGGGGAGTAATTTGAAAAAAAAAAAGGAGGTGGATACAGAAGAGAAGGACATAGAGGAGCAAACTTACTAGGACTAATTTGATACCATGTTATAGATGTAAGTGTAAGTCTGAAACATACTATGTCTTAATCAAGTGGTGGCTGCTAAAACTACAGTGGCTGGTAAGGTCAGGTCATTTTGTGCCTGGTTCTCAGTTTGAAAGACACTCAGAGTTCTGCTGTGGGCAGATTGCATAGCAATCTCCAAAGGACCATAAAAATGAAAAGTTAAACTTAAGCAGCACAGTTTGAAATAAGCTTGTAATTTTAGTGAAGACAAAATCAACGGATCAGTAGAAAGCCATTTACAACTATATAGCAAAAGAAACAAGAGCAGCAACTAGAATTCCAGCATAAGAAAATTACTTCTGCAAAGTTGGTGGGGGTTTTGTTTTCTTTCTTTCAATAAATTATTTTAAGTTTTATTTATTTAATGTATCAGATATTTATAAACATCTCTTTATATTTTTGTAGCCATAAGACTAGAGGTAAATGCTATTTAAGGGGCTAGCAAGTTTGTAAATATTTTTCTTCAGGATACCATTCATGCAGTTTTCATTATTATAGTTTTAAAGGTGCATAGGAAACGTGAGGTATGCATGCATTCATAACCCATTTTGTTGAGCTTAGTACAGAGTTGTTCAAGGCAGTTCTGTGTTTTAGTGGTGTGTTTTATAATATGATTTTATGATTGTAATAATTTGACATAAAGGTGTACCACTGCTCAAGTGGTAAGTCCTGCCTTCCCTCAGTTCCTGGCTCATTGTTCCCAAGACCTTCAGATGCTCTCTTCTAGTGAATATGAAGTGAGAGATGGTGCGATCGTTTCATCACCACAGTAACACAGGTGCTAGGGCAAACAAAGGATAAACCCCTCAAGGAATACAACTGAGAGAGCATCCTTTTGAAAACAGCCTGGGTGCACTGATTTCAAGGGATTGCCTAATAGTGGCCCAACTAGGTTTGTTTATTTTTTAGGGTTTTTTGGGGTTTGGGGTTTTTTTTCCTCATAACTTGCTAGGAAAATTAAGAAGGTGTAGACTGTAAAAAGGTCTTAAGAATCCCAGTTCCCCTTCATTTATTGACAGTAAACTGAAAGTCTAAAGCCTACGTGGTCAAGGCCATACCTTCTAGGAACCAAAGGAAAAGCGTAATTGAAGTGATTTCAAATTCATTAATATGCCAGTCCTGAAAGTGTAGACAGATGCATACCTCTTTCTGTATCTCTTTTATATTTCTTTCTAAATAGAATTTTCTGGCTGTTAGAAAGTTATGATACTTGTAAACAAAGCAGTTAAAGTAAGTGATATTTAAAACTCATCTGGCAGTCGTTGGTAGCTACTTAGTGTGCTTGGGCAAATCAGACCTGTTTAGCTGGCTTAGGTTTTTTGTGTTAATAAATTGCTGTACAGATGACTAAATGCAGTCTTGACAAATGTACTCTTCCACTGTTAATGCACTGGAAAGGTCGTTTCTCTTTCTTATGCTCTGATCATGACATTGTCTGCTTTTCACCCTTTTATTTGCATCCTCTTACTTGTTGCAGCCAGTATTAGCTTCCAGCACTCCTCAAATGAACTTCTAACATAGTTCTTGTTCAGTTGCTTGGTGGTGATGTGAGTGTCATTCAGGAGTCTGTGGTCATGAATCATGTCACCTACTTCCTAACGTTTCAGTTCTGCCATTACTTCCCTTTTGGCCTTCGTTTTTGAAAGATATTGTTGTAAATGTTCAGCAGCTAGTTGATTATGTTTCTTAAAATGCTTCCTTAACATCACCTTTCTAGAAAGCTGTCATGGTTTAGGAATGGTATTCTCCAGTTAAGTTTTCTCACTGAAACCGTTGCATGCCACACATAGCTTACTTGCTGACTCCCCCCTTCCCTCCCTCTTCCCTGCAGCGGGATGGAGAGGAGAGCTGGAGGCACAAAAGGTAGTAGACCACAGGTTGAGATAAGAACAATTTACTGGAAACAGCAATGAGATAAGAAAAATGAACAGTAGCAGCAATGATACTAATGACAAGACAAGACAAGAGACGTTCTTGCTCACTGCAGGAACCCCAACAAGAAGATGATCACCAACCGCTCCCTCCAGCTCAGAGCCAGCATTACCCAACCACTCCCTCTGCCACACTTACTTGACCAGGAAAAAACTCCGTTCTCGCCCTGGTAGTGACTTGACGTGGTATAGAATAACCTCAGGGCCCTGGCCATGCTACCTCCTGGCTACTGCAAAACCCTGTTCTGGCCAAAACCAAGAAAAAAGTTAATATAAATCTTGATAAAACCAAATTCACCTGTCACGCCAGTCAGTATTAATCCATTCTCTTTTTGTGTGTCTGTTGCTGTTATGTTATACTTGACCTATGATTTTGTGGTTAAAAGGAAGATTTTCTGGGATGAGAGGTCTTGGGGTCCAGGAGAGTAATGATGATGGTCTTTCTTCAGTTTTTATCTATAATCTTCATCATGCCCAAGAACTAGCATCAGTTCTCCTTGGAATCAGACTAAAAGATGAGTAAGGAAAACTAGAAAAAAAAAAAGGAAAGAGGTTCTTGCCCTGTTTTACAGTCTGTCAAAACCATGCTTGGACTTTTACTTGCAGTGTGATACTTGTAGGTACTATAACAATTCTTTTGGACTCCAAATAATAAAACATTTACAGCATTCAAGTGGAAACACTATTGTTCTGCTAATTAGACAACTAGTGGTGATGATATGCCTGGAAAATAAGGGAAGGTTTTAAGTACTTCTGTTCTTGACTTGTGTGATTGAAAAATAGCTAAAGGAATGCTGAAGTGTTTGTTTCTCTGGTTCTTTTCCTCCAGATAAATACTCATCGGTTGGAATTTACTACTGCCAATATGTATCATTCTGTGTCTGAAACCAGTCACCCTTTGCAAACAGAGGAACAAGAGATAGGCATTGATCCCTTGCAGAGTTTTTTGAACAAGCCAGGGGAAGGTGAGTTTGTATTTCTGTATTTCTTTCCTTTTTTAAAGTTTATACCTTATGTAAGTGTGTCATGATAACTGTACCTGTCATAATTTGCTTAATTCACTCAATGAAGTTGACTAGGGCAACTTAAAGAACATTTCACAGAGTAGGTGAGGAACACTCTGACACTAATGAAAACCACGAAAAGTCAACTTTCAATTACAGACAGAAGCATTAGCCAAATGTTTAATGCGCTGTCATCCTTTTTTAATCATAAACTAAACACTGACTTCAGCATAAGAATATTGAAATGCTGCCTGACTTTATGTTACTTTCTCAAGCATGGACTCTTACACTGCTTTTGGTTTAGGGATATTTTGGTTGTTCATTTTCCTTTCTTTTTTCCTTTTTTTTTTTCTTTTTTTTTTCTGATTCTGCAGTAAAGTTCTGTACATTATTTTGGACGAAATTATGCAAATAAAAAGTGTGATTTTTGTTTGACTCAGCCCCTATGTTCTTATTTGAAAAAAATATATCAAAGTTGAGATAGAATGAACAGGCTCTAAAGGTAGAAATTACTACATAACCTGAAGCAAATTAGTTAAATGTAGTATTTGAAAGACTCTAATGAACAATGAGAACAAACTGCTTGGATAATGCAATGCCTGTCTGTTTTGCTCATCTTTTCTACTTATTTGCTGGTAGTGACAGTGTAGTTGGTTCGAAGAAAGTGATAAGCTTAATGAGAAAGCTCGTCCTTGTCATGAAAACATTCCTCAAGTACTCAGTTATACACAGTGGCACCTTAACTACCTGTAATTTTTCAGTCATTGAACATATGTACCAGGAGGGCAAAATAAAAAATTTATTTTAAATTACAGAGTTGAAACAACTTTGTCACATTTTCTAAGTCCCTCACCCAGATCAACTACTCTATGTGGGTGTATCTGCCTATAAATCCTCTGTTTACTAGTGCTTATTAAAAAGCTATGTCAAGTTTTGCTCAGTCAGGTTTATTACTTCAGTTTAGAAGAGGCTAATATTTTGCTTCAAAATATATTGGTAAAACTTATTGTCCCTTTGAGTTAATTTTTTTCACTGTTTCTTCCTTGCTTTATAAAACTTCTTTAATGTTTGAAAATGACAATGTACGTCATGGGGGAAGTATTTTAAAACCTGACAATTAAATGGAATAGCTTTTCTAGGTCAGTGTTTCTTTTCTGTTCTATTTGACAGCGATATGAAGCCATTTTAGCCTGATAAACCAAATACATTATTGTACATATTTTTAGAAACTTGAAAATAATATTTTTTCTCAATAACATCAAATAACCATTTTCAAGAGGAAAAAGAGCTTGCTTCTAGTCTACCCCAGTCAAGAAAAAGATAAACATTTTCTTTTGGTTTATATTTTCTTTAAAAATAATTGGTAATTCTCTCAACTGTTTCAAGAAAAAGCAAAATTTTCACCCTGGTAAAAAACCACCGTAAGTTAATTTTATCCTTTATTGTGCCCAGAAGCGATTAGTTACCTTGACTGAAAAGGTTTCTCATTTTTATCCCAACCTTAACATTTCTATGACATACAAAGTTATTAGGATTGAATTGATGTTTAAAAGTGCCATTAATTCATTTACCCCAAATGTTCATTAACAATGTAAATGTATGCTGATGTTCTATGAGACAAGGAAGTGACTAATGACTCTTCGCACTAACAACACTTAAAATGAATAGAAACTTTAGATAGCTAATCTTGAAGTAATCAAGACCCTCATTCAGCTTGGCATCTCTGTATGCTCTAAAACAGCTGTCAACTGTTAAAAATATATACACAACACATACATACGCACATGCGAGGATAAAGATATGTAAATACATGGTTCCCCAAGTCATAAAGGTTACCAACTATGGTACATTTTTTATGTTCTATCTATGTAAATATTTTATATAAAGCATCCATTTCATCTTCATAGCCTTTTTTGCAGTGAAACACATAGTGCATTTTAATTTGAAACTTTATATATCCAGAATAGATCTTTGAAGTTTTAATGTTTCATTTTAAATAAAGCATATGTTTGGTTGGTGTTAGCTCTTTAGGCATCAAGGTATACAATCGTTCCTATCCATGCAGTCTGTCCATCATTATCTTCACAAAAAGTATTTCAAGACAAGGTCTTTTCAATGCAGCCTCAAGTTTCAGGGGTGATACTGAGTCAACTTGGTGAAAAACTGTATCTTAATTTTTTTGTACCGTGAATCACAGAAATATGGTGGAGTGGTGGTCCTTTGGAGACGCTCTGTGCAATATTGTAGAATATCAGGACATCTGAACTGTGTTTTTGAAGCATGACTGTATGCTTACCTTGGAGGCAAAATGATAAAAGCCTTCACTGAGATGAGGTGATTGAAAAAAAAATCACAGCAGTGATAAGGGTGCTGAAAATAAATGTTTAGTTACTGACCTAGTCAGATTTGTTAATCTACATGAAGTATTGTATTTTTAGCATGTGCAGTTGATACCAAAACTTGATGGAGAACCAGAAGATGTCATGTCCAGTTAGAGTTACGAAATTCTCTCACAGTTTTCATAAAATTAATCTCAAAAATACACGGGTTGTTTTTCAGTAGAGCTGTTTGGAAAACTGCATGCATCGACTACTTTTTGTTCATTTGCTGTCAACTTGAAAGGGTATATTGGATAGGATTCCAGAAATATGTTGAGTCTAGTGGTATTCAATGCTTTTATTAAAATTTCAGTGAAGAAACAGAGAGAAAACTTGGATTATTTGGGACAGGACTGTTGACACAATGGAGAGTAGATGTAAAATTCAAAGTATTCTTGAGATTTTGGAGAGGTGACCTGAGAAGAATATGACATGGTTCACTAGGAACAGCTGCAAGGGTTAATGTTGCAGGTGCTATGCATGAGACAGTTACCTAGCTGAACAAATGAAAGTAGATCATTACAGATGAGGTAAGTGTCATTTGAAGAAAGGTCTGGGTGTTGGTAGCTCTCCAGATTTTATGTAACTGGTAAACTTTGAATCTTGAGTTTTGATGAGCCATGAGAGTGTGCTTGTTTGCAAGTTTAAAAATTCAGAATAAGCCTTTAACTGCAAAGATCTTTTTTCTATCCCGTTAAAGCATTTCAAAAACTCTGCTAAAATACTGTTTTTGTCCTTTTCTGTTGATTAACTTGGCCTGTGTTATTTTCCTTATGTCTGATTTTTCTTTCAGAGTACAAAAAATGTACATGCCATATATGCTGTCATGTATGCTTTCTTAAATAGCATTTTTAAATAGTTTATAAGAAATTTATAGCAGGGATTCTCACTTTTGCAATCTAATACTTCAATTGGAAGATTTTAGTTATTTTAAGAAGTTTTAATTTTTTCTTGTTGATCTGGTTGTATTTTAATTTACACGTGTCTAGGTATGTGTGCATTACCATGTTTTCTTTTTGACTGTGGCAAGTTGATGACATCTTGCTGCATTCTCCCTTCTAAGAATCATCATGCTTTTATTCACTTTATTCTAACAATGTTTTTGAGTGATCCCCTCTGAAGCAGGGATCTTTCAAAGAGAAATTGGTGAATCTTAGCTCTGTCTCCAGCAGAGACTTTGTGAGACCTGAAGGAAATTTCAGAAATATTACTGTTGTACCTTCTCCCTGCGTATTGCACCTGATAATGCATCTGTTTTCCTGACTTCCAAATGCTCGAGGTTTTTGTTACGTTGAAATGGGATAACTAGGTTAACTTTCTGCCATAAATTTTTACTCCAAGTTACAGCGTGCACCACATTCTGACACAAGTTTTGAAGAGCGTAGTAGGTAGTATTCCCATTTCATTGATATAATGAGAAAGCTGATCCTCTAAGGACAGACTGGAACAATGCATTTAATACTCTTCAATTTAATTTGCTCAATATCACAATTAATACAATTAAGGTCACTTGAAATGAAACTATTAACAAATTGGGTAATTTACTTTAACAATGTCAGTGTGTTCTCACAATTACATTTGCTTTAATTAGTGTACAAGCTATTATTTAATAGCATACTTAACATAGAAAAATGTAATGTGTTCTTTGTTCTTAATAGAAGAAAAGGGGAAACCTTTAATGGGTCAGTGTGTTGGATTTGGAGTTTGGCAGGATATATTTCAGGTGTAAAGGCTATAGTTGGTGGTGAGGACAGAGAAAGCTGATGTTGCTAGAAGGACAAAGATAACTACTAGAGTGTGTGACTGAAATTAATCCAGATGAGACAGATAAGTTCTCCACCAGTTACTGTTGCATCCCTCCTGATTCTCAAGCCTGCCATGAAAAAATACGGGAGATGATAAGACAGCATTCATATTTCCATTTTGACTGTATATTGTGTGTGTTTCCATTGCTTGTCTGTGGACAATTATGCTGTTCTGGTGTTAACCTCTTATCCCTGATCACTAGAAAGTATTTCCATGGAGAACTACATCTTATGTGAATTTTCATTTACCTGGTTTATGTGAGTGTCATACAGAAAACAAGTAGAAAACAGAGGGGAATGAAGTAATAAAGTAAATGCCATCTTTTCTGGACAAAGCAGGACCCATGTGTTATCAAATGATTTCCCCAAATCTTAAGTGTAATTCACATGGAGTATTTTGGCCCTTGACATTCCTTACCGGGTTAAGTGAATTTTTGCTGTCAGAAAATCACATTTTCTTCTAATTGGTCCTTAGCTACTCAGTGTTATAGGGGATTTTTTTCCCCTTACAACCCCCTTCACTCAGGTATACTAATGTGGATTGTCCTGTACGGCATTTATTTACCTCCATTTTTAGAGATCATTTCATTTAAAGGAAGAAACCACAGAGGTCTACACCTCTCTGTGAGAGAAGTACTTTCCTAGGTAAAAGCAACTGAGAGTGCAAATACAGTGAGTTGTTGAAGACTTACTATTTTCTTATCAAGTGTTTTTTGATAGCATATTTTATGACGTCATGTGTGCCATATAACGTGTGTTATTTCATCTTCTCTCCAGGGAGAGACATGTACATGGAGTATAGCATTGTGTTTTTAGCAGTCCTTTTAAATATGCGTGCTACTGTATGTTTTCATTGAAAAGACAAGATTGGAACAGGGAACCTCTTTGCATTTTACTGGAACAGAAGAGTTGAGGTTTGTGATTGTTTCTTAATGTCTTCAGGGTTCCATGCTGTGGTTTACCCAGGCGCTGAAAAAGCCCTGTGTCATTCATTGGTGAATTTTACCCTTCAGCCAGAAATCTTCCGTGTGCCCCACCAATACAGTTCTTGCTAGTGGTCCTGTTCAAAACCTTTGTGCTTCTCCTGCAGGGCTTGACTTCCTCCTAAAGGGCACAGGTATGATGGAGAAGGGGCTGTCTTCAGTCTGTTTCACTTTGTATTGGATGAATAAAAGCAAGAATGGTTTTTACATCTTCAAACCCCATATGCTAACATAACAAGCATTTTAATATTCATTTATTAATAATAACTGCTGTTTAGCTTGGTTTTAATGGAGCTGCAACAGGATTGTAGTGACAAAGGCTATTGGAGCAACACAGTATATCTTGAGCTAACTCACGCTGTCACTAGCTACTTCCCTACGTCTCTTCATTTTCCTCTTTTCTGTATTAGACATTTTTATTAAAAGATCAGTTAACAGAAAAGCTAAGCATGTTAAAAATGCATATATTTAATATGGTTAGTTGATCTAGCTATTTTAGCTATCACACAGTACAGTTTTTAGTTTAAAGACTGTATTTGTGCAGGTGTTGACATCCTCTTAGAAATTTGCTTCTTGTGCACCCTTTGGTTTCAGTGCCTTACTGCAAATTTGTATTTAGGAATTGCAGGAGTATTTTTAATTACTTCAGCTATGGGAGCAAATGTGAGTAGCTGTCATGGGCTTGTGAAATACCAGCTTCAAAAGAAGGATTCTCCTCTCTAGAATTGATAGATACAGGGGGGTTTGGTGGCTTCACATGAGTTGCATGCTGCATTAATCCAGTTTGGAGGTTATTGTCTGACATGGGTAACTGGCACAAACATCATGTAGGGAAATGGCCTTCAGTGGCAGATACGGCAGATACTAGGGGTGACCTTTTGGACAGTGATGTCTGTTCATGGAATGGTTTGGATTGGAAGAGAAATTAAAGACCATCCAGTTCCAACCTCCCCACCATGGGCAGGAAGCCTCCCACTTAATCAGGTTGCTCAGGAATCCCTCCAGCCTGACTTTGAACACTTCCAGGGATGGCACATCCACAACTTCTCTGGGCACCCACGACTTCTCTCAAGAAAAGTGAGATTAAAATGCTCGTTTTGGAAGTTCCACTCTAAATCATTGTATGAAAACAAGACCATTCTCACTAAAGACATTGGCACAATACCTCAATTTAGTCATCTAAGATGGGAGTTTCCAGGTCTTTCCAGATACAACTCTGCCTGAATACTGGCATAAATCACTTGTCAGACTCATGTCATTCTTTTAACAACTCCTTGTGACCCTACTTTGGGTGAGGCTGATTTGTGCATTTCTTTTTCTTTTCCTAACTCTTCCCCAATCCAAGTTAAAGATCAACTAGTTGGCTCTCATCTTGCTTTCTAGTATACATGTACCATAATAATATTTGCAATGTCAAAGGAAAGAATGCAAGTTAAAAAGAAATCTAAAGTTTTTTAATAAATATTACATGCTTCGAGAACCTTAAGATACCAAGGAGAAATATCCATTTAAAATATAGTAACCTACTGAACAGCAAAATAAAACAGAATAATCTTTTTTAATACCACCTCTGTAAATGTAATTAAAAGTGGTTTAAAATGAGTTCATTATAAAAAGTTATACATAAGCTAACAATGAGAATACCATCATTCTTTTGAATATTTTACTCAGACTTCACACAGAAATATAATATGAAGGTTACTAGCCATAAACACCTCACATATTAAGTGTTTCCAGGCAATGATCAAATTATGTTAAATGGCTATATCTCCTACATATGGAAAAGGCAGATTCTCTTAATTTTAAAAAATTGAACTGTACATGTTTGATTGAACTTGTGTATGTATAATAAAAGACTAGTAAATCAGAATTCTAGCTGAGGCCAGCATGATTGGTACAGGATAATAATTAAATGTCTGGGTTCACTTCTGTCCTGACGTACCGAAGATTGTAATTTACAAAGCAGTGCATGAATTGTGAGCAGCTAGCTGATGTTACAGACCTCTGAATCTGAGATTAAATGTATGTTAAAACATTTTTAAAGAGCTTAACTGTCACAAATTTGATTGAATTAGAAATTGATTGTTCTATATAACAGAAATATGCCACTACAGATGGGATGTTTCCTGTCTTTCGTGTATGTGGACATTTATAAAGACCTGGAATTCCTTATTTTAAAAAGAGAAGGTTTCAACCTACTTTCACCAAAGTGATACTGCAAAGCTTCAGTTTAAGGCCTTTGATTGACTAATAAACCTTATTCTTTAGCCTCCATGGTACCCAGGGTACTCCCTGTCCTCATCCTCTTTGGACACACAAAACAAAGGCACATGAAAGGGGAGAGAAATAAAGTAGTCATATTCAAGTGGTAAGAAATTATCTGGTAAGATGTGTATTATTTATTGACAGTCTGGCCTTTTAACAAAGAAAAATAGGCCTATGCTTAGGTTGCCACTGCAACAGCCAAAACAGCTGATACTTTAATGAACAACATACTGAGGGCCATCCAGGACATAAGGCAAATTAAGCAGGTTACAAACTGCATATCTTCTGTTTAGGTATAGGAAATCTCCCCAGCTCTGACAATTAGCTCCGCTGATCAGGCAAGCAGACAGACAGAAACAGAAGGAGGCCATTTGTATCAATTTGAGGAACAGAACTAGTAATGAAGTAAAATATCTGTACCAGGTAGTTTCACCTCCGCTTTGGAACAGATATTTCTAACTGCTGGTTTCAGCTTTGCAATAGCAAATAAATAAATAAACATGTGCTGCTTAACAAAAGCTTATTTTCTGTTGTTTACAAATTGAGAGCAAAGGAATAATAATACTTCTAACCTAACAGGTTTTTTAAAAAGGATAAAACATTTTCTGGACATACAAGCAAATATGAATCTTGGTAACCTGACAGCTTTGTTTAAATGTTGAATTTGAGTTTCCTTTCATGAAAATCTTTTCAAAGTACAGCAATTCAGCTGTGAAAACCTGAATACATTAATGATGACAAAGAACCTCTGGAGTGAGCCAACATTTGTTTTTGTTCTTTTACAACGTTTCCTGATGAATTGCACATACAAAAGTGTTGGAGGTTATTTTAATTTTCTTTTCTTACTTTGATAATAAATGTCTCCACTGTTTACCTTTTTGGTTAAGGTACCTTATTATTTCTAATCACCTTTAATTATTTATAACAAAATGACTGTGAAAGATGTTTCTTTGATGTCGAAAAAGTCAGGGACCTGATCCTGACCCTATTAAAATTAATGGCTAGGTTCCAATTGACTGCAAAGGTAACAAGCCTGAGTGCCCTTTTAGGGGAAGCAATCGTTTAACCCATGGTACTGGATTGTGGTTAGTTGGGGTTCCTGTTGCGGGAGTGTTCAGATTTTAAGCATTTGGTGTCAAGATTTGGCCATGCAAAGGCAGAATGCATATAACTGACTTTTAAAATCAGTCCCAATCTTCATTTTGTTTATAAGATACACAATAATTTTAAAAAGGCTAAATACACAGGATAATAAGAGAACACCTTTCTCTCTAAACATGAGCGCTAAAATGGGGGTAGAGAGAGAAATGTGGATAGATAGCCTTTCTGCTTTTGCCTGTCTTTTTTCACAGTCAACAAAATTGCAAACTAGCTCAAATCTAAGCAATACTGGATAAGGACCATCACGTTTCACAGGCATGTGTACCAGCTTGTGTTTAAATCTTATTTTGTTTAAGTGAACTATCAGTGGGTTTTGTTTCTGACTATTTTAAGCTTCAGATTTATATGGATGTACATAGACACACTCTGTGACAAGACTGAACACTTCTGTCAGATCTAGAATATCTTTTAGGTATTCATAAGTATCTTTGTTCAGTTTCTTTATCATGTTACATGTTTAGTTCATTGCATCAGTAATCATGTGACTATAACATTTCAACCACAATAACACAAGCACAAATAACACAAAAGGATATAGCAAATGAGACTTACTTTCACCCTTTGTGACAATCACACAAAGTTGTGATGCAGTTTGTGCTCCTTGGCTTGATATGCTTGAAAAGGGAAGTGGGACTTGGGATGTTTGTTTTGCATCTGTGTACTTACCTCATCCTTTTAGAAGATGTCATATACAAAAAAAGCAATGAAATTAATTCTCGTAACTGCCATAGCAAGAACGGCCAGATTATATGTTTGCATGCAAAAAGGAATTTGAAGCTGGTGAAATGATATGGCTCATTCATACAGGAGGTCTGTAGCAGGGCCAGGAACTTGACCCACATCATTCAAGGTTTCTTTCATTCAGGCAGTTTTTGTGAGGCAGCTGGCTAATTAACTAAGAAAGCGTAACTTTGGTGCAGAACACACACACACAACTTTTTCATGTTTTTTATACGAGCTTAAATAAGCATATATCACCTTAGAAATTTCAACTAGAAGTATTTTTGGTAATGGAAGTGAAAAGTATTTTAAAAGATGTAGGTCATTGTCACCTTTTCAGTATTTTGAGTAATTAAATAAAACTAAAATGTTTTGAATACGTTAAACTATTCCTGAACCTTTGATAAATGGTGTCTCAGTGCAGATATATATGGGTGTTACTATTAAAACATGATTTGGCTACAAATCTAAGGAATACTACTCCACCTTAGTGAACTGATTGTCAAAGTTCTTATTTATTTCATAGTTTTGTATCTTACCATTGCCAGGTCCTGTCTTAAGAAGAGAGAAAATACTTCTCACAAGAGATTTTCAAAGTAGGCATGACAGTACTGTCGTTTACTTGACATGGTGGTGTTCAGCCAAAGGTTGGGCTCAATGATCGTGGGGGTGTTTTACACCTTTAGTGATAAATTCTAAATACCTTATTTCTGCACAAACAGCTGGCAGTTAAATCTTTTGCTTGGATACTATAGTGATAAACATTAATACATGAACTCTGGGATGGGAAGACTATGCTCAAATTTTGAAGAAATCCCATCCAGTTTAATGCAACTGGGACCATATAACCCAAATATTAGCAAGTAGCCTGTATGATAAACTTCTCCTCTAAAATTTTGATATCCCATTACAAATTTTTATTGTTGATCTTCCTAAAAGATAAAAGCACAAACTTCATACAGATAAAGCTTTTATGGTGGGGATAATTCTTTTCTTCTGAGAAATTTGATTCATAATGGAATCAATGATTTAATCTTAGGAAAAATGAACTGTATAGTGTTTCAGTCCTAAGTGCAATTGAAGGGATAGATCATGTAATTCATGTGAAAATATGTTTGCAATGATCTGATAATGTTTTGAGTTTCATTATAAAGGGGTATATCTTTTATGTTAGTTGTGATTTTGGAAGATGCCATTGTTGGGTTTGTTTCTTACAATTTGAAATATTTAAAGGGTGGAGCAATGAAACATAAATCTGTCCATTATTGGGCATTTCTACTTTGCACACTGATGAATTATCATCAAATTTGATTTGCTGACTGGTGGCCAGAACAGATGTTATCTTAATGGAGGAAGGAAGCATATGGAGCCACAGGGCCACCTCCAAACTTCTGTGGCCCAATATTGTTTCACTGTTTATTGAAGTATGAAAGAAAATACTTCTTTGCAAAAGTCTGCAAAGCTTCATTCTGAATTACTACAGCTAGGTCACCACAACATTATTGCCTTAGTAAGATGAAGATTTTATTGCCAGAAAAAGCGTAGCATCAATTGTTGCTATCCTAAAAAAAAGAAAAAATTAAAATAAAAGTATCCCAGGCAGATCAGCTTGTGTCTTTTACTTATTTGAACTTGAAAGAAAGAAGGGCTGTAAATTAGAGCTTACATTGTGGAGAACTCCAGCTCTATTTTGGGGTTCTTGTGACAATAGCATAGTGAATAATAAGTGAAAAATTCTGTTTGAAAAGTTCTGCAAAAATTAACATTTTTCTGCAGAATTAAATTTAATGTATTTTATAAATTTGTATGTATGATGAACATAGAGCAGTTTTAGTTGTGGCATTTGCATGAACTAAAGTTATACCCTTGTAACTGTGCCATTAGAGTAACCACTTGTTCAAGTGAAGATTTTTAGGTTTTTTAGAGAAACTAGTTTTTAATATATGTCTGTCAGAAGCAAACTTCTGATTTGAAAAAATACCATGTAAACACATGATTAAATGCTCCTTTTCACTTTTAAAAAAGAGCATATAAAGCCTGATTTAATTCTGAACATGAAAAATACCATGAGGATTTTTTGTCTTGGAATTAGTGTTATATGTATGATACTTCCCGTCCTCTAGATATTGCAAATTTAGGAAGAGGCTTACAGGTTTGCTGTGATTTCAAAGACACTTACTCATATCTGTCATATTCAGTTTGAGATTCTTACGGAAAAATGAGCCTGCATTTTGAATTTGCATTACTTAGCTAAAGATAGTTTTATTTTCCTGCATATTACTCGGTTCCTTGCTAAAGCTGTAGCTCAGAGCAGCAACTTGGAAACTTTTGAACATATTTAATTAATAATAATTGCATTAAAACGATACTGAATATTAAGATAGAAAGTAGGGACATCTGAAAATTATGTAGTAAATTATGTGTACAATGGTGATTTTCTACTAGACTAATATAAGGAGCAACTTACACTGGATCCTACAGCGTGGATGCTTACTATCACCATTTCTGGCTTGCCACCTAGAAATAGCCATTAATGGCACAACACAAGCTACTGCAATGAAGTTTACATATCATAATTATTCCTTCTTTAGGCCTTTACTTTGACCATCAAGTGATTTTCTTTTTATTTAACATTAAATGAATGGATCAGTTTGGGGACTTTTAACTTACTTTAGTAGTCATTTCTCAGTTGCTCTGAACTCCCTGTCTGGTTTCAGTTTTGATGAAGTTAAGGCAAAGAACAATTTTAGGGCCTTGAATTGAGTCTGGTTGTTTTCCTTTTGCAAATCATATGCCAGTGCTCTAAAGGCCTATCTTGTGGCTGGTTAAAACAAAATAAGAACATCTATAAAAGGTCCCACCCTGAAAAATGTGTACTAATTTCAGGCAAAAATTCTTTTCATTTGGTGTTTATAAATTACACTTTTAAAACTTTGCCTAGAGGTAGGGAGGAGTGTTTCAAAAATCAGATGTTAAAGTAATATGGCTATAAAAACATGTGATCTTCCATTTTACTGTATTTCTTCTTCTGAATAAGTAATGCTCTAATAAAAATTAAAGAGCAAGTTGCATTTCGAAGATCAGGTCATCGTAATTCATTGACATTAGGCCACATAACTGAATAATGTCTTACTTCAGTGAAATACATCAAATGAGATCAACAATTATGACTCATAAACATGCCTCGCAGGCATAAAACAGCAGGGAATTAGCATGTGAGGCTGATAAATATGCATGTAAATAAGCTCCCAAAGGAATAACATGGGTTTGATTGATAGGTTTAGAATTGGAACATATGTAAACCCCTTTATTCCTCATTCTGGTGTAGCTAAGTAAAGATGCGTTTTACTTGTTAAAAGTTTCAATAACTTTGTAAATCTTAATGCCACATCTGCTTTTGTGTGTGCAGGCACGTGTGAGTGTCACTTGAGAGATTGATTGAATTGTCTACAGGGTAGATGCACCAGGACTGTCGTGTTTGCGTACGGATATTGGAGTGGGTGTGTGTGTGCGTGCACACGGATACGTGGATCTGGGCACTGCCTGGTAGGGGGTGTTGAGCAAAAGATTATTTCAGGGGTTGTTCTACTCACAGTTTTTGGATTTTAAAGTTTGGTTCTCAAATGGAAAACTGAGTTGTGGTATATGCACAAGTATATTTATTTTTGCAAATACATTCTGTATTGAAGGTAATTACTATTTATATTACAGAAAGTCCCACAAGTGCTACTACATTTAAGAGTCTGGCAGTGATTCTTTATAAACTTCCAATTTTTTTGGCATCTTACAGCTTGAGCTCTTATCTACGACTTCAAAGTACCTATCACAGCAGTATCTCTGGGTTGATCACCACAAGTGTTTATGCTGTGCAGAGATTTACATCCCTATTGTTAGAAAAGTGTAACATACATTGTGTTTATAAAACATTAATACTTAGCTTTGCCAAATACAGACCAATTGGTTGCCATTGTCATGTGGCCTGGTGTACATCTGCTTTATTACCATTCCCTGCTATTAGGCAATAAAAACTTTTCCAACTGATGCACACTTACTGATGTTGCATCAAGCTGTAATTATGCTAAAGTGATCTTAGACCAGTGGCAGGCAAGATGCAAAATCATTTTCAATAGTATGGTGTGTGTATTGACTGTAGATTTTGGTTCTGGGTGGTTTATAGCTAAAATAGTCATTCAGCGAAATTGGAGATGGGGCTCGTATCAGAGATCACAGTTGTTCGCATGTGAAAACCTCAATTCTGTCATACCTACCTTTCACTTGGAGATACCTTTCTGTGGAGATAAAGCTTCAGCAAAACAGCTGCCTTCTGTTTAGATTTATGGGGTAGCAGAGAATATATTTCCCAGTTAAGATCAGTGTATTCAGGAGCTACCGCTTAGTTCTGATAGCCAGCTCTTTTTGCTGCTGAAAAATAAATAAACTTATAGCACTTAGAGACATCACATCAAATCTCACGTGGCTTCTCATGAAGCAATTTATAGCTACCTTGTATAATTTGTATAGAAATGTTAAGTTGATCCCTGCTCCAACAGCATCAACTGCTTAACCCAGAATGTAACAGCCTGTGACACTAAGAAAAAGCAAAACCCTGTGTACAGTCTGGGGGAGGGGACTTTTCATAACAGAGCTGAATAAGCAGATTGCTATCAGGAACTCCGATGGGCCATGTTTCTAGCTGCATAGCACTGTCCTTTTTCACAGAGGATGCCTAGGTACCCCTTGAGCCAACAGAAATACAAAATGAACCACTTTTTTTTCCCTAACAATGTGCCCTTTTTTTTTTACACTCAGGGCCGTGACAGGCTGTCACTCAGTTTCAGCTCCCCAACAGAAATGTCCTTGAATGGTTCAAGAGAAGCCAGAAAATTGTTGTTAAGTATTTTTTTTCATTCACCTCTAGAATTTTCCACATTTTCTTCAACATGTGTGAAGCCACTGGGAAATATGGTTAAATGAGTTAAGCAGACATCACCCATCTGTGCATCTCGGGGAAAATAAAAACAGTGCTGTCCCTCTGAGAGCTTTCTTGGTACATAACCAAAATCAGAAGAACAACCACACTGTAAAGCTAAACCTAGGCAAGGCTGTTGCAGGAAAAAAGGGATGAGCACTTTGAAGGAACTGATTCTTCTGGCTTACTCCACTCGTGCTGGTGTGTGGCCTTTGCAGAATGTAAGGTGATCCTAAAACCTGTGCTCTTCCCAAATGCCTGAAGGCTACTGGACAGCCGAGAAAACATGACTGCACATCATATTTGCTTCAGACAATGTTAAAAACCTGGCATTCAGCCTCAACTCTGAATTTCAGTCCCCTCACAAGCCAAAACAATCATGTTGCAGCCTCCCCCGTTTGTATAAATGTTTTATAATTTTAGGTAGAAGGCATCACAAGAACCCTACTTTTGCACAAGTCTTGATCCACCCTTTTATATTGTTCACTGCAACTCTTTCTACTACTCAAGTGATTTGTAATTTGTATCTCTCAAACAGTTCCCACTTGGATTTCTCATGCACCGAAAAATCAGATGCTTGACATTACTGTGTAAAGTTAAGTGCTTGGGGTTAATGAGTGGCATTAAATTTTATGAGGTCATGTCCAGTAGATGTTAAAAGAAGCTTAAGGGAACTTTATCACTGATAGAAATTAACAGTTGGCACAAAAGAATGCCTGAGGGAGTTCAGTTCTAAGCAAAAATAAAATTGGTGGTATGAAACCTAAAATATAGAGTGATTGTGATTAATGTAAACATTTTTGTTAGGTAATTGGTTACTTGTTGCAGTAGAAGAAATGAGACCCCACAGTTTGAAAGAATATTATTGTATTTAGAAAGCAATTAATGTTTTTAGTAAAAAAAAAAAAAATCTACATCACCTGCAATATTTATATTCTTTCAGTAAACATACAACCTTTGGGGCTATGTTTATCAAATAGTCAAGCCTCCACTTATTTACATTAGTTTTTTCTTTGGGCAAAATATGTTTTCCCTAGTGGAGTGTGTTATTTTGTTTCATTAAACCTTTATTTCTACCCACATGCATTGCTTATATTACAGATCAAATGAGTAAATTCTGTGTACTTAAGTCATCTAAGGTTTGTGGTTTTGGGTGACTGATAGATGGCATGAAAATTCTGTTTCAAAAAGAAAATGGCTACATTAACTTATGGATAGATTTGTTTTGCATAATTATGTGGGGAACCATTCGGTAATTACACCAGTATTCACATGCTGTAATTTTCGTAGTCTTTATTCACTGTCATTCCAATGGGAGGAAATGGAAGCCTTGTTCAGATGTAGATATTCTTTCTTGCTCTGTCTTACAACCTGCAGTCGCAGCATAGAGTGCTTTGTCAAATAATGCCTGTACTTGAGTAAGACAGCTATTGTATGGAATTTCACTCCCACAGTATGCATGAAAGTTCAGCACCTCCTCCAGGGTCTCTAACACCACGCTGTGGATATGCTGAATGACCTGGTGCACACCCGTTCCTCTCACATCACTTGAGCTCTGTGCCGTCTGGATGCAGTGTTGGGGGGAACAGTGTGAAGCCTGCTGAGAATGCTGAGAACTCTAGTATAGAAGAGTCAAAGTCTCTGGTTCAAAACTTTTTCTCCTCTCCAGCTTGACAGAGAGGTACCACGCTTGTCATAAAGCAAATCACAGCCATGTCCTAAATTGAGGGGAAACTGAAAGAAAAGGAAAAATATTTTAGAATTTGTAGAATCTCAAGACTATTCTGTTGATCTCCAGATGGTTATTTTTGGAGTTTCAATATGAATTACATATGTGAATGCCTTCTCACATTTTCCTTAGGTGGTATGTGGTCAAAAAATGCAAAATCAAGAAGCTGAATCTCTCCAATGCTGAGTGACATTTTTGTCTTGCACACAGACTGTTTTCTTTTTGGCCAAAAGATACTGGAAATTTTTTGTCTTAGAAAACTGAGGGGACTATTGGGAAGAATTGACTACTACTAAATAATTTTTCTAATTATTGTGTAAATTAAATCATCAAACTTTTGGAAAACTTCACTATAATTGTTAGGCACAAGAAAAATCTAGTCATACTTGTCTCATTTGCATTTTAGAAGTGTTATATTTCTTACGTCTTCAAGTGCTTTGTACTTGCATCCTTAGTTCCCTTCTGAAGTGCCACTAGGGATTGACACTACTCATCCTCCACACAGGAGGGCAAGGATGGAGAACAGAAATCTGTCCCGTGATGGATTAAATACTTTTTTGGCAAAAATGTTTGTGGGGAGATTTTTTTCCCCAGTATCTACAACAAAGTGATACTTGTTTGACAAAGCACCTTGCACTGTAGTAAATAGAAGTGTTTTGTCATTCTTGCTGTCAATTTGATATATTTTTATATTCTGATGTAGCTGTGGACTTTCATCTCTTAGACATCCAGAGTTTACTGCTAGTGCATATATACCTTTGCTCTTCAAATTTTTCTAGATCTGTCATTCACAACATGCATCTCCTTTTGCACCAGCAAAGTGCACAGTTGGTACTCTCCAAATTGCCTAAAGGTTGATTTACAAGAATTTTGATTAAAATCTAGTGTTTTCATTATGCTTTGAGCATATTTCAATTTGGCAGCTTAAAAGCTCTAGCTCAGTACTTCTTTTATACTCTTTGGTGACATGTTTTTTTCTTTGGAGAAATTTATAGAAAATGTAGGGTACTGCTCCATTTCAGGTTCTCTCAGTTATGGGTCTTCTGGATGCACAATGTATTCCAAGAATTAACAGCCTTAATTAGACAGCCTCAGTGGTAGTCCAGGGCTTTTTGGCTTCATCTTGTAAAACCAAGCTAGGCAGCTGTAAGCTCAGTTTTCCCTTCCTGGGGCATGTTACTCCTGTATAGTTAGTTTGATTAGGATAAAGGCTGTTCCATCAGCAGCAGTAATTGAGTATTTGAGTTCTTGTGACAGTGTTGGTTGTCTTCAGGTTTTGGTTTTTTTTCTCAGATGCCTTGCCAGGTGTTCAGGTACTAGTACTGCCATAAAGTGAAGGTAACATGATTTTTTTTTTTTTTAAACTCTGTATTTCTGAATTTTGCTACCTCTAGACTCTGCTGTATTGGAACAGGTCTTAAGTTTTACCCAGATAACTTTAAATGTGTTACTTAGTTACATTATTAAAAACTTGTTTACTAAATAGATGTGAGCAGTATCCCATTTCTAACTAATTTTATCTATTGTTCTGCAATTTATGTTAATATAAATCCAAAGTAGCCTTTTGGACCTACAGATCTGGCTGCTTCCAGCAGTGTCAAGAGGAGTTGTGGTAGGGAAGGAGGAGGCTGCAGCTAGGAGTTGGCAGAGCTGAGCTGGGAGGACAGGGATGCTGTAGGAGCCCAAGAGCCTCCCCCTGGCCCTGGACATTTTGGACACTGGCAGCTTCTCACATTCCCACATTCCTTCACATTTCTTCACCTCTTACTGTGTGCTTTTAAAACTGTAGCATTTAAGGAAAGCCCAGATGTTGCCCAGTCTTGCATCTTGGTGACAACTTCCTTACTTGAAGTTTCTTGTCTGTTCCCTCATGTTTCTCATGTGCCCGAATTTCTGTGTTTCCATTTCTTCTTTCATTCATTTATTATTCCAAAATTCTTTTTATTCTTTCTGGTTGCCTCCTAGCCATAAATGCTGCCTGTTTTCCCATCCCAGACAAGCAAGTAGCTAATTACACACGTCACTACAGTAGCCACATGGATGCTCTGATTTCAGGCTGTCCGTCTTTGCATGCATATGCTGAGTGAAGGAAAGTGATGTGATTTTCTTTGTGTTCCTAAACATGTTTGCACTCCAGAAAGAAGGTCCAGGAGAGCACATTTTGCTTTCAGGAGCCTTTCACATCCTTCAGCAATGCTGTAAGCCATCAGCCTGCTGCAGTAGTGTCCTTTGATAAGAAACAGTAAAGAAGCAAAGCTCTTTTTAGCTCACGGTCCTGGTTATGTCCCCAACTTTAGGAGGTGAGGCTGCATATCACTGCCTTGTGGCTCCCTGGCCAGGCTGACTTTTCTCCTGATAAACCTGTTATTCTCAGTTTAAAATCAGCTAGCTCCTTGTTGAAAGGGCAGTTCTATTTCAATAAAAGAGCACTTAATCCTTTCTTGTTTGTCTTCTACTATAATTTAATCTTGGAAAAACAACAGTGCTAGAAACCTCCTGATCAATCCTTTTTGGTTTGTTTTTTTCCCCTAAGCTCAATGGAATATGTATTACTGCTTTTGAATATGAAAATTAGACTATACATCCATATGATTTATTATCCCAAACAGAAGGATTGCAACAATCTATAAGATAGAAATGTGGTTAAAAATAGGATGTAATTGACGGAAGTTAAAGGATGATAGTGGCCTTCAAAGATGTAAAGAGATGGTGTGTTTTTCTTATTGTCAGTGTAAATGGTCTCTGGAGACCACCTTTTATAGTGATTGTGCATGTCTAAGATTAAGCAAAGCTGCATGACCAGTGCTATCTCAGGAGGATGCTGAGTCATTAACTCATGTTTATTGCTTTTTGCCATCTTTAGTTTATTGCGATTTATAGCTCAAAGGCCTTTTAGGCTGTTTATAAGTTAAAATTAGCTAAATTCTTCTGGATGCAAGTATAAGTCACTCAGCATTTGTATATCATCAGTGTGTAAATTCCTAGCAATGATGCCAGGCAGCTTCTAAGATTTTTTTTTTTCTTTCTGTGCAAAGTCTAGTTGTGCTGCTTGTCCCTAGTTAAACTGGCTTACTCTATCCTCTGTTTTAGTAATTTTGCCAATTTGTGATTTTCGAAAATTATGTGTGCTCTTAAAGCATTTACTCAATTTAGAGATTATTTTATTTATTAGGTATATAGTTTCCACTTAAATCAAGCTACACCAAAATGTCTGTATCTTATCCTGGAGTCTTCTGAGTCACGCTTGGTGAATTTGTGTAAGTTACACATGATAAATGATCAGCTAGGCTATGTAGCAGAGACAGGCTCTAGTACTGAGCGTGTGAACAGAAGTGGACATAATATACTATGGACCAAAGACAGGTGCACTGGGAGAAATAACTGAAAAGCACTTAGAAGAATCACCTTTTACCTTACCCTGTGGATTTTTTTGTTCTACCAGTCTTATTGCTGCTGGTAGCAAATTCAGTTCAGACATTACTGGACTAAATGTGTATCGACTTCAGTGAAGTCACATTTGCTTTTATAAGCTAGTATTGTGTGCTTCCCACTAAATGGAGAGTCAAACTATTTTTCCATGTACATGCATTTTCTGAAGTGTTTAAATCACTATTTTCATCAGTTAAACTTCTTTCCTTCCCATCATGCCTAGAGAGATTATATTAAAACACATCTGGATATAAAGTATTTGAGATTTTGGTAACTTGCAATCACTTGGGAATTCTTCGGAAGCGTTCTTATGAATTAGCTCAGTGCCCTTCGAGTAAAATTTCTTACTCTGTGTATTATATTGGTTTTAGAGTTTAGAGCACAGAGTATAGCTCAGTCTATTTTGGTAAATGCAGAGGCTTCAACAGGAAAAGAAATATTATAAATAAGTCCCTTGAATGTACTTATTGTTGAATTTATTTTAAATTGAGCTGCATGGGACTACATTTCTTAAACACTCATGCTACATTCTAATTTCAGAATCAGTCATCTTAGACCCTTGTATATCTTTTCCCATCCACACTTTTTCACACATACGTTTTACATGGGGAATGGTGGCATGTTAATTTACAGACTAACTTAATGACAGGGTTGGGTGTTTAGATTTGTGAACACTCAGAAGCAGTTTCACTTAAGATGGAAACCGTCTTACATGTCTTGATTTAAACAGAAATGCATAGACAAAATTGTTTCAAACAGGGGTGTTGCCTGGAAAATACACTGAGTATACTCATATAGGCATGTACACATACGCAATTGTGATTTTATAAGCAAAGATCGTGGAAGGTGCCACTTGATTGTCATCAGTCAGCAATCCAAAAGACAGGATTTGAGCAACATGCAGTACAAAATATTATCTCCAGAAGTTGTTTTTTTTCCTAAATGGAAACCAATGCGTCTGCCTATCATATTGTTGAAACAGCTTTCAGCAGGGCTAAAACAGGCATTGATTTTGCACCTTGGTGCCAGTGTTCCTTACCTACTTTAAAATGTGACCAGCTTTCACTGTAGCAAGACTGGCATCTCTGCGGGTACTATATTGTGCTTTACAATTGTGTTCCTTTAATAATTCAAATCAGCTTCAAGGGGAAAAAACACTGTTAATGCGTAATATATNGGGCTGCGCGGGGCCCGAGCGGGCCGAGCCCTCCCGGAGCCGCCCGCAGCGGCGGCCGCCGCTTCCCAAACTCTGCAGCGCCCTCTCTTGGCACCGCGCGGCAGCGCCCGGCTCTCCTCGCCCGCAGCCCTCGGGCGGAAAGCCGCGGCTCCGCGACGTTTCGCTTCTTATACATCCACCTTATGTAGTAAAATCTCGAATTGCCGTATGTTTGCGGGATTAGTTCTCCTTCTATTTTCATTTNATTTTTTTGTTCTACCAGTCTTATTGCTGCTGGTAGCAAATTCAGTTCAGACATTACTGGACTAAATGTGTATCGACTTCAGTGAAGTCACATTTGCTTTTATAAGCTAGTATTGTGTGCTTCCCACTAAATGGAGAGTCAAACTATTTTTCCATGTACATGCATTTTCTGAAGTGTTTAAATCACTATTTTCATCAGTTAAACTTCTTTCCTTCCCATCATGCCTAGAGAGATTATATTAAAACACATCTGGATATAAAGTATTTGAGATTTTGGTAACTTGCAATCACTTGGGAATTCTTCGGAAGCGTTCTTATGAATTAGCTCAGTGCCCTTCGAGTAAAATTTCTTACTCTGTGTATTATATTGGTTTTAGAGTTTAGAGCACAGAGTATAGCTCAGTCTATTTTGGTAAATGCAGAGGCTTCAACAGGAAAAGAAATATTATAAATAAGTCCCTTGAATGTACTTATTGTTGAATTTATTTTAAATTGAGCTGCATGGGACTACATTTCTTAAACACTCATGCTACATTCTAATTTCAGAATCAGTCATCTTAGACCCTTGTATATCTTTTCCCATCCACACTTTTTCACACATACGTTTTACATGGGGAATGGTGGCATGTTAATTTACAGACTAACTTAATGACAGGGTTGGGTGTTTAGATTTGTGAACACTCAGAAGCAGTTTCACTTAAGATGGAAACCGTCTTACATGTCTTGATTTAAACAGAAATGCATAGACAAAATTGTTTCAAACAGGGGTGTTGCCTGGAAAATACACTGAGTATACTCATATAGGCATGTACACATACGCAATTGTGATTTTATAAGCAAAGATCGTGGAAGGTGCCACTTGATTGTCATCAGTCAGCAATCCAAAAGACAGGATTTGAGCAACATGCAGTACAAAATATTATCTCCAGAAGTTGTTTTTTTTCCTAAATGGAAACCAATGCGTCTGCCTATCATATTGTTGAAACAGCTTTCAGCAGGGCTAAAACAGGCATTGATTTTGCACCTTGGTGCCAGTGTTCCTTACCTACTTTAAAATGTGACCAGCTTTCACTGTAGCAAGACTGGCATCTCTGCGGGTACTATATTGTGCTTTACAATTGTGTTCCTTTAATAATTCAAATCAGCTTCAAGGGGAAAAAACACTGTTAATGCGTAATATATTTTTTTCATGTCAATACTGAACATTAAACAAAATATTTCAGTCTAAGACTTTTGTACTTTAAATGGCAAGTTCATTAGGTCATTTCTCAATTCATTATCTTCATATATCAGTAATTATCATGGGGTATAGGTTTTTATTTCATTCGTGGCAAAATATAATATTTTAGGGCAGAGCTGATAAAAGTGAAATGCTATCAGAAATCTGTGCTACATGCATTCAAAGCGTGCTTCTAATGCTAAATGAACTTGAAGTGAGGGACAGAGAGCCAGGTTTGTACGTAAAAGATTGCCCACCAAAAGTTGCGCCGTATTTATTTAAGAAAACCGAACTTGCTGAGAGTGAAACGTTCTCCAACTTTCCGGCCTAATAATTCTTTCATAAATATCAGAAGTGCAGTGCACTTAATTCCTTAGCTGAAGGCAGTATTTACAGTCCCTGTACGCTGCTCCGAGCGCGCTCCATTTAATCACTTGAAAGGCAGACTCGGGGTGCGTTTAGCTGCGCGGGGGCTGCGCTGCGCGGGGGCTGCGCTGCGCAAGGTCGGGGAAGGGTCCGGCGGGGGCTGCGCGGGGNTTTCCCCCCTCCTCCCCCTGCCATTTTGGTCTATCAGCGGACCCACATCAGAAAGCTTCAATCGTCTTAGCCTTTTTGTATTTTATTTTTTCTTTGCTGCAGAGATCCTGAAGACTTTCCAAACTGCATTTTTGGTGCTGTAGAAATACAAAATTTTGCTCTTTTGTAAACCTTTCAGTTGTCAGACTGTTCTCTTTCAAATAATAGAGGAGCTTGGAATCGCCCGTGCTAAAATTAAGAATTTATAACTGTATGGAACAGATGTTTTCATAAACATTTGCTATAATTAATTTCAACTAGGGGATTGAAGGAACAAAGCAGTTTTTCCCTCTTCAAAACTTTATTGCCTTTTCCCCATACAGCGAACTCAGAAATCTTTGCTTTAATATTGTTAATGAAACAAATTTACTCCTCTGTTTGGTTTTCATTGTGAAAAAGGAAAGCTTCATTTGGACAAGATACAGGTCTTTGAAACAACTGAGAAATACCCTGAATTTCAAACATTGCATATAAAGGCTTAAGATCCAGAGAATAAGTGTTTAGGTGCTCATTTCTGAGACCACAGTGTCAGAAATGTAGTGTTAATTGTGAGAGATGCCTTCATGTTAGTATAAATTTTATCCAGATCAGTCTGATGAATATCTGTCTGTGGAGTAAATGGTACAAAGGAATTTTATGTTTGAAGAGTTGTGAACCTTGATGTTTGAAAAAGCAAAGAAATCTCATGGTATTATATATAGTTTTAATGCATAGTAAAATGCTTATTGTATGTTGATTACCCCTTTATACTCACAATAAAGGTCTGCAATCTGTTAAGCAATTTTTTTTGTTGTTTGTATTATATGAGGAACACATTTTGACTAAAATTATTCTTCCATATTTGTGTTGTCACTATTTTGGGGGGGATATTGTTTGGGATTTATATAGTTTAGGGCCAGCATCTTGATATTATTGTGAAGAAGAAAAAATATCCATGCTTTATTGTTCTGTTTTTACTGGTTTCTGTATATTATATCAATATCATTTGAGGAAAAAAATGTTTAAAGTTTTAAAAAAGAACAGCTTAATTGTTTTACACCTGAAAGAACCAGTGCAGCTGCAAGGATTTTTTGAGCAAACTAGAATTCCTGACTGATCTGTCATCTATAAAGTGTGCAAAGAAAAATAGGTAGCTGTCATTAAAATTACATTTCAGCTTTCAATAACCATTTAATGAGTAGCGTAATTATATAAGTATGGTACCTCAAGTACTTCACTCAATAATTAAAAATAATCTCATCTTTAAAGTGAAAGCGCTATAATTATTATTTGACTTAACCAGGACCACTGTTGTGATCTCCAGTGGCACCTCAGATTGTTCAAAGTGGTTTTGAAAGTATAAATTAAAATTGGATAAATCATTAAATTATTAAGCCTTTAAATATGCTGAAAATTAATATAGCATGGAATTTTGAAGTCATGTTATAAGAATTGACAACCTTAGACTGCAAGCATAGATTTGTGTTAAAATTTGACTTGTCTCTAATCATAAAACACTACATTAATGATCAAGTGTTTATATCAACTTAAATTTTCACAACTGTTAAATAAATCTTGTGTTTTAACAACATTTTAACCTTTGATTAGAATACAAAGGAAAACATTAACCAGAGTGCAAACAGGTCTGCAGAAGGATCTGTCTCTATTATGACACTTGTGAGCAAGGAAATGCACAGTTTGGTTACCTATGTAGGATCACTTTTATCACAAATTCCTGAAGTGCCAGCCACAAAACCCTTTCATAGGTGACATATCATTGGTAAATTGGTTTACACTACATAAATACATGTGTGCCCACATACAGACATGCATGTATGTGTGTGTATGCATGCATGCAGAAATATGGATATATTTAAAGACAATTCTTCAGTATCAAAGGGTATTTTCGAAAGAAAAAAATTGAGTTTGATTTTTTTTTTGTAATTGGGAGTGCAGCTATCAGGCAAGGCCATGTCACTCAAGCTTCTTGTGTTCATGGACTTGCAGCTGGTTATGACAGTATTCCACCCGTTCTCCTTTAAAAATTCACTGCTTTTACATCTCAAGGAAATTGCTGGTTTTAAGATGCAATGAAAGAGATGAGGGAGAAATGTCTGATCCCTACATCACCCTTCACATGCTTTTTTACTGTTGCTGAGCACATGCTTCAGGTCAGTGTTCATTGTGCCTGGAGCATACCCAGAGTGTCTTCCCACCTGTGAACTGAGGCTTTGAAATGCTGTCCAGTTTCTTCTTATTACCTGAAGTGGAAACTGTGCGCTACACCTTGAAAAAGCTCTTCTGTGAGAAAATATCCTATTGGTTAAGTCCCCATCCCTGGAGGTATTTAAAAGACATCTGGTTTTTTTAAAAGATGTGGCACCTGGGGACATGGTTTAATGCTGAGCTTGGCAGTGCTGGGTTAGTGTTAGGCCTTGATGATCTTTTTCAACCTAAATAGTTCTGTGATTCTATCGGTATAACAGGCTGTTAAAAAAATAAAAATGAAAAAAAAAAATGGTGTGCAAATTTCCATCAGGCTTCTTGTTACAATTTCTACACATAGTTTTCAGATAATCTTCAGGAAGTAAAGGCATCTTCCTTATTCTGGGCTCTCCCATTTTATGCTGTGCCTATAATCTCAAATATGTTCTTGACAAGATAACAGTTACTGCACGTGACAAGCCCATGTATTCTGGGTGAATCTAGTACCCCTAGCAAGTGTACAGTTTGCACATCCTTCTCCATGCATCTCAGAAGTCTAAAGAAGCTATCATTTGAAGTGTTCTTTTTTTATTAGTTAGTGAAAGTGTCAATTTTGAGTTACACAACTTTTCTTGAAATAGCCTTCAGCTGTGTCCGGCCATGTCAGGTCCCAGCTGCCCAAGTCCCAGCCCTTGGTCTCTGTGCACAAGAACAGACTTCACTAAAGTGAGGCAATTTTGGGAGAAGGTTTTCATTCTCAGGAGAGGGAGTTGCTGCAGTTAAAGAAGCAGCAATCCTGGTAATTTTCAGGTCCTTTGGAAGGATACAGCCTTATTTTATTATTGTATTAAAACCAGTAACTGCTCTAGTGCTGAAAGCCATACTTACTTTGATACAGGTGCTAGTTACAGTATTGCTCATTTCTCTTCTCTTTCCTCTGAAAGTGTGGCAGGATTTATTTTACCGTTTTTCCCCTAGCTTGTGCATTTGAAGTTAGGAAAGCTTTTCACAAGCTCCATGGCAGGGTTGCTAGAGCATGCTCTGTTTCTTCAGCAAAACCCTTCTTCCTATAACTGACTTTTAGATGGAAATTAAAGATTAGGATAATACTGAATCAATTTTTTAAAGGGGACCACAATTTTTGTTACTAGCATGATGAATCTTATATTATAACTGTTCAGTATACATCCCAATTTTATCAGAAATTTGGGTCATTTTCAGTGAAGAAGATAGAAGTAGTATATCTGTTCGACTGGGAGTTCACCATATCTTTCAGCAGGAGTAACTGGAACTTTCCTGAGGAGAGGTGATCCAGGGCATGGATTCCCACAGCTTAATGTCATTAGTTAGTGAAGCAGAAGTCTCATTTGTCCTCTATATCACTAACTATGGAAACTTGATAGGATTTGCTAAAAAGCCTTTTGGATAAAACTAGGTAAAATTTAGGGAGTCTTCTGTTAAGAAAATGAATACTCTGCTCTTTGCTTTATGATTTTTATCACTTCCAATGAATGACATCTTAATCATCTTTCAAGGTGTCAGACATACCTATCTTAAAGGGGATAGAGTGAGGGAGCAATTACAGAAGGGTCTGTTCCATTAAATCCTGGGTTTGAGAGCTGAATACACCTAGCCCTATCCAATTTTGGTAGCTGATGCTAATGATATGATGAGGCAGCAAAAGCATCTCACAAAAATCACCCAAACAGTAACTTGTATGATTATGAGATTTATTAACAGTGGGTAAACAATTAAAAATGCTAAACTGTTTTGGCAATCATTGCAATAAAGAAAATTATTGTCTTCAGAATAAAGCAAGCTACACTTAGAGTAGTTTGTGAGGAACAGCTTGGTGGATGTAGCAGAACCAGAATCTCACCAAAGTGGGGTTCCTGGAGAAAGAATAACTATTATCCTCGTTTTCTTTGCAAAGTCGTGTTCACTCTTCATGCAGGACAGGTGGTTTTGTTGAAAGATTGTAAAGTCCATGCATTTTTTGAGATAGCCTTAAAGTTCATTCTTCAGAAAGGAGGAAGATAATGTTGCTATTCTTGAAAAGACATATTTTTTCAGTATATCAATTTAGCATTGTGAATAAGGGTTTGGGTTTTTTAAATCTGACTAGTCTGGTAGGTGAATGCTTAATTTAAGTATAAATGAATTGCAGTAGTGCATTCAGGACCCATTTTGATGTGCTGTGCCCCTGTAGCACATGCCCAGTATCACTGCACCTGGCCATATGGCTTTAACAGAGACTGAACATAGTTCAGTCATTTCTCTGAATGCTCAGGATCAGATGTGGAGATGGGTAATATATGAAAAAGCATATTACTGAAAATTGTCCCAATATGGGAGACTATTTTACAAGATATGAGAAAAAAATCTGAACAGATGGTTATTAATAACGGGAGGGTCGGCTCCTGGATGAAATATCTGGTGTTGTTAATTTAGTTAAATTTAGTAAACAAAAAGCAGATTGATTAAGTAGGATTTCCATTTTCAAAATAAATGGAGAGAGCTAATTAGTGAAATCAACTGGACTGAGTGATTTTTGACTAAGATGTAGTACAGGTTTGGGATTTATTTTAGACAAAGGTGCAAAAGTTAATAAAAAACCCTGCATTCCGAATTAGATGAGAAAAGAGACACTTGGAAGTTCTATGCCAAAGTGAATGATTAAATATTTTTTAAGGAATGTCTGGAATAAAAAACGATCCTTAAAGAAATAAAAACAGCTTGATCTGCAAAGAAGGCCACATCCTGGACATCAGAAAGTGTAGGGTTATAGCAACAACCAGCAAAAATTAAGTTGAATCAGATCATAAGATGAGAATTTAAATAAACTGGAAAATATTACTTGACTTTGTAAAGAAGCTTCCTAGGAAAGAAAACTAGTACCATTCTGCAGTGTGAATGGACAAATAATACTAAATGTAATCCAGCTTTGGTCCAAAACGAAAAATATTTAATTTTCAGCAAAAATAGAATTTCAGGAAAAGGCCTGAAAATAAATCAATAAAATAGATGGGAGTGTTGGGTAGATACTGTAAATTAGCAGAGCTAATAATCTGACTTACAGACTTCAAGAATATTGACAAATGCTGTTGCATGGAACAATTTTTAGTATTTTAGTTCATGGCTGATGAGTGGAAATATAGTACCTGTACTTAGAGTAACAGGGGAAAGAAAAGTGGTAGCAAAGCACCTGCGTGGGCTGACCATTATCTGTGCAGGGCTTTCAGAAAGTTTTTAAGAAAGAAGTAAGAGAGAAAAGCAAAGCAAATGGCATAAGTTTTATTGCCATTTTTTTGTTAAATGGGACATTGTGGCCAGCTAGCCTGCTTGCTTCTCAAAGTATACATTCAGGAAATACATTAGGTCTGTCTGGACCTCAGTAAACCATCTGATGTAATGCCACAGGAGATTCTGTGAAATAGAAAAGATGGGGATTAGTGAAATATAGTAATTTTAGGATGAATACAGAAATGCAAATTTTAATGAAAGAATTCTTTTTAGTGAAGCTTGGGGTTGAACCAGTCTTATCCAATATTTTCATTTATTGTCTTGCCACAGAATGAGATCTGATAGACTTTTATTAAGTGAAATTATTGGAAGGTAATATGTAGTGCCAGCGCAAATAGCGTATTCAGGCAGGACTGGTGGTTTCTGAAGAAAATAGGACTGCAAACAGCATGACATTGTGTGAACTACAATATTGCACTAGCAAGAATTTTTAGTGTAAACTGAAAACTTCTTTTTGTAAATAAAAAATGGAGAGTAAATGTGCAGGCATGTTTGGTTAAGGATGGCTGTGAAACTGCAAGATGGGGCGGCGCGACTGTCGGCTGTATCAAGCAAGATTTGTTTGATAGAGAAGAAAACCACTGTCCAAATTATCAACTCTCTGAATTTGTAGTATGCTGTCTACAGCTCCTGTCCCTCCTTTTCCATGTGTAAGAAGGACTGAGTTAAAGAAAATGGGGAATACAAAGCCTCATTGAGAAAAAAAGACTGAAATAACTTGGTTTCAGTCGGCAGAACAGAGAGCAGAGTTGTACAGTGCTGCCTGTAGCTAAGGAGGCACATAGGGACATAGAAGAATTATCAAGCTAAATGACAGGGCAAGAATAAACAGTATAAAACAGGACGAAAATAAATTTGCTTTGAAAAATACATGACTCCTGCTTTTTAGCAGTCTTTCAATAGACAAAGTTACAGAATGAAAATTTCCTTGTAATCCTTGATTTCTAGCAACATCACTGTTCTATGTACCACCAGCCCACAGGATGTAAAATAAGATCTTTGGCAGACGTCTTAATAGGTACTTTCAGAGAAGCTTTGAACTTGTGCTATGACCAAAAAAAAAAAAAAAAACCACAACAAAAAAACAAGCTCATCTACTTATATGGTGTACTTCTGTAACCATATACTCATTAAATTGTGTTTAATAATTTGAGAAGGGCCTCAATCAAAACTTTAAGTGAAATTAAGTATCAGATTTTCAGAACATTCAGACTCCAGTTTGAACTCGGAGGCTAGTTAAGATGACTCTAAGAATTTGAAGAGGTAAAGTTGAGATTTGTCTATCTAAGTTTTAGGTGAGCTTTGTTGTAACTGAAGTTACCATATAAGGTCAAATCAGTTGCAGTTGTCATCGATATTGTGTTCATATCAGATTTTGTCTTACAACAAAGATATTTTCTCTTATTTTTGCATTAGGAGGATCAAATGAAAACGGAAGCACACCCCCCACCTCAGATTCAGATGGAACTTTTATTTCTTACAGGTTGGTAATTTTTTGTATTTATTTTCTAATTTTAAGATGGTTAATTATAATAAGCATAAGCTATTAAAGCAAAAAACAGGTCCTATACTTTAGGAGGATTGTGCAATCTAAATTGAAAGAGTGAACAAAAGAACATGAAGTATTTAATTAAGGAATGATCTGAAAGTTTGTTTTCTGGATTATTGGATTTTTTTGGAAAGTTGTTCAAAATGCTTGACTTATGAAAGTACAACGTATTTGAAAGCCTAAACATTTTTAAGGGGGTTTTTTTTGTGGGTTTTGTGGCTTTTTTTCATCCAAAGTATTCAATAAAGCGAAGTCACAGCAACTAAGGTGAATGTTGAAACATTCAACTCATCTGTGATCACCTTTCTGATCATCTCCAAAGTAACTGGATCTGTGGACGATGTGGAGCTCTAGTTCCTCGTTATTTCATGTCAAAAACCAATGCAAGTATTAGTTAAATTTGAGATTATTTGACAGGAAAATAATATTCAATTTTGTTGGCAGTAAACACCAGTTAAAGAAACTTTTTCCAGCAATGTCATTGAGCTTGAATCTTGCTTGGGTACATACCAGAGGGTGTCTTGTGCTTGAAAGCACAGAAGGCTAATCAGCAGGTGTATACTTTCATCTTTCACCCTGCAAAATACTGACTCTGCTACAAAAAATCTTTGTCTTTGTGACTAGTAAATTAAGAGTATGATTTCTGCCAACCAGAAGGATTGCATCTGATTTTCATGTTTAGTATGGTAAAACAAAACAAGCTTACCACATGATTATTTTCAAATCATTTAGTGGACTATGTCGGTTGGCTTTTAATTTTTTTTGTTGTTGTTTTTTTGTTTTGTTTTGTTGGGGTTTTTTTGTTTGGTTGGTTTTTTTGGGTTTTTTTGGGTTTTTTAGGTTTTTTTGTTGTTGTGTTGTTTTTGGTTTGTTGTTGTTGTTTTGTTTCTGCTCGGCTGGAATCTCTACTTCAAAGAGGTGCAGGCAGGCAGGAGGAACTTGCCTGTTCTCCTTGTCCTGAGTGCAGCTGGCTGGGTGGGGAATGTTGCACCGTGGTGCAGGCAGTGATCTGTGCTGGTCACAGGGAGCCTCCGGCGTGGGGTGGCAGGAAGGGACACAATTCTGGAGAACCTGTTGCAGGCTGGAGACAGAGAGATTACCAAGGAGAGCAAGGAGCAAACAGCCTGGTCTTGAGGATGTTGAAAAGAAAGACTTTTTGTAAGGACCTAGAGGGAACAGCAAAGAGTTTGCTGCGATTCACACACCCAGAGGAAGCTTCTGGACTAAGAGCAAGGTTGGAACAAAGGGTGTGCCTGCAGGGACAAAGTGGGACTGGGGTGGGTTGATTTAGGTATCCTTAAAATTTTCTGCCTCCTAGTAAGTTGTCTCTAATGAAACTACTTTGTGAGGATATGAAACTATTTTAGGGTAGTTAGCATATTCACTTTGGTAAAATATATTAGAAGATCCATTTTAGGGTTCTGCATGACTCTGTTTCTTGTCATATTCGTGTTTTCTGCATGCAACATACTGTCTAAGTGAAAAGAAGGGCCGAAAAATACCACCCAGTATAATCTTCATGTTTTTTAGGTGAGAAGCATATGTAGATAGAGAGACCACAAATCAGTATCTCAAAAATGGGCAAGATAGAATTTAAACAGATCAGCAAAAGAAAGTTGAGAGCTGTCTCTGCCATTAAAGCCAATAAACTTATTCCTGAAAGTCAGCAACTCAAAGGCACTAGCTTTTGTACCTGTCAAGTGGCAACACTTGAAGAAGAAGCAGCCAGCTTTAGTTAGACTTTGGTTCCATGAGAGTGTGAGCTGTTGAGCTGGGGTCTGAGCCCTTCTTCTCATCCCTGCTCCACTCAGGCAGTAGCACTCATCTCTTAGGGAGCTAGTCCAGGGAGCTAACCCAACCTGTTCATTCTTCATAGGGAGAGTTTTCTGATTACTTCATTCTCAGTATCTTCCTGCCAAAACTTCCCATGGTATCAGTGCCAATGCAGGGAATGTACAGCTAGAAGTGGACAGCTAGAAATAAGTGGGAGGACAGAGCATGGTACCTTTTTCCTAAATCAGCCTAAACCTTAGTGCCTCTTTAATGCTCCACAGATTAAGCACAGGTAAGGGCTGGTTTTTGTATCTCTGTATTCCTTAGTCCAAAGTGCATATAATAAATATGACACTGGCTACAAGTTCCACTGAATAATACTCATGTTCTGTCAGAGAGGATTACAACCCAACTTAGAAAACTGAAGTTAATTAGTCTTTTAAGAGCGGTCCCATATCTCATTGCCAAAGTATTACTGATATAATTAAAGGCAAGATAGTAAAAAAGATATATAGTGTGTGTGTATTGGGGAGGTATATATGTATACATGTATGTAAAAGTGACTTCTGACTTCTAATAGCTGACAAGCTATCACTGTTATTTAGTAGTAGTGCTTGAGGTGTGAAATGTGTATTTGTTGTTCAGTGGCAAGTAATTCCTATCATCTAATGAGACTGGCTGTAAATTTGATGGTTGAGTTGAATACTGTTTTGATAGTTATAATCCTGGACTGCATGTTAAGTAAAAATGAGCGTCCAATAGCTTATGAAACGTGAAAAGTGAATCAAAAACTGCCTTGAAAGGTAAGGGTGGTAAATGGTTGTTATTTCTTTAAGGATTCATTAGAGATTTTGACTTATTTTAGGATACTGTCAAGGAATATTGTTTTAGTAACTTAGTAATTTAGTAAAACTAATGATAATCTTATTTACCCAATGCATTTCCGTCTATCATATTTTAACAAGACCAGCTAATGAATTTTTGCCATAAAAGAGGCAAAGGCATCTTTGGATCATGGTGGATGTCATGCACGCAGAAGGTTAATACATGAAAAATTTGTATTGAAAATTTCAGCTAGAACAAAGGTTGCTTTATATTTTATCAGTAATAGACCTTTACAACTTAATTAGAAGAGACGACTCCAAAAATACTTGAATATTAGTCAGTTTTGTTATTAAAGTGCTCTTAAAAACGTTGTTACCACAATAAAAAATAAGCCCCAGGAGAGGCTGCTTGATTCTCACATTTTCTATTTTAAAGGACAATTTTACACTATCCAATACAAGATTCCAAGTGTGTATGTTAATAAAGGATGACATATCATAATTCTTTGATATATTTATGATGCTCCAGAACAATTTGTATGGTTTTAATATGAAGGTGTCACCCTAGAGTTTGTGACTCTTGCTTGTGTTGATCACAGCACAGATTTAATGCTGCATGTGTTCAGATAATGAGCATTTCCCTTTAGGTCATAAAGTTTGTCAGTAATGTAAGTGAAAAGTACATGTGACTGACATATATTTCTAAATATTCTTTGAGTTTGTGAGTAAGTCCTGTCAGGTCACAGAGAATTTTCTAGCTGGTCTTTAGGCTCTAATGGAACTATTATTTGTGTACTTGGGAAGAAACTTTACTAATAAGATATTATGAAAATTACTTCCTAGAACTATGTCATAAAAATTAGAAGTTCAGTATTAGAAATGTTTGAACAAGGATTTAGACATATAATAACTTTCAACTTATAAATGTAAGAAACTTAAGGAAAATATTTGAGCTCTGCTCTACTGTATTATTTTACTGCTATGGTTAAAGCCTTTTTTGGATGTCCAAATGGGCTGGTCTTCACCAAAAGGAAAAGGAAAATAGATGTAGGTCTTTAGTTTCAGTATCTGCAATGCAGTGCCACTGGAAAGTAGAAATACTGTCTTTCTCCTCCCTTCCCAAGGGCAGCTGACCTTCTCCTCGCCAAAGAGGTGAACCCCTTGCCAGCACATATGACTACAGACTATTACATTAATCTGTTTAGCCTCAGTACCAGCTGCTTGCATGTTTTTAATTATCTTATTAGATGGTATAACAGTGACCTATGAAATAAAATGAAGGTGAGTATTTTTTAACTTTATTTTACAGGCTATTTTTCTAAATATATTTTAATGACCTAATTATGACTTTTAGGGAGAGCCATTGATGCAGGCATTCAATTTGGCTGATAGAATGTAACATCTCAAGGACACTTATTTTCTTTCAAGGTGAATTCATACATTAATACTGCTTCTAATAAATATATAGCCTAAAAAAGCTCACTTTTCATACTTGTGTTGTTAACTTACTCTGTGATTCAGAGACCCATGACTGCTGTGTTGGATAATTTTTTTAATACATCTCTGCACATATATGTAAGTTTAATTCTTACCCCATGTATCAAGATAAAGTTCTTTCCTCTGTGGCATAAATTCCATGATAAATGATGATTGCTCAAAGCTGTGGGTTGTGTAGACAAGGTGTATTCCTTCTTCTGCTCATATTTCAAACAGGCAGAGGTTCTAGTATAAGAAAGACTTCTGTATTCCATTTTTCTCCCCCTGCCTTCTTACAGATTCTGCTTACCAGATGTTTCCTTCCTTGATGCAAAAACGCAATGTGGTCCTGCTGGCTGAGGCGTTTCTTGTGTGCCAGCCAACTGCAGGGCTGACACTGAGTGTAAGGAAGGAAGATGGCAAGGGGTGCAAGCTGTTCCTCCTTGGTTCTTCCCCCTTCCACAAGTGGTACTGAAACCAGTTGGGTTGCCCTTTGACCTGTGGCTTTTGTTAGCAGTTGAGCCAGAAGTGGCTACATAGCCTCTGTTCTTATATGTTAAACATGCTGTGAAGATGTGTGCAACTTACATACCTCCACCTTTATGAAAACCTTTGTCTTATCTATTAAGAAGCAGTCCTTTTCCATCTACACAAGCCTATCTAGTCTGGTTCATACACAGATCATGTTACTTTACTGTTTTAATTTTAAATAAGTCCTGTGCAATTGTAATCTTATTTTTCCTGATTTTGTTCACTGTATGTCCACACATAATCAAGAGATGTAAAGAACAAGCTTGTTTCTGTGTGTTTTTCGATTATTTTGAAATAAGAGAAATTGGATACAGAGGGCAATGCAGTGAAATTGTCACTGCCAGTCCATTCCACTCCACAAGAAGAATTCACAGCACTTGCATCCTTTCTCTCTTTCCACAAGGAAGTAGTAAAACTGGCATCCATGTTTGTTTTGTTTTATCCTAAACCATTTGCTAACGCTGTTCCAGTTGATGCCATTTATGTGCAAAGACGCCTTTTCAGTACAATTTTGTCTGGGAGCATGTAAACCCTCCTTGATTCTTCTGAAAGATCATGTTCATAATGTGTTAAAAATCTTTCTCTGGATGTGGTAGTCTGTGCCAGTACTCTCATTTTGTCAGTGTTTGTGATGTTGTTAGGAGTTCCATCTTGCAGATCTCCTTTTTCCAGCGAGAGGAAATGACTGCACTGATCACAGGTTTCCTCCAACAGGTTTTTTTACTCCAAATCCTGGAAGATCACTGTCATACCTGTTAAAAGCTTAGAAGATTTCTGATTTTCTCTGAATTCTTTTAAAATTACTTTCCTTTTTTTCCCCCCCATAAGGAGACTTACATAATTTCCATCTCTGTCTTGTCAAATTTCTGTTATTTACTTCTTCCTTCCATAGCTGATCCTTGCTGATTTCCTTGCCTGGTGTCTTAAGGAATTGGCGAAGGATATCATAAGACAAGGAAGAATAAAATGTCATTAAGGAACTGAAAACCTATATTCAGTAACTTTTTCTAAGATACAAACATTTCAACACACATAAATGGTGGATTTTTAAAATTTTTCCAGTGAAAATTATATTACTTTCTAAATACATAGAAATGGTAATATAGACTTGCTTTCTAGTTTTATTCAATGTAATAGGGAAAAGCAAATTTAAGACATTTACTTAAAGCTTGAGATGCTTTTGACAGAGAATCAGAAAGGAAGGATTGAGTTACCAACATCTTTTGTTGGTAGAATGCTTTTTAATGGATTGGCTGCGAGAAGGAAAGACTTAGATAGTGAAGAGAGACCATGGAAGAGAGAATGGTAATTTTTAAAATCCATAGAAAGCCAGTGAAAATTTTATTTCGCTCTTAATTTATTCTGTTGTACTTGAAAATCAGCATATATACCACTGACACCACAATCAACTGAGGCCATATTTTCCCTTACTAATATTTAAAGTGGTTTTCATGATGAATTTCTTTTACTTTTCCACTCACAATATTCTTCAGACTTTGATGGCAACTGGGAGATGTGACTGAGGACAGGGGAGAATTTTCAAGAAAGCAAAGAAGGAGGATGCAGGGAAATAGGCCAGTTAGCTGTACCTTGGCCCCAGGGAAGATGGAGAAGCAGGTAATATGCTGGGGGCTGGAAAAAGGACCTGGGGGTCCTGGCAGGCATCAAATTAAACATAAGTCACCAATGTTCCCATGCAGCAAAGAAAGCTAATAGTATCCTGGAATGCATTAGGAGCAGTGCTGCCAGCAGATCAGAGTTAGTAATCCTACCCCTGTAATCCATACCTGGAGTGCTGTGGCCAGTGCTGGGCTCACCTTTACAAGAAAGACATGGACATAGTGGAGAGTGCCCAGCAAAAGGCTGATGAAGGAACTGGAGCAGTTCTTCTGTGAGGAAAGACTGAGAGGTGGTAATTTTCAGCCTGCAAAAGAGAAGGCTCAGGGCATCTTTTTGAAGTCTGTATCCAAGTGAAGGGTAGAAGGGATGCAGGGACAGGCTTTTTTCAGTGACATCCAGCAATGAGATCAGAAATGATGTGGTCTAACAAACAGAAGCACATGAGGTTCCATCTGAATATCAGGAGGCGCTATTACATCTGATTTTTAGTTGGATGATTTGTAGAGCTGTAGCTTTTAACTTCTGTTGTGTCCTACAGGAAGCTCTTACCTTTTCCTTAACGAATGCATGTTTGTATAACAAGGCTGCATGCATGGTAACACACACAATTCACAGGGCTCTGCCTAACTGTGGGTATGAGCAGAAGGGTGAAACAGCAGAAGGAACTCTGTAGTCAAGAGAAGTGGGAAATAAATGTTCTACATGTACATGCAAAGGATTTCAAAGGTATTGGGGGATTCAAACCAGAAAGCTTTGACCCTGCAACTGGAAAACTCAGTTACAATACAAAAATAAAAATAGTGGAACATAATATCTACATTTAGTCTCACCATTCTGTAAATGTATGCAGGAAGTAATGAGTGGAGGAAAATTTAGACTTGGAAATGGCTGTTCTTGTTCTTCTGTAAAAGCTGAACTGGTAAAAGGTTGGAAATTATGTGCTCTCCAAGGGCCAAACTTGGCCCTTTAGCTGAGAACCACTAAGGCAAAGTGGACAATTTGGAATATGAAGAAAGATATCTTGGGGTTCTGTGTCAGACCTAGTGCTATGAGGAAGGGTTCTGGCAGAGCATCCTGCTGCCAGTGCAGCCTTATTTCAGTTCCCTGAGCTGTGCTACACACACACTGGTAGCTTAAAGAGCATAGCTAACTAATAACTTTATTTGCTGGAATGTTTGCCTTAAGAAAGTGATTTTACCTTTCTTCACACAAACCTTTTTAACTGTATGTCAGCCAAAAGTAGATGAAACCTGAACTGTTCAGAAAAATCTGCCCTTTGAATGTTCAGCCTCCCAGCAACACAGCCATGCATATTCACACTTACATGGCTATTAGCTCTGCCACGTATCCTGAGGCAGGACTTTGAGAAACAGAGGAAAATACATGTATTTTCCAAGCAGACTGATAAGCCTTCACATTAAAGCTGTCAAGTGGATTTTCAGGGTAGCAAATAAAAATCTGTGTTTCAGAAATGTTTTTTAGAAACTCTGCTTCTTATTACTTGATACTACCTTTCAATTGAGGTTTTTTTCATCTGTTTTTATAGAATTAACTCTGTCTTTATTACATTCCTGGCAGTTGCCTCACTTTTTTCTCAGCTGTTGATTTTACGACATAATAAATAATACAAACTATGCATGTTTCATAGATTTATGCAGTATGTTTAAAAGAAGTTGTTGCCTCTACTTAAATATTTAAATATAGATACTTGATGTTCCTATCAATAAAGATCTCATAGTGCAAAACATGTGACACAATAATTTGAGAATTGTTTTTTTTCTGATGGCCTGTTTAGTAGCCTGTTGCTTCATTGAGTGCCCCTGAGGAGCCGAGTTTGGGTCTCAGCATTTTAAAAAGCACATTCTGAAGATGAAAACCAGTATAAAAATATGAAATTGGCTTTTCTGGAAGCACACATGCCATTGTTTTAAGATGATTTTGCCAATAATAGCAGCACTGTTCAAGGATTTTCTTTGGATCTCTCTGAGGCTATCTATTTTATCCTTTAATATTGATCTAGAGGATGGAATAAGCTTGAGATTTAGATTGAAATCCTAAATATGTATCTAAATGTTTCAGTAGTATCGCAGTATTCTTCCACAGACGGAGGAATATTCTTTGTTATCTAAATGTTGTTGTAAATATCAAACTGTTACTGTTTCTTCAAGGACTCAAAAAAAAAAAAAAATTTCAAAACTTGGCATGAAATATTTCAAAAATGCATGCAACAAAATAATGATAGACACTATCTGATGACCCAGCAGATACTATTTCTTTGTTAACTGAAAGTGAATTATGGACAGTAATATTTACCTGGTAGATCTGAGGCCCTGTAGTCCCAGAACTGAATCTTTTGCCCATTTTCAGTGACATAGATTGTAGTTCCATGTGGTTCTTCACATTTTTACATTTCTATGGGTTTTAGTGTCTTCCACAGAGTTTTGGTGTTGTCTGAACATGATAGTATGAAAATACTTACTTCAGAGTTTTAGACTTTGGCAGGATCTGCATTCATACATTTCACCAGCTTTATCCTCTAAATCAGTAAATGCAGAAGCTAAGTAGCAGTGATTGCTGTCTGTGCTAGACCAGTCTTCCTCAATTGTATTTCTTCCTCTTCTGAACAGAGTATGTATTTTGTAAGGAGCCTTAATGGGCTGCCCATTGCATTCTTCTGCATATCTGTGCTTGATGTATTGGTTTTACCATTATGCTGCAGATTGAAATTTAGCAGCAGAGCCAGAAGCAGGTGTTCTGCTTCTGCCTATCAGTGGAAAAAGGTCTTTGTCACCTCTCCCCAACATGCACCAGCTCAGTGTTGCCTCAGTAAAGCTCCTGGAACTATTTGAATTTCAGAGTTGTTTCCTAGGCATATTGTTACATTATTGATGTCATACATTCTGAAAGAGTTTATAGTTGCTCGTTCCTCTATAGATGAGCAATAGTGGGATTCCAGTGTCTTTTGCTAAGATGTTAGACCTTAGAGATTCACATACCTTTTCAAAAATGCTATTTAAGTGCATGTAGAATTTTACTTAGACTTTCTGGTGTAAAGTCCTGCGTGTTGTGATCTCTACTAACAGTCAACTGAGAGGAACATTTCTGTTCCAGACTTCAGGCTTCTGTATCTGAAAATCTGATGCTTGTAATTGCCTTTAAAAGAATCATATCTACAAATCATATCCTGTTGAAAAGAAAGAAAAAAAATACTTCTGTATATGGTTTGCTCAGAGGTCAACCTCAATTCTTATAAGAAAGAAAGTGTGTATGTCTTAGAGCAGACCCCAGTATCCAATTCTTTGGCAGAGAGATTTAAACTCTTGTGGTTATGACATAAGTACATGTTTCAAAAGATGGAAAGGAACAGATGAGAACTATGAGCAAATCTTGCAGAATTAATCCCTTCATTGATTTGCCTGCTTTTTCTTTCATACATATTGAGCACTTTTCCCGCTTTGAAGTAATGCAACTGTCCCTAACTCATACCAGTAGATAACCACTTGGACAACCACTGCAGAGATAACGCTTTTGAAATTGATTTTCTTAAAGAACTATTATTCCAATCATTTCTTTCTCATTGAGGTCTGGGTTGGTTTGGCACAGCCTGCTTATTGGTAGCAGGGTGCCCACAAAGGTGGCTTCTGTGAGAAACTGCTGGAAACTTCCACCATGTCTGGCAGAGCCGATCCCTGGTGGCTCTGAAGATGGACATACTCCTGGCCAAAGCTGGGCCAATTAGAGATGTTGGTAACGCCTCTGTGATAACAGATTTAAGAAAATGAAAACAAAGTGGGGCACGCACAGTTTTTCTTATAGTCAGAGAAGAGGAGGAGGTGAGAACATGTGAGGGAAAACAACATGGAGATACCAAGGAGGAGAGGGAGAGGTGCTCCAGGTGCTGGAGCTGAGATTCCTCTGCAGGCCGTGGTGAGACCATCGTGAAGCAGCTGTGCCCCTGTAGCCCTTGGGGATCCATGAGGGATGCAGAGATCCACCCAAAGTCCATAGGGATCCATGAGGGATGCAGAGATCCACCCACAGCCCATGGGGATCCATGGGGGATGCAGAGNCTTGAGAGTGGACCTGCGCTGGAGAAGTTAATGGAGAACTGTCTCCCGTGGGAGGGACCCCATGGTCTCGCAGGGGAAGGATTCCTCTCCTGGAGCAGTGGAAGAAAACCTTGGATGACAAACTGACCAAAACTCCCATGCCCTGTCTCCCTGCACTGTCAGTGGGAAGGAGTGAGGGGTTGGGCAAAGAAAAGGTATTTTAAGAGCTTCTTTTACTTCTCATTATCCTTCTCTGACTCTGTTAGTAGTAAATTCACTTTGCAACTTTGAGGCTGTTTTGCCTTTAAAGTGTTTTCTCCTGGTCCTTATCTCAACTCAACTCAATTTTTTTTTCTCTCCTCTGCCCAGCTGTGGCAGGGGAGGGTGAGCAAGAGGCTTTTCTGGGTGTCTGGCATTGGACCAGTGTCAAACCATGGCAAGGTCTTATATGTATTTATTATTATTATGAAGACTTTACGACATGCGCAATAGTAAATTAGACAAGCTACTCAATTGAGAATCTAAAATGAAAAATATTTACAAAATTATCAGAAAGCATTAACATTGACATTTGCCTTTAATTGTATAGTCTACAGGTGGTATAACACAGGATCATGCATTTAATTCTCTAGTTTGATTAAAAGTAAATACATGTGCTTATTCATAGTTTAGGTGGTTCCAATTAGCTCTTGAAGTCCTTCACTTAGTGGAGCAAATGGAATGTGGTAGGCTTGAGTTCCAATCTTCATTGCTCATTTCATATTGACCAGTGGGTTTTCTGCAATCCTGGGTTAACAAGGCTCTTAGATATTATTTTACGTAGTAGGGCTATACAATTTTAAATGTTGTCTTTTTAGAATTGATTGCTTGTTCATATTATACAATGTTACCATTATTAAAAGTCTCTAGAACTGTAAAGCTTAATTTATTAGTCTTCATTCAAAATAGTGAAGAAATGAATTAGAGAATGCTGTTTAGAAAGGATTTTAAATATCATTCAGCTCTACTAAAACTATGGCAGATTCCAGCTTCCAAGTAATTTCTTTTTCAGTTGCTTATAACTTTTTTTGTGATCCTAACAGCCAAGGGGGAATGCAGAGGAGATAGGATCTTGCCAAATTTCTTTTGGCGGTTTTAAAAGTAATTTGGTTCAAAACGTGTTTGGAATTGCATTACTTTTTTTTTTTTTTAAGGCATAATATCTGCACTAATACAATTTCAGAAGTGTTGAAATTACTTTCTTACTGTGTAGCAATCACTTTCAGCAGCTGGTGAGAAAAATAACCTGAAGAGTTTCTTTCCTCTCTGTTCTTTCTTTTCACAGTTGCACTAGTTGAAACCTTTTGCTAACTCAGCTGACACACTGGCATTTTCAAAGACATTGTGGGAATGTCATCCACTTGCAGAACAATGTGAATAGCTTCAGATTCTGACCTGTTATGTGCACAGGGGAATGTGTCACTCTTGAAACATAGCTTCCTTAGGGAGGCGGCTTGGCAGGAGTTATAATGGCCAATGATGCTACAAAATTTACAATGGCAAATGAAGAATATTATACGTGATAGAAACAGGAGGGTTATTTAGATAGACATAATATACTGTAGTTACTGAAGTATAAGTGACTGTGAAAGAAAAGGCCAGATTTTTCTCAAGCTGTGTCTGCTATATACCATACGTTGTATTTAAAGGAGACAGAATCATGGTAAACAATCGTGGGCAGCTCCCTGCAGAAGGTGAGGATGTGTGGGAGACAAGGAGACAAAAAATGACCAGATAGTCTTTCTGGCTTGGAGACTGGGGGATGTGAAAGGAGTGAAGGAAGCTGCTCCACACCATTGGAATGACTTGCTGCTCTTTTGGTCACCTGGGGTTACTGACAGTTCAGAGAAGCTTAAAAGCAGCCCTGAACCTTGCAATCTAACACTGCTGTAGTCATCTTTACTCTTATCTGGAAAACCTTCGCTTTTCAAAGTAATTAATAATCAAGACCCAGAAGTAAACATTTTTTTAAAAAAGAATATGGTCCTAGCTGAGAGGTGGTGCATTCACAAACACAGGACTTCTGGTCTCAGCATGAATCATGAGCTCGCTCCTGTCACAGAGGAAGAGGACCATAATTTCCTTGCCAAGTCCATTCCTCTACAGTTCTCAGCAACTATATCCTACAACTCTGTTTTTAAAAACTCATTCTCCCAACTCAGCTTAAAAGGCTGAAAACTATCTAACTTCTTCTTGCATGTATTTAGGGCAATTTGCAAAACCAGAGTTTGCTGGTATTTAGTATAACCTACTCTGTGACCCTCCTTAGCGAAGTAAGTGTGGTGAGATCTTAGCCTGGAGTCATAATAGTAGTTTCCCTCTTCCTGGTTTCATTTGGTCTCCCAGGGAGACGTAATAGTCTCCCATGTGACAGGGGGAGGAGGAGATGTTCACCTTAAGGACATGCATTGAAAATAAATCTGAAACACATTTACTTCCACATTACTCATCTCCTTACCTTGAAATTGCCCTTTGTATTTTAGAGTGGCTGCAGAAAGTCTGTGAGCAAGTCTTGGGCTACCAAGACTATAAGATGGCTTAAATTGTTCTTGAGATTCGTTTCAGGAGAAGTTGCAGGAAATATAGGTTTAATTCTTTTATTCAAACTCAGTAGATGGTTTGGGACAATTAATTTCCAATTGTTTCCCAGTAGAGCAGATTTACTTGTATATTAATGAGGCACAGGTGTTAGGCCCCTGGTGCCTGCATGCCTGGGAGGCATATTTAGGTTGTTTATCTAGTCAGCCATAGGTACTGCAAGGTACTCAAGCTTGCCTTTAACAGTTTATACAGTGAGGCTTTTTAATTTTTTGATGTTTTTTTAAATTTGCTAGCACCTGTTAAAATTTTAAAACTGATCATGTAGAAAGAAGTAGGAGTGATTTCAATAGTAAATAGCGCTAAATGTTAAAGAAAGTCATCTTCTATGATGCTTAACTGCCCAGCTTGACATTAAGAAGAAAAGAAGGTTCATTTAAGCAAATACGTCATGTGAAGAGCTAATACAGTCAACAGTGTACTTTTCTGTTGCATATTTTTGGAATAGGTACTTCTTTGTCTACAGCTGAAACATGAATGTGCTTATATTAATATTCATTTTTCTTGTTTATTCACTGAACTGCAGTACCAACATTTTAGAGGAAATGGAATAGCCTCCATAGACATTATGAATTTCAGTAGCTGGCATAATTATAGCGATCTACATATTCATTAAATCCAAAGAAGAAATGTGTCCAAAAAAACAGCCATGCGTTTAGAAGTGGTACACAACTAAATATATACATTTTAAAAAGTTGCTTTCCTCTGCTTATCCAAAATTGCGTAGTGTCATATAGTTCTTAAATCTGCTAAGCCTTTTTTGTGTTTAAATGTTCATTCCTTTTGCTTTTTCAGTAAAGAATGGGAAGAACTATTTGTAAACAACAATTACTTGGCAACTATACGGCTGAAGGGGATTAATGGGCAGCTGAGAAGCAGCAGGTTCCGTAGTGTTTGCTGGAAGGTAAGTAGAGAAAATATTTATTTACAGTTTGTGGTTGCAATATATCAACACATTACCTGATGCGCTGGAAGATAATTGATGCAAAGAATCATGAATTTTCCAAGAGACTTCATCCCAATGTTTTCCTACTCATTTTTATAATTCATAGGACATTTGCTAACCACATTGAGTTGCTTTGAAGCTGAATTGCAGGTAATAGCAAAAGAATCCTAGGAAAATGTATTTTTGTGCTGGTGATACCTTTAGAATTGAGTGCCACACAGCCATCTCTCAGTATCTGTGCAGGGAAGTCATGCACTGGAAATAGATAGGAAGTTAGTCTAAAAAAATTACAGTTCTGTGGAATTTGGGACTGCTTTAAAATCAGTCTGATGCTTCTGCCAGCTGGTTTTCCCAGTGAAATGAGAAATGAAGACTAATCCCTTTTGTAAGGGCTGGATGGAGAGGGAAGCAAGGTCTTCCGAAAGCAGAACAGCTCCTTGAGAGGTTTTGGGTTTTGTTTTTAAAGTAGCAGGGGGAGGAAGAGAGAAAGAAAGCAAGGTAATACTGGGTTACTCTATAAAGTCCAAAAAATTTGGTTTCAAAAACATCAAGTCTTCTGTTCTGCACTAACTCTGATAGTAGAGAAATTTTTTTCTGGTAGAGTTACTGTGTATTAATGCTGATCATTTATATTACCTCACTTGGAATTTCTCAACCATCACTTTGGCACAGAGACCTATAAAAAGAAATTAAAAATACTCCTTATATGTGAATGAACGAAAGCAAAAGTTTAAAATGTTTGTAGCATTGAATTAGTTTAGAGTTAATAAAAATAGTTTATTCAGCAAGCCAGATGAATATGTCACCTGCATTGGTTGACCAGTTTGCTCTTTTGTAAGTCCCTAAATTAGGAGGCCATAACTTAAAGCCCTGAACTGACACAAACATCAAGTCCTTCCCTGTCTACTAGTTAAATCAAGGAGTGGTTTTATTTTAGAAATAAGGCTGCAGTTTTTTGCTTATCCCAATATGCATTAGGGCATGTTCTGAAATTTTAAAGGTTTTTTTAGTAATATAGGAATGTTTTTTGTTTGTCAGTACTTCTGTTTGTCAGTATTACTGTTTCTTAACACTTTGCAATGTGCAAATAAAAACACTGAAAAAGCAAGAAAATACTGAGGTTTTTACTTGCTTCAAATGCAATTAAATAGTATTTTGCACTACATATTGCTTTCTAACCCTTATTAAAGAGACATGAAAAAACTGAGATGTAGGCATTCTCAAGGACTTTCTGCAAAATTGACTCTCTTAGTTGTCTTGCAGAATTCTAGAGCATGATTTGTTTCTCATATTGGGTATATCCCTCAGTGCTTAGTTCCTGCTCTGCATTTGTGGTTCATTTTAAGCACATTGCATTAGGTCATCAATGTCACATAAATAGCTTCAAGTTTTGTGTATTTCTTTTCACAGCTTTCCTTTTTGTTTCTGCCTTGGAAGAGACCATCAACTCTACTGAAGTTGTGACAGTTTACAAAGCTTCAGTTTGTGGCTTCAGTTGACTTTAATGTCTGATTTTGCACTGTAGAACTGCTGTTGTTTCTAGCTACTTATTTATGGACTAGAAAGCACTAAAACCAGAAATATTTTATAGCTCTTTGCTCTCTCTTTCTTTCTAGGGTGGTTTATGCTGTCTGGTAGGATTTATATGAAAAGCTATGTAAAACTGATGAAACTTAATGAATTTATTTTGTTTTGCTAATAGTTATTTCTGGACGTTCTACCGCAAGATAGAAGTCAATGGATTAAAACTACTTCAGATTTAAGAACTTCTTACAATAAGATCAAAGAAATTGTAAGTTTGTACAAAATAGGTTCTCATACTTTGGCATAGATATTAACATTAATAGCCTAACAGGAGAGGATTTGATTTTTTTTTTCCTGTTTTTACCTAGCACATTACAAACCCTCGGAAAGCAGGGCAGCAAGATCTGATAATCAACAACCCGCTCTCTCAGGATGAGGGGGTAAGTTAACCCAACACATGCTACTAAAATTCTCATCTTCTTCAGACAAGTGTGTTCTTGCTGAAGTAGGCAAACTGGCAGGTGCTAAAATCTCCCTCCTAAGTGTCCAAACTGACTTGTGTTAACAGTTGTTCCACAGGTTCTGCTGAACAACTGGAAATTCTCATTTCCAGGCTGATACTCTGATTTTTAGGGCTTAACTCAGGGAGGGCTGTTGTGAACAAAAAATCAGAGCTGGACTATAATAAATTGATACGCTTTTAAGGAGTGTTTAAACAGGCAATATGAAATGAATGCTGGTAACAGAGCACTGAAGTACCCTGTCTGGAAGATTGTTCAGCCTTGAACGGTTTTTTTACTGCATTTTGCTATACCTGAAAAGCTTTTAAGTATTTTATAGCACATATCTTTAAGCTTTTCTATTAATTATGTTACCATTAAAATTTTTTTTTATCAATTTTTTAAAATAATTTAATGCAATGAAAATAATTTGTTTGGCTGCTATCTCTGGTGATATTACTCCTGTTTTGTCCACAAACAGAAGCCCATACTTCATCTATAGAGTGGACCTGTGCTCCTTATTTAATTTAGAAGGAGAGAGCTTTGCAGCTGTTATGACTGTGCACATCATCAAACTATTCTTGCATCCAGCTGGACAGAAAGTTGTGTCAAATGTAAAAGATTTAAAGCATTTCTGCTGTAGTTTGTGACTATACACGATGGTTCAACCTGCGTTCTGCCTATGTTGTCTTTCAGATATAGAAAGCAAAGGTTAACATGTCAGAATATATGGCAGGGGATTAATCTATAAAACAAAGCCACTGACCAGATCAGGCATAGACTGAAGAACAAACTGCCGTTGAGCCTCTGCCATGACTTAATGTTACACCCATTTAGTGTCCTGATTTTTCCTTCCTTTTCGCAGTGCAGCTTCTGTTTGCTTCCCACCTGGGGCAGGGTGGGAGCAGGGACAGGGGAGTTCCAAAATGTGGTCTAGCTGCATGAAACGAGTTGTGAGTTAAAAAGGTACTCATTGTATGTAAGGCATTATCAAAGATACAAATATTTTTGAAGTTCAGGTGGTTTTTTTCCAAGCTGTAACACAAATATAGCAACTAATTAACATGGGTTTTTGTTATTTTACTTCCCTCCCCATAGATAGCATTAATTTACTTTCTCTTTTCTTTCTGTGGAGCATAAGCCACCATGGCAAAGAATTGTTTACAGGGAGGTAGGAAATTGTGGAAGTATTGTACAGACTCTGTACTGTATTTCATTCACTGGTGCTGCTGCTATCTGAAAATTTACCTAAACTGCATGGGGGCTGCTGTAAATTTTGTTCCATCTGTATTTTGATCAAGCTACCATCCCTTTACAATAAAGAATGCAGTTTCCAGTACATTTTCTGGAGCATACAATTAACAGCACTTTCTGACTTCTTTCCAGTTAGCTTTTACAACATATTGTTAAGCAAGGCATGGAAACAAAAGAGAGAGGACGAAAATGGTCATAAGCATAGCTACAGAAGAAGCTAAACCTACCTACTTAGATTTTTTTATTTAATTTTTTTCTTTTTTTGATCATGAGCTTTGAATACTCTTGCTTTTCCTATCATAATTTTTTTAGAATAAATGGCCAGTCTTGGCCTTCAGAATGAATTAGAATGATGTCATTTTTGTAATAGGTATTTGATTATCATACACTCCTTGTATGATTTTGTCTCCCCTAAACCAAACTAGCTTACTCCCATTTCTTATTATGGATATTGTGGCAGCTTCCAAATAAAGTCCATACATTCAGAGAAGAGGTATGGTACAGTCCCGTGATACAGCCCATTTTCCCTTGGGTGAACAACTGATTTTTTTTTTTCAGTTGAGTTGATGGTTCTGATAAGTTTGACTTTGCCATTCTAAATATTCTTCCTGGAACCCAATCAAGTAACTTACAAACCTGCAGCCATCCAGTGAGCAAATGCTATGAGCCTAGAACAAGGACCCAGGAATTTGAATGATTTTATTTCTGATCCGAACTGACTTTCTCAGATATGTTGTGCTGGTCACCAACATTCTTTATCTCCCATAAAATGTTGATAGACCTGTCTACCAGGAATGTTGAGGATTAATTAGTTAATATTTGTACAGTACTTTGCTGATGTAGTTTATAAGCCTTAAGTATTAGTAGAAGTCTTGGTTTCATACAATTATTTTTCCTTATTTCAGAGTCTTTGGAATAAATTTTTCCAGGATAAAGAGCTTCGAGCAATGATTGAACAAGATGTGACAAGAACGTATGTAGATCTTTAGGAGAAATTTCTATATATAAATTTATATTCTGCATTTTTATGTGGTATATATTATATTGTGTTTTCTTGACTTTGGTTACTGTAAATGTCAGGTTTGTTCGACATGAATGTGTGGAAACATACATTAAATGCATAAAACTACAACTTACCTGGAGTTAAAAATGAGACAATCTAGCTGAACATTAAATCCTGGAGATTTGTTGGTATCATTGAAGAAAAGCTCTTCTAAATTAAGATATTAGGAGGTGTACTACTTGTGAAATTTAAAGTAGTTTTCTGTATGAAGCAAAGAGAACATAAGAGAAACTGAAAGGTCTTTTAACTAAATTATGATCATAATGAAAGACCAAACAGATTACTTTCCTAACTCTATTCATTTAATACAATCAATAATAAAAAAGCAGTTTGTAATTAGTAAGAGAAATGTCACTCATGTATAGAAGTTGAGAGGTTCTATTTTTATTTATCACTATTCTAGTTTTATTTGTCATATATGCCTTTTAAAATTTGTCCTGATACTACTATGATTATGTTTTCATCCTCTTGGCCCTTAGGTCATTGCTGTTTAGAAATTTGTTAGAGTTAGAACACTCAGTTCCTGAAAATATTTCTTTTCAGAGTGAAAGCATTGAGTAATGTTTAAATGTAATTAAATTCAATTACTGGTTTGCTACCGTGTTAAATTTTACTGTATTGCAAATATTTTTCCTTATAACTTGAAAAAAAGTGATGATAGTCATAGATTCTACAAATCCCAAGCTTACACATTCTCATTTACAGGAACCAAGTCATGCAGAAGAAATCATTGCAGTCTGGTTTTCAAATATTTTACATGTCCGTCCCTAGACCCATTCTTGAATGTATTTTGCCATGAGATGTATAATTAAAATCTGAGTATACTTTCATGTGCATTCTCACAACAGATGGTATTTTTTGTTTGTTAAAGGAAACAGTTCAGGATGTTCTAAGATTAAAATATATATGTATCTAAACTATAATTGGAGAATGAAAAGTTGTATGGAGGTTGTGGTCGATGTAAGACTATTATTTAAATATATATATATATATACACACACAAATTCCAGGCTCTCACTGTGGCAAATGGCAGAGTAGTATTCACTAATATCAATAATAGTGACTAAAGAAATTTTCATTTATTTATTTATAACAAAATAATATCTACTTGAAACATAAGTAGTATATATTGTGTCATAAATACCAAAATAAGTCGAGCAATGAAGAAGCAAAATTTATCAGTGACATGGATGTATTTAATAAGCTGCATGCATTTTGTATATACACTTGTTTGTCTAATAAAACATAGTATGCATTTCTACATATACTTATGTATCTATTTGTAAACTATTATTATTTTAAGAAGCAGTTAATTCTTCATTCTGTGGCTTTAGAATGTAAAATCCCTCTATTTTCATTTGCATTCTTTGAATAAATCCCTGGAGTTAGAATTTTAAAAGTTTAAAATCCATCATTAATTTACAGTGCTTTTTATTAAAGGTTAAAATAATTATTATATTCAATTCCCATAATCACTACTTTCTAGCTGCTATTTCTTATTTAATTAATGTTTTTATATTCTTTGTCATCTAGTTTAGTCCTCCATCATCCCACAGCATCAACTTTATAATGCTGTAAAGAGTGATGCTAACTGCACACAGAGTAGCAAACCAGAATTCCAGCTATCAAAGCAGTAAAAAAATTACTCTATAATGCTTTTGTTAGAATTCCCTGAAGTGTAGTAACAATAAACAGGAAAAGTGGCTTGAATTAGGTTCCTAAAATTGGTATTGGTTTAAATTGGTTTAAACTTCAAGATTTTGCTATCTAAAGGCAACTGGAATAAAGTTTGTTTGTGTGTGTGTTTGTTCCTATGCATTTTGAGAATCCTTATCTCACCTAATGATTGGGTCTGTGAAGCCTAGATACTCACAGCTGGGTTAATCACACTTTTAGTCTGTGTACCTGTAGAACTCGAGGACACAAATCATCTCTATTCCTAAAGTATAAATATAGTTTTTGTCTGATGAATCACACTGTGGAGGGGTACAGTTTAATTCAGTCATTATTAAAGGATTCTAGGTCACCAGTATCCAACAAAACCTTAGTTTCCAAAGTCAGGTGATAGAAATCCAATCCATAATGTCATACAATTTTCAGCCCGTTGCATAAAAATAACAGTTTCCAATATTTACAAGTAGGAAAGGATATTGTTCAGTTAGTCCCAACTCATTCCTGATCAGTGTTTTTAATTTTTTGAAATGTTCTGCAGGAATAGAAATCAGCAGATTGGCAGATGCAAAAGCATTTAACTTAAAATACCAGGTTACTTGTTGGCGTCATAGTGTACATCTAGGGTTGCAAATGGCTAGATTTCATTACCCTCTTTCTCTCTCCAGTATTTTACAAAACTAAAATACCTAGGGGGCATTCCCTGTAGACAGATCGATTTCTTCTCTTTTGTAGTAGTATTTTTATATATTGGTCTACTTAGCTTCTGCTTCAGGAGTAACAATCACAGTTTAGGACGATGGAAGATGTGTGAAGATGAGTAGTGGTGGGTGCTGGGGTTCCAAACTCTCCATCCCCCAAATAAGAAAAAAAAATTTAAAAATTGCCAACATAAAAACAGCAGTGGAAAAGTCATTGCACAGCTACATCCTTCCTAAGTATGTGGAAGAGATGGTAAGGAACAGCAATCCACTGATTATGACCCCCATTTCTGTCTGCTACCAAATTTGGTTTTTTGCATCCATTTGTTTGTTTGCCAGCCTGTTTCTTCAAATTTCTCTGTCAAATTCTGGCTGCCTCTGGTGCAGGCTCCCCTAAATCGGCTGAAGGAGTATTTTAAAAAGCTGTTTCTAAGTCATGCTGGTCTTCACTTTTAGAAAGCAGGGACCTGAATGCACCGTTGTTTAATTGTAGAGCTGTGGTAAAACAGTGTAGGAGAATTCCCATGTCCTTATGCAGGCTTTCTCGGAGAGGTAATTAAATGTAATATTCTCATGTTCATGAAAAACATTCTTACCTTGCTGATTTGAGGATACCGTATTTCTTAAAACAGAGCTTTAATCATAAAATGACATTTTCCATAAAAATCCATCCTGAACTGATAGTTCCCTCATGATCTCTTCTATTTACATTTACTATAATTAATACTATAGCCAGCTTATTCCTGAGTTCATTATTATCCTTTCTGTCACAATCTCTGGTATTACTAGATCCTCACAGATACCTCTGTGTATTTTTGAGTTTTCTTTGTTAGTCTTCTCTTCCTAAACTTCATAGGGCAGGCCTGAATAACAGTCCTTCAGAAATAATCTCTTCAAACCCCTAAATTATGTCGATTGCCATCTGCTGTAATGCACTTTTGGTCTCAGCTGTGTCCTTCCTTTACAGTAATGTGATTAGCACAAGTGCATACAAGTTTCCAAATGTTGGTCTACCATTACCTCCACCAGGTGCCAGGAAAATGTTACACCTCTCGTCCCAGTGCCTCTGTCAGGGATTCAGCATCACTGTGTTTAAACCTGGGTGTCTTCTCTGACCTGGCTCTTGATTCAGCTCCTTCATCCAAGGATTTCAAAGCACTTGTCTAGCCTTAATTAGTTCTGTTTCTGTGCTTGCCTGTCATCACCTCTGTGAGATGACCACAGTGATTAGCAACATTAATATTCTTATCTGAAGTAATTTGTTCTAATTTCCTGTATTGTTTCTCTGTGACAGGCTTTACAATAGCCTTAAATGCATCTGGTCTAAAGTATAGCATTGTAGCTCAGACCTGGGAAATTTGTTTGAAGAAATGTTACTTCAAACCATGTGATTTAATTCTAAGACTGACTATACTACAACCTTTGTTTCAGCACTCTAGCCTGAGGCCGACCATCGTTGTCTTTTTAAAGTATTCTTCTGTTTTCCTTTGTCCAACTTTACCATTTCCTTTCTTTTTAGTATTCTACCTTCTCAGATTTTATTTGTTATTGCTCTGTATAGCTGTGGAGCAGTGTGGTTTGGGGTGTTTGCTTTATGTGACATTTTTTGCCATCTAGATACTTCTTCAGTAGCAACGAAAACACCTTTGTTTGTGCACTTACTCTTATTTTAAGTACGTCCTGCATAACTACTCTATTTCCTACCTCCAACAGTCAAGGAGAAGGATGCACAGGTGAGAGTTTCTTCAAAGTAGTTACAGACTGGAAATATTTACATTTTCCAGTACGCATGTAACAGGATTTTCCCAGACGCTTTTTTTCCTTATTCTCACACAAGGTCCACTTCATTCTGGTTCACTTAGGATATTTGCCCAGCCAGATTATTTTATAACTGTAAAGTTTATTTGCAATGGCTGTTAAAGACAGTGAAATGTCTAATTGCATTGTATTGCAACAGATACCAGTAAGAGATACTAGATTTTAGGATACTGGTTTTCATGTGAATTGTGAGATATTTAAATAATCTTGCTATTAAATGATAATATTTTTTCAAATATTAAAGAAATATTGAACCCTTGTGTATGTGCATCTTCTGACGTACTCATCCATTCTTCCATTTTTTCCATTGTATTTCAATTCTTGCAGATGTCTAGCTTCAATGACATTAAAAGGGATTAGTTATTTAAATATAACTGTGATATCATCATGCCTGTGTAGAAGATTGGTGATATTAAAGAACATGGTTCATAATTTCGGTTGCAAAACAAATGTAACAAGTCATTAGAAGTATTTAACTCTAGCAGCACAGAGCAGTGGGAAAGCAGACAAGGGAAAAGCTCCTACCTAAAAGCTCTTCTAGAAGACCAGCAACTGGCATTCTGTGCACTCTATTGTTTACTTTTGCTGTATTGCTTCATTTTCAGCTTTCCTGAAATGCAGTATTTCCAGCAAGAGAATGTAAGGAAAATTCTTACAGATGTTCTGTTCTGCTACGCCAGAGAAAATGAGCAGTTGCTTTATAAACAGGTAATGAAAATACTGTACAGGTGGCATTCATTGACTCGACATTTTCTATATGGTTTGACAATAATGTAGCTCTGTTGTATCTGAAGTTATATCATAATGCTGAAGTAATCAAAGAGCTGCTTGTCAGCTGGCTGGTAAGTAAGCTCATTGAATAACATATGCTTTTTCCTCATAACACAGTACCTTAAGTTGTTTTCTTTAAGGTTGCTAAGTTTTCTAACTTTAAATTTCTTTATAGACATCTTTTTCTTTGTCATTGGTTCAGAAAGAAAAAAACAAAGACCAGCCTTCTCTACTTAGGTAAAGAAAGTACATAGCAGGGTTTAAAATGGTACTAAATAAATGAAAAAGCATGGTGACTTCTGAAATTTAGAAAAAGTTTACTATTTTAAGTTTTATGTAATATTTTAAGTTCTTCCCCAAAGGGCTAAAGCCATGCCGTATGTTAGCAAAAAGATCTTTATCTAACCTTGTAGCATCCAAGTACAATGCGGCTGACAAAATCCTCCTGAGTGCTACAAAATAAGGGTGCTACAAAATACCACTTTTACAGAGTTACTTGAAGGAGAGTCTGCTCAAACCATTTTTGATAAAATGAAGAAAGCCTAAGTTGCACTAAGTCTGCATCCACAGAGTTAGTAAGTTAATTAATTCAACATTTGTTCTAAAGGTTTTGAAGTAGCTATAAACATGATACTGTATTCATATAGCAAGACCAATATGCAGAATATCAACCGAAGTATATTGGTTTTTGTTTCTTCACACAATTATCTGTAGGCTGGGTAGAGACTGACAAACCGAGGAATACTCTGTGTGTGCATGGACAAAGGATAAACTGTAGAGTAACCAACTTTAGGTAGATAGAAATTTTGTCATGGCAAAAACACAGTGATTCAGTAAATGTGAAGATCTTTATGTAACAATTATGCTTTCAGGCATGGTCTGTGACCACCCTGTCCTCAAGCCAGGGACTAGGGTTGTTTCATGGAAACAAAGGGCATATAAGTTGAAGGAACACTTACTTCTGAAGAATTTCTTAGAGATTATATAAAAAATTACTGTATAGTTATCAAACATATGAAACATCTATCAACTGGTTATTTCTCATGTTTGACAGACAGTGAGCAAGGAATAGTCTTGCATAACAACAATAAAACTGAGATCTAGGAGTTGTATTTTGAAGGGTGCTGCTAAAATAAAGTACTTAGCAACATTCAGCCTTCTCTTTCTAGTGAATACAGGCCACAGTACTGATGATGGGAAAATGGAAGAATACATTCCAGCTAATTTAATCTATCATTTATTGAACAAGAAGTATTATTTTACTCTTTGATATGACTTAAAAGGTCTTAATTACCCTCTGCTCATATTTAAAATCCTCTTGATTCCTTACCAAGAAATAATACCTTTCTATATAGGGATGGAATATTTAGCCAGATCAAATTTTTTTTAAAAAAAGCACTGCGTTTCATCACAAGCTGTTAAAGCTATTATTTTCTACTAGGTGACACCCCGTTTAACATAGACCATATTGTTAATAGTTATGGGATTTTATTGAATTAATGAGACTGTTATCATGTAGTAGAATGTCTTGCTGAGTTAATTGAAACTGCAGAGATTATATAAATGGTATTAATGAACTTTGACTGCCTGATGCCTCAGCTTTAATAAAGACTGCTTGGTGGGCTAAATGAACATAGGCAGATAAAAGAACAGGTTCAATTTTGTGAGCCTACAGGCTGTTGACAAAGAAAACTTCTTTACCTCTGTTTTCAACTAGTGTGCATCAGTAGTGTGGTTGTTCCAAGAAGGGGTTGCTACAGGATGAAGAGCAGAGGAAATTAAGAAAATTAAATTAATTCGGATCATGAAAAACTGTTGATTTAACCTCTCGAAGCGTGCTCAGTATATCACCCAAGTCTTGTGGTGCTGTGCCAAGTCCACAAAATAGTAAATGATTGTGGGTTTCCTCTTNTAATAATAATAATAATAATTTCCACTACAGCAAAGCCTAGCATATTTTTGAGAAAATAATGAAGGTTGCCGTTAATTCATCAGTAGCAGATCATGTCCAAGTTGTTGTCTCCACAGTGACCTGAATACAAAGCCCAGATTAAGGACCTTGTCTTCATATGCAGTTTCCATCATGGGGACTGGTCCTGTTGTCATCTATGACAATTCCTCTGTTTGAAGACTGATGCTTCTGTCAGCATCTGTCCCTACCCAATGTTGTCTTCCAAAATATTTGGAAAAAGTTATAGTTCCTTGACAATTTGCATACTTAACGACATTCTATTGAAACTATTACATAGTATCAGCATGTAGTATTACAAGAAGCAATCAATACTGTTTGTTTAATATGCATATATGCATGCAAGTTGTCTTTGTTGTAGGGTTTCTGTGTTTTTTGGCCAGCATGAAGGAACATTTTATTTGATGAGGAAAAATAGTTTTCTATCCCTAGTCTAATGGAGTAGAATGTTTTGGAGCTGTATTACAGATTTTAAAGGCAGAATCTTCCCTGGGATCACTGAATTTTTAAATAGCAGCTGTAAATATAAAATCTAAAGAGAACAGTGTATTGTACTTAAGAATATGTAAAAGCTACTCTTAGTATTCTTCTGTAAGGCTGGTGTCAAAATTCTGGTCCTAGTTACACTGAAAGGAAATAGTGAAAATTAAGCTAAATCACTAGGCTAACTATTGTTTGTTCATGATTTGATTGCCCCTAGAGAAGTCAATATAATTTTGAAATGCATTGATTCACTTGTCATTGTAAAAATGCTATAATTCTGTTTTTTCTTCTAAACCATAGACTGTATTATGAAATCAATATTTTGTTGTAGCTGGGAAGTGTCATAAAATTATCTGAGCTCTGTCAACTTATTTATTAACACTAAAGAGTTTTAGTAAACTGTAGCATTGAAAAAATATGCGTATGCATATTACACTGGTAGCTTTTCTTGCCAAGCTAAAAATCTCTAAACATTTGAAGTACTCTTGTAACTGAAAGATCAGAGGTATCTTTTTGAAATCCTGATATTTCATCATCTGTTTGTTTTGGGTTTGTTATATGTGGGCAGCCATATTATGATTCTATTTTATTACAGAGTTGATATATTATTATGTTGGAAGAATGTGTGATGTGCTTTTATCTTTTATAACTAATTCTTATTTTATGTCCTCTTTCTTTTTCTTCTGCTTATATGTTTACAGCTTAGGTGGTAGTTTTTTTAGATAGTCAAGTTTTTTGGCATTTCCATTTCTCCTATTTCATGTTTAGTATATCAGGGTGAATAAAAGATTAGACGCAGAACTGTTAATTAAGCAAGGGCTGTATATATGAAAGTACAACCCTGGTTATTTAAATCTTTTTGCCACTTATCTATTGTCTAATCCTGGACCTTTCTCCTTTGATATGACCATAATATTTTAAGAAATCTAAACTTGACAATTTGTAATGTAACCCATTTGTTGTGTTTTGCATTAGCTTCTGAAATCAAATGGCTATATTTGGTTTATTTTGTTTTTCCTAACTGAATTTCTCTTTAGGGTTCATCTTNCATAGGCAGATAAAAGAACAGGTTCAATTTTGTGAGCCTACAGGCTGTTGACAAAGAAAACTTCTTTACCTCTGTTTTCAACTAGTGTGCATCAGTAGTGTGGTTGTTCCAAGAAGGGGTTGCTACAGGATGAAGAGCAGAGGAAATTAAGAAAATTAAATTAATTCGGATCATGAAAAACTGTTGATTTAACCTCTCGAAGCGTGCTCAGTATATCACCCAAGTCTTGTGGTGCTGTGCCAAGTCCACAAAATAGTAAATGATTGTGGGTTTCCTCTCTTGTTTTGGACATGTGTTACTTTTATTAGGAGCTTTGCTTTTTTCTTACCTCATTTTAAAAGGATGGGTTTGTTTGGTTGGATTTCTTAAAAAAATAATGCTCCTTTTAGCTTATTAGTAAGGTCCTCCTTTTTTATCCTCACGCTCCTCTCTTGCTAGATAACATTTTTTTTCATGTCCATCATTACCCTTCTCTGAATTATCTGAAAAGAAATAGTGTGTAGTCAACAGGATATGTTTTTTCCTTCTTTTATCAAATACCTAGCTAGTAGTCAGTCTCCCTGATGTAGTGTTTTTACCAGACTTATGTCCCACTTCCCATAATAATAATAATAATAATAATAATAATAATAATAATAATAATAATAAT
>VXBB01020228.1:666510-715761 GCA_013399915.1 Illadopsis cleaveri | reverse complement strand
GTGGGCAGCCATATTATGATTCTATTTTATTACAGAGTTGATATATTATTATGTTGGAAGAATGTGTGATGTGCTTTTATCTTTTATAACTAATTCTTATTTTATGTCCTCTTTCTTTTTCTTCTGCTTATATGTTTACAGCTTAGGTGGTAGTTTTTTTAGATAGTCAAGTTTTTTGGCATTTCCATTTCTCCTATTTCATGTTTAGTATATCAGGGTGAATAAAAGATTAGACGCAGAACTGTTAATTAAGCAAGGGCTGTATATATGAAAGTACAACCCTGGTTATTTAAATCTTTTTGCCACTTATCTATTGTCTAATCCTGGACCTTTCTCCTTTGATATGACCATAATATTTTAAGAAATCTAAACTTGACAATTTGTAATGTAACCCATTTGTTGTGTTTTGCATTAGCTTCTGAAATCAAATGGCTATATTTGGTTTATTTTGTTTTTCCTAACTGAATTTCTCTTTAGGGTTCATCTTTTAAAGTAGTCTCTAAAGGTTCAGAAATAGGAAGGGAAAGAAACATCTGAACTTCAGCCCTGCCACTGAGGCTCTAACAGTCGTCTCAGTCCTGAAGAAATTAAAATTTCATTTCCTAGGATTTCAGTTAATGGCATACAGAGAGATCGTCAAAACTGTTGTCAAAATTGTCAAAAACTATGCATCCAAGCATACTCAAAATAATTAATGATGTAGAGAGGGATTCCACATCTATCTCTCTGGTCAGTTTGGACCACTTAAGGAAAACTCCCATTACTTCCAATAAAAGTTCTAGGGGTTTGGTAGTTAATAGATCTGTTCAGTACATATGAAGCTGATAAGCTAACTTACTGGTGTTGAAAACTCCTCACCTGCTGTATGGAATATCACCTGGTATACCAGCATAGCAGCAGGGTAGCTCACAAGCTTGTAACACTTCCAGTGTTCACATCTGTCCATCACTGAGGTGGCTGGAAAAGCAAGTGCAAAGGCTTCCTGGCTTGGAGCTGCAGCCATTAAAAGTAGAACAGCTCGAGGGACCCATCAGCTGTCATCTGACTCCTGAAAGCAACCTGAAATGTTGATGTGCTTGACGGACCAGCAGCAGTACTCCTTCTGCAGCAGGATAGATGAGATAGTCTTCCTGGAACCCCTGTCTGCCCAGAGCACTTCCCTGAGTTAGAACTGAGGCTCCACTTGATGAAATAGTTGCACCAGAACTGCAGCACTCCTGGCAGCAGGTTCTTCTTCCTACAGCTGGGCAAGGACTCCATCCTGAGCCAGGCCCTGCAGGGGTAACCTGGGCACTTGGTGTCAAGCCCCTGCTGTAACTGGTGGTTTTGGCCAGAGGTCAGGAATTCCATCCCCTTGGAGTGATTCTTGTGTCCAGAGGCAGACAGACAGATCTCAAGCCTTCATCCCACATCCCTTCCATCACCAAAGGTCTCCCCTCCCTTCTTTTGTATGGTTGATCCCTGCCCCAGCCTAAGGCTTTCCTAGCTCCTACCTGCTGTCCTAGACCCAACACCGGGATCCCAACTCTCCTGGGTGTCCCAGCCATGCATCTAATGCCAGCCCAAGTCCTCAACTATCCACTCATTTTTTTTGTTCTGATTCCTGCTTATTTCTGTGGGTTTTTTGTGTCTTAATATAGACTGCACATATAAGTAGTACTCTGCACTGGAACAGTACCAGGTCTTGTGTGCATTGTGTTTAGTGAGTTTATTTTGAATATTGACATAACCACTTAAAGAGAACCAAAAAAACCCCAAACCTCATTTTAATTCTCATGTCTTTAGAAATGAAAGTTTCATTTTCTTTGCCGAGTATCTGCCCTTGTTTCCTTTGGAACCTACTATTATACTTTTATCTATGGTTTTGGAACATTATAAAATACAAAATACTTTTACATTTTGTAATTTTTCCTTATTGCAGATCTCTGTACTGTAGATCATTATTACAATTATCATAACTAAAATTCATATTTATTAACATAGCCTTTGAAGTAAACTGCCAGGTGCAGGTTTGCCAATTTGTTGGGTGTTGTATTAGAAAAAGGGAGACTAACTTGTTTCCATATATTGTAGAGGAATGAACTTGGATTTAATCAGAATTTAAGATAAAAGCCATTGATTATGAAGCCATTCTGTTAGCAGTGTGAATGAGTGTTCATACTTTTAGTTAGTCTGTACCTAATATTGCTGTCTGCCTTATGCTGTGCATTAGGAACTATTATAAGACTGGAAAATCTAAATATACTTTTGCTTTTCTTTTTACGTTTAGGGCATGCATGAACTTCTAGCTCCCATTGTCTTTATCCTGCATTGTGACCACCAGGCTTTTTCACATGCCAGTGAAGCTGCACAACCAAGGCAAGCATTGTGTCTTATTTGTATAAAACCCCACTTTGTTTAAGAAATAAGTTTGCTGAACTATATCTTATAAATGTGTGCTCCATAATTCTTTGTTTATAATTCATAAATTAATTTCAGAAATCATTGCATCCTTGTGCTTTAATGGGAATGTCCTTATTTCATCTTCCCTACTACAGCTTCTGAGATTTAGACATTGGCCCCTTCACAGACATTGGCTAGTGAAAAAATGGGGAGACCAGAAATCTAAGAAAAACCTTAAGCTCAAAGCTTACATGCCTACCTGCAGTTCCAGCTCATCCTTATTGCCAGAAGTGGTTTTGATTTTGTCACTGCAGAGAGTAGACGGATTAGTGAACTCCACTCATACAGTAGACATCTTACCACCAACTCTCTTTCCGCTTGTCTTAAAAGGGGAAATAATCATTGGAGACAAAATGTTGGGATTGATATTTCTTTCATCATCTGCAGTGTTGTAGCTGTGATATCCAACTATTCTTTGACTTGGTGGTAACATTATGTTTAGCTATTGATCCTGTATTTCATTCAAAAGTGTGTATGTGTGTATGCATGCAGTCACATATAAAATACTGCATCACATGGTTGTCTGCTTTTATTCTTGCCCCATATGTAAGGCTTTTGTTTTTGTTAAAAAATAAAAAATAAACCCATTTCATTCTTGTGATTATTTAGGACATTTCATTTGGTTTTTTGCATACTGGAGTCCAGCAGTGAATAAAAACTGATTTAATTATGTGTGCGTGTAGGCACTCCTCAATGTGGCTGCCCAAAGACAGTTAAGCATTAAGATAATTATTTACAAGTGTGTGTTTTTATTCAATGTCTGTCCTTATATGTCCTAAAATTACCTAGAAGATGCTCTTCAGTGCTAAGCAACTTAAAATAACCATGTGTTATGTACAGCATTCTGTTCCATCCCCACATCCCCACTGAAAAAGTAGAGCTAAGCAGCAAAGTAGATGGAAAAGAGGTGCTGTCACTGATTAATTGCTGTTAAAGTACAACAAAAATACAGGCTATTAAAACAAAATAAATTAATGTTTTGATACTGCATATTTGACCAGTAACCATTTTTTTGTTGTTGTTTGGGATAAGCAGTGATAGATTGTGCAGCAATCAATTATTCTAGATCAAGCATATTCAAATAATACATTGTGACATTCAGTAATTTGTTATTTGGAATAATTAGATGGTTACTTCATTGTAGTGCAGACAAGGCAGCTAATTTGTTTTTGATCTTTATAAAAAGGAAAGACTTCATTTGTTCAATGGAGTTGCTCTTTTTAATTAAAAAGGCTAGTTTTCTCATTTGCACTTTATATGAAAGTTGGCTTATAAATACATAATAGTACATGCAGAATTCTGACCAAAAATAAACATTCACATTTGGATTGTTCACTGTTGCCTTTTTCAGTGAGGAAATGAAAGTTCTTTTGAATCCCGAATATCTGGAACATGATGCCTAGTAAGTTTTAACAAGTTTCTTTACATTTAATTTGTTCTTATTTGTAATTGACACCATTATTTAACACCAAGTTTCTGGGTTGTTCCCTTTCAGTGCAATGTTCACACGTCTTATGAAAACGGCAGAACATTGGTTTTCAACTTTTGAACATGACAGTCAGAAGGTAAATATTGCTTTAAAATGTACTTACTGTGTTTTTAAACAAATGTGATTTTAATATGATTGATGTTATTTAAAGCTAACTAGACATCTCTTAACTTGGCTAAAGTAGTCTCAAACAAGTTTACAATCTTAAAAAGTTCTTCAGAATTTAGTCATATGCACTTGTGGAATGTTTTCAGGTGAGAGTTCCTATCTGTTGAAAGATCACTTGGTAATGAAAAGCCAAGTGTACAAGCACAGATTTTTCTGTATATAAGTGATGTCCTTGCATAGCATTTGAAAGAGTGCCTGTTGTAGTTATTTCTGTGTGCCCAAAACTTCTGCAAATGTCATGATACATAAATGCCTATAGGTAGAGTATTAAGGTGTGAATTATTTTCAGCTGTTTACAAACAATTACGTGTGAGACCAAAACTTCAACCATATACTGTCTGTTAAAGGTCAGGGTGTACCTTTCCCTGACATAATCACTCAATTTCCTTCATTGTTTTCTCCTTAACCTCAGGATATTCAAACAGTGGGAGTGTCTGTGCCTTCACATCTCTTGTGTATCTATATGAACACTACTGAATTTAGTATGTTGCTGCTTTCATAAAAAGGCTTTTGCAGTGTTCTGAGTTTATTTCTACAGAACTCTCCTTTGCAGGGACATTCTAGAGTCACTGCCTGAATTTTTTTATGCATGGCAGGAAACACAATTTGCTCAGTCAATTACTCAATATTTCCTTTGACTACTTATTTTCTTGTCTCTTTCCATCTTTATGTTTCTCTTTATTTTTAATTCTGGGCAATTATTTGTGTGATGGAGCATATGTATGGAGGCTCTAGCAAAATATTATTAACAGTATTATGGGTATACTTACCTGGCAGGGGAGACACCATGATCAGGCAGGTGGTTTTCCCAGGGCGAGGCTCATCCCTTGCACTCCGGGTGTGCTGATTTTTTTCCTTTGTTTGAACTCGATGATCTTGAAGATCTCCTCCAACCTACACGTTCTGTGATTCTGTATTGCCAAGACTTTGAGTGTATTGTAGCCTAAAAGAGTTGGCCTCCAAACTTAGTTTCAGTTTGATTCACTTCAGTATTTTTCACATGGAACATGGGGAGAATATCTAGAGTTAACAAAAACGTACAGTTGGTTCTGGATGTCCTTATATGTGCACCTAAACCTATAGCTGCAAACTGTAATTAGGGAGTACTAATTTGAATGGTAGTTTTGTCAGTCCAATGAAGAAAAAGTTGTTCACCAAAGACCGATGTAAACCATCTATTTTCTTTAAATATTTAAAATATCGTATATTTTATCGGATATGGAACATTGGTGTCTTAGCCTAAACTATCTACAGTTGTAAATTATTTGGATTTTTGTATAATTTCAGTAGCTAGGGATAAAGCATATGAGATACAAATTTTATGAAGTCACTACATAGGCACTTTTATTTCAGTAATAAGGCTGTGAGATATGTTTCTCTGAGTGTAGCTTTTCAAAATTCAGTGTATTCAAATGTATTTGTTCCAATATCTGTGACAGAGTTGGTAAAGTCTGAGGCTGAATTTTATTCCAGGCAGTAACTAGGTCTGCTTACAGATTTGCAGTGCTTGGGTAGAAGGTGAAAGTTTACATTGCCCTTTGCAGTCCTTTCATGGCATAAAAAATTAACAGTGCAAAGAGAATGGATTAATATCTAGTTGTTTGTTCTTGTTCTTTGCAAACATGCATAATCTTTAATAATCCTTTCTTGTACATATGCCTTTTACAATCATGACTTTGAGGGTTAGCTATATATTAAACTGTGAATCTTCACAAAGGAAGCAATGAAAGCCTGTGCTCTGAGAGACATGTTACATTTTACTGCTTCTAACAGTTGTTTCCATTACTCCCAATTGCTATTAGAGGAGCTTCTCCAGCTACTCCATTCCCTAGTGGTTAATGAGAGAAATCTGTCCTCAGTTTATACTTGTACTCATGTCCTAGCCTCTCTTTACTGCTGTAGCATTTGTTTCCTAAATGCATGAATATATAAATTGTATTAGTATCGACTACCAGCCGTTCCAGTTTGTGTTGTGGTAGGTAATGTTTTGTGACAATACTTGGTGACTCTGTTCCTAATACTCAGCTAAAGTTTTCAGCTGCATTTCACTGGTATTCATATTTAAACTGTTTTTAGGGGTGAATCTGATGCTCTCCTATAAACAATAATAGGACATTCTGAGTCATCTCTCATTTTTTCCTTTAATTGTGAACCACATCCTTTTAGCATTGATCATTTATAGTTCATGTTAGTAATAGATTACTGAACACATGAACTCAAATTCTTTTGCAAGACCTGAAGGCTCACAAAAAGAAAATGGGTGTTTACTCTCATATGGCAAATAATTATGTAGTGATCATGAGCGGGGGCACAGGATTGTGTTGTCCACTTGGCTTTAGGCACAGGCACTGTGAGTCATTTCTAGTTAAACACTTTGGCAGTTTGGTTTTATTAGTTTATTTGAGCATCTTTCTGTTTGGGCTGTTTGTTTCACACCAGCTATGTGATTTTTGGAGCAATTTCAACTGACTAGAGGTATTGTCATTTTCTCAACCAAATTGCATGAGAGGAAACAACAGACATGACTTAGTTGCACTCTAGTCATGCACCGAGCTTCTTGGTGGAGTACACGGAATCAGGAGGCATGGACAGGCAAGGCTTTGTTATTGGCTGCAGCTGCTTCCTCACAGATTCTGTCATGCCTTGAAGATTTTTGTTAATAGGGTTAATTTCTGAGATGCTGATAAACTGCATTTTGATGGATACCATTTACTTATCTTGTGCTTTTAGAAATGGCAAGCCAGAGTATACTATTGGATGCACTTAGCCATGTTTGATAGTCAGTCAGTCTGACAGTCAGCAATGTGCCAGTGCTGCGTTATGCCAAGGTGCACAAATGCTGCAAGTGACAAATAACTCCAATTTTGGCACAGAGGAAGCTTGCATTAGTTTTGATATTCACAATCTTTCGTCACTTGAGCCAGGGTTTAATAATCTGTCTTGTAATTTTGTAAAGATGGCATGAAACCCACAGACAACTAATGGTGTAAAGACTAAACTGAGTAATAGCTAGTCTTTTCATATTACAAGTTCAAATAAGCAGAGGGATTCTGATGTCGAGCTTTCTATACAAGGTTTTATGCCTATAATAAAAAAAAAAAGCTTAAAAATGCAGGTCTCCTGAGTCATTGGGCTTATGAATGCATGAAGTGGTCAAACTGAAGTTAAAGTCAATTTGAATAGACCACAATAAAGTTTATACTCCAGATGTGTGCCAAATGATAGAACATGCACAATCTACAAATACATAGAGTTACAGACTTTTATGATTGGTTTCAAAGATAAATCCCTATGTTTATGAAAAAAAATAATATAGATTGACAGTTAACATTAAGGCAATATTACCATATGTCCTGGTTTAGGACAAATTAGGGGAAACTCTCCAAAAGGAGCCCCCCTAGAAAACAAACCTCCACCACCCCTCCCCCCAGCCCTGGGTTTGGGAAGGAATTTCTTGGAGGAAAAGTGGAAAAAACCTGTTTATTGACAAATGAACAAAACACTCCCCAACACAAGAAAAAAAGAAACCAGCCCCCAGATGATACTCAGGAATTGTTGTGTAGGGGAGGGTGCGAAGCTTCTCACGCAGACTCCGGCAATCCCCAGGTGAGGTCCAGAGCCGGTCCAAATCTTCAGGGAGGGAAGGAGGGAAAGGAAAAAGAAAAGGAGAGGGAAAAAGAAAAAAAAGAAAGAAAGCCGAGCAGCGAAGCCGAGCAGCAGAGCCAAGCAGCAGAGCCAAGCAGCAGCAGCAAAAAGCCCAGCAGTTGCAAAGCAGCAACAAACCAGTCAGCCGCGGCCCCAGGTGGGGGCAGGGAGCCCGCAGTTGTTAGACATAACATTACAGAATACACAGAATACAGAGACAAAGGGCACGATTGGGATACGAGGCAGCGCCAACCCAGGACACCATATCAGGCTTTAAGAGCGATTTTCTGTATAGAAGCAGATCAGTGGATACCTATTTTCAATATTTTGCATTCTTGTATATGAACAAGAAAATAGTGAAATGCGTCTGAAATTATAGGAAATTGCCGTACAATGCAGAAATAAAATTCAGGGTACAAAGAAGGCTGCCCAGCTTGGTAAGAAAGAATTTAATAGAATAATTTAAAAAATAAGGTAGGAGAAATATGCTTTCTCAATGTACCTGCAGCTGTGAAGAACTTCGGTATTTAACTGAGTACCAGCATTGCTTACTGGCCTCTAAGACAATAGATGTTTTATTTTAAATTCGTATTTTTTAGAATAGCAAAGATTTTGAATAAATACATGCCATGTCAGTGAGTTTTATTTGACAGTCTGAGGGAGCTTTTGTCAAGTGATTTGCTGCAGTATTTTAAATTAGTGTGTCTTGGTACCAGCATACCATGGTTAAACTACCATACTATAATAGACAGATCAGTCCTTTCACTGCAATTGCCATAGCAAAGCAACAATTAAGTAGAGTTTAAGATACAATTTATAATCAATCAGGTCGTTGAATATAAACATATTACCTGAAATCACTGCTCAACATCTTAGCACATATTCTGCAGTACAGAAATCAAATAATTAAGAAAAGGTACTTCAAACAAAGAAGATCAACACGAAAAATCTACTTTTTGGTAGACAATATAAAATGTTCATTGCCATAAGTAATGACATTGGGAATTGCTTATACAACAAAATAAACTTTCTTTGTTATTGAATGTAAAAATAATGCTCTTTTCACAATATTGAAACAAGTGAATTTGTATTTAAACAATGTAAAGCGCAATGAAGTCTCCTGAAATTATTAACCCTTTGAGCTGGATAATGCTTCTCTATCAATATAGTGGGCAAAAGTGTAAAAAAACAGCAACTGTTTTCCAAAGCGAAGCTTTTGGGTCAGAGATCATGATGACAGATTGTAGCAAAGTCATTGGAAAATTCTTCTCTTCTTACTGTTCCAATTTTCCCTTTTTTATAACCTTAAGATTGTTCCTAACTGTAATGCTCTATTTCCCTGCCCTCCTATTTTTCTCTTGATAGGTCTGACTTGTCTTTTTTTATTTTTCATTCTCCTTTTTACAAGTTTCCTATTCAGTGCAGTTCATTACTTGCTGCGTTTCTTTCTAGCATTCTGTCTCTTTTTCAATACTACTTCACTTTTTTGCAAGAAGAATTAATTTAAAGTAGTATCATGTTCAAGGATGCTAATACTCCACTGGTTTTCACTTGATGTGTGTTGTGTTGTAGATCATGGCATAGTTTGCACAGCCCTCAGGTCCAACCAGCTGCTGTTTCATTGTTCTATTTCTTTTTTCCTTTAAAAGTTTCTGATGCTTTATCAAAGCTGTGTAGGTTTTAAGATAAAGCCACCAGATTTTCCGTGCAAGGGAAGCCGGTTTAGAAGGGATTGTTTGAAAATAAGTTACTTCCTATTTGGTATGCAATTTATTGTCCTCTGAGGGCATATATTCTCTACTGAGTTACCATTCATCTGCTTTATTCTGGACTGACTCAGACTGCTGATATTAAAGCTAAAATAAAGCTGTCAACACTTTGTCAGAGCATGAAAAGTAAAGCATGCACGTAAAAATTGATGTGCAGAATGACGGGCACTCCTTGGCACGCCTGGGAAAGGGAATCCCACAATACCTTCCACAGAAGTGGATACTTGAGATTCCTCTTCTGCTGTAAAAGAAATGAGTTATTACTATGTTTATTTGGAAGCCAATGTTTACAACAAACGAAATCTCCTGCACACAGTCCCTTTGGACAGTAAGGCTTCATGGGTTGTTGTTTTTTTCACCTTGTTCTCTGTGTCTGCAGGAAAAAGATGTGATGATAACACCTATGCCCTTTGCAAGGCCACAGGACTTGGGGCCATCTATTGCTATTGTAGCAAAAGTAAATCAAATTCAGGATCATCTGCTGAAGAAACATGATATTGAGCTGTACATGCATCTGAACCGACTGGAAATTGCTCCCCAGATTTATGGACTGTAAGTGTTTGCAAAGCATTATTTAATTTCATTCTGTGGAGGGTTTGTTTCACTATATTAGGAAATTTTTCCCCCTAAATTTTTGGATTAGAGGAATGGGACTAAAAAGAAGCACTTATCTCTTAGAACTTACTTGTTTTGTAGCATTACAGTAAATGCCACCCTACTGTTGCAGTTGTGCACTGGCATTTTCAGTGCAGATAATGTCCATTCAGCTACATATTAGAGACCCTGAGGAAGACTCCTGTACTTTCTGAATCAAGTACAGAGTCTACTTGGAGTTCTCCTGTAAGAATGCATGGGGTAATAGGACACAAAAAGCTATTAGCATTGAGTGGTTTATTTACTTCATTTTTATCACCAGTTTAACATCAGTGAACTTATCCCTGTTATGTTATGGAGTTTTGGATGCTGGTAATACAGGGGGAAGGGCATGTTAAAAGTAAAGGCATGGGTATAATAAAATATCTGTGTACAGAGTCAGCCCAGGCATTCTCTTTTCCATGAAGCTGCTTCATATCCAGTCAGCTGGTTGTGTATAGTATACCCCCATTCCAGAGGGGATTATTGGGCCAAGTGTGATTTTGGATGTGGCTTTAGCCATGTGTTTGGGCAGCACTGAATCCAAACTATTTATAGCTGCTGTAATCAGTCTGGGTCAATACAGAGTGTGCAATTTGTGTGAACCATGAGTAATGGCGAAATGACCATGGTTTTGAAGAAGAATCTTGCCTTCATTGTCTGGAATTCTAGACATTAGATTCATTTTGTTCATTCCTTAAGGAGTTAGCAAGCCATATGTGCCATTGCAGGGACAGAGAAAATGACACGTTTTAAATTTTTTTTTTGCAGTGATTTAAAGTAAGATTGGCTTTGCCTTAAATGAAAAAAAAAAATAGGTGTGAAAATGCAATTGTGGATTGTAACAACTCAATAGAAAATAGAGAAAGGGAAGGAAAAGATGACTGTGTAAATGTCAGGCCATAACTGCAATACTTAACACTACAGTCTAATTTGATATTATTGTCAAATGAAAAAGTGCTGCAACATAATATACTCTCAAGAGAAGAGCTGAGCTACTTATTAATAACTTATATTAGGAAGATAAAGGTAATTCTTGAAATCTTATTTAAATACACTTTATAGGTATGAGTTACCTATAGGGGAATAAAAATAAGCCAAGTAAACTCAAGGTATTAAAAGTAGAAAGAGGACGGATTATCCTATTACAATATTTTTTATATAGTGTATTTTCTTAATATCTTCACTAGTCTGGAAGAGAAAACCAGCATCCCTAATAAACTTCAGGAGTAGTAATGAATAAGTAGGCTGTATAAATATCAAGGAACACAAAAATACATTGTTTCATTTATGAGGACTAATGAAAACAAAGACAAAACAAAATAAATTAAACTTCAGAAATTTGCAAACAGACATTTTGGGGCAAAACTAATTTGTAATGTAGGTGTTCACATCGGTTTTGCCTTTCAGTAAGAGAAATAATTGGAAGAAAAAATTATATTTTAGCTCTAAACATAATGTTATAATAACAGAAGAACGATTCAGTCTGGTATGGCATAAATAGAACTGAATCTGAATAAAGAAATTTACGGTTAAGAGAATGAATTATGAGAGAGAGCTTCAGGCTGACTATCAGGAAAACTTTACTAACAGGGAGCTGTTAGACTGTAAAATAATATATCAAAATTAACAAAGGAAAAACCATCAGAATGTTTTAAAAGCAGGCTTTGAAAAGCTCTCAGAAATGGGTGGTATCATACAGGCAGAGTCTGCATTGGCAGAAGAGGAAAGTGGATTACCTATGAGGTCATATCCTTCTCCGATTTCTGATTTGACATAAACAGGAGAAAAAGAAAGGGAAAGGAGCATGACTGTGTTGTATTATTCTCACCTTCAATGATGTCTGAACTCTTGGGAGAAGTAATTTCCAGTAGTGAGCCCACTGACAGTCTGAGACACTGTATCTTTTCCTATATTTAACATTTCTTGAACTAGAAACAGCATTTCTTAAACAACATAGTTTATCAATAATTGCTTAACCTAACCAAACTGCAGCATTCATCTGAGTTTTTTGTTGAAGTTCATTGTTTTGTTGAAGATTTACCAACCATAAATATTTATCTGCCAGCCTTGATACCATTCAAAAATATACAAATGGTAGAAGGAAGACTGGGAACTTTGCTCAAAAGATATTAAGGTGCTCTTAGAAAACAGGATCAACATGAAAGGCCTGTATTTAGTAGCAGCCTACCCTAACTTGCACAAGTTATAAAGTTCAGTTATTTTAAAATTCAGCATTTTATACTTTTCATCCTTCTATAACCTTGTGGGGCAAGGCAAAAATAATTCTTTGCATTTTCATACAATTGATTCCATCCTTTGATGTTTTCAAATGCTTCTTTTTATTTTTCAAACATTAGCATGACTTGGTCTGCTGGGAGGTCAGGTACCCCAGCTGGTTTCCATGTTCAGAAACTGTCCTTTACATTAAAATGTAATTATATGCTTCCTAAATGATGCTTACCTGCTTACAAGACCAAGTTTAACAGGCATTTCAGTATGTGTGGTACAACTCATTAATTTTGGTTGCTGCCCAGTTTTGAAGTTTTAGCTCAAAGCAGTAGATTGTCTTCTCTTCCAGAGCAGAGCAGTGAACAGGCTTCACATTGCCTGGCTGTCTCATTCCATTGCTGACTGGGAAGAGAACCCAGTTAGGTACAGCAAGGTATACTGGCCCTTAGCTATGCCATATTTCCATGCTCTGGAAGCTCAAGTTGGTGTCACAGACAACCGCAGCCTTAGCACAGGAATTTCTGTATCTGGAAAGTTTGAAACTGCACTTTCATTCACTTGCAGTCAGCACTGCCTGTCCCTGTGATAATTACTCAGCTGCTATTAATATCAGCTGAAATGGAACTGGCAAGAGATAAACGGTTGGTGCCTTATCATTCCTCAGTCTTCTTTCTTTGCCGTGTCTCTAGCCTGGACCCCAAGATAATGTTTTGCAGAATAATATTGTTTCACTCTCCTGGTAGTACAGTGAATAGTCTAACCAAACTATAATAATTATCTAATCATATCTAATTTTATACTTTGTTAAGTCAAGTAAAAGAGTGGTTTGAAAATAAAATGGAATTGATTACATTAATAGTTCAGTGACTTGCTTCCTGTTAATAAACCTTTCTCTAAATAAAAAGAAAAAATTGCTAGGATTGAACATAAAGGTTGGATATTCCGAAGTGTTGACAGATTGAGTATTCAGTTTAATTTTAAAATTAAAAGAGTTAACAATGATTAATGTCCTAGATTACTTGGTACTCTGATGTTAATTTCTTTGACCCTTACATCTAATTCATGTTAAACTACAAAATATTGCAAAACGATACCATGTTTTCTGCAGTGGCCAGTGTGTGCAGAGACAAATTAAGCAGGCTAGGCTCTCAGCTTGGGAAAGGACAGGGTTTGAGGAAAGTCTTCATATACCTGTATTTTAGGACATCATCTTCCATTTAAAGGAATTTGTAGTAGGCAACTTCTTTTACATTTCACTGAAAAGATGAATCAATTGGAAAGGTCCCACATAATACTATTACCACTTTGTTTTATGTACTGAGGATAAATTATATTGCACCAAATGAATTTCTCATGGAACTGCATGCAGTTAAGTACAGCCAGATCATGTAAATATATATGATACAGTTGCATAGAAATGATATGCAGAAAGTTCATGACAAGCCGTAAGGATAAAAAGCTTTATTTAAGAACAAAAATTAAATGTTGGTTTCTGCATCATAACCACGATGATTGTACTGGTATTATACTGATGAAGCAAACTTTTCCTAAGCACACATCCAACAGACAATAAAGCATGTGCAGAAGTGAACGTAGATGTTTCGCAGTGGCTTTAGCTCAGCGCACAAAGGGCCCTCTCAGGGCGTTGGCAGCGGTGGCTCTGCCTCTGCCTCCTGCTGCTGCTCTGCCATGGGCCACAGTCAGGGACACGCTGCCCCTGCCGCTCCTGAGGCTCTGGGGCTGCAGGCTGGTACCACCACGGCACCTCAGGAGGAAAGCCCACCTCAGGAAGCAAACAAAGACATACAAAACAAAAGAGAAGGGTGCAAACTATGTTGCAGGGGAACTAGACACCGGTGTAGATCTGTAGGTAGCACTGGAAAGGTTATGTTATAGTAAAGTCAACAGCAGATGTGCTGTTGCACTATTACTATTCTTACTTGCTTTACTGTGAGCACTGCTGTGGGGCATCCACCTGTTTTAGTTTCTCGCCTGTGCCATTATGGTACCAGGCAGTATTCTTTTGCGTAATCAGATTGGTCTCTGTAGGGAGAATTTAAAGGATTTTACTTGTGTAGTAAAGGAGCATAAATCATATTCATTACATCCAAAAGAAAGAAAAAAATCTGACTAGTTATCAGAATAAGAAATCTTTATGATCTACAGAAAAAGTAGATCAAAGATCAGTCTTGCTAAGGAGAGTTTTTCAGATCATGCAGGATGTCTGAGTCTGTTTTGGATTCTCACACTAAAAGAAAATGAGATAATATATGACATGGTCCAAACCCATTACATTTCCTCTGTAGTTTTTAATCCAGTGTCATCAATCAATTGGACAGCAATTACAATGAAAGCAACTTTGAGCTATTGTGCACATAGTAGAGGAACCACCAAAATCTGGCCTTGCTATTAAAAGGCAAGTATCTGGCACTGAGTATCTAGAAATGGGTAAGACTAAGCAAATACAAAGTCTTTCTGAACAAAGCAATAATGCTCATTTGAATGTCCAGGACCAAATTAATCATGAACTTAGTATCTGAAACTGCTGTTGATTTCCAGTACTTATTTTCTGTTTGAATTAAACAGAGCATTATATATAAAACAGATTTTAATGGACTATAAATCCCAGCTTGTCTCTCAGTAGAGGGCTTGTTGAGGGTTTAGTGCCAGATGACCAGACCTTTCTAAGAAATGTTAGTGGCCACTGTTGGTCTCACAAATTACAAGATACATTCTGCTGGACTTTTAGATTGAGCTTTTGGGGGCAGACTCAGGCATCTGAAGACATTACTATGAATTCTATCTTGCATGGTGAAAAAAAAAAAGAGAAGAATGGAAGAGAAAACCTTTCTAGTTTCTAAATTAGGTGACAGAAGGAAACGTCTGAAACTACTTTAGAAAACTACCATGTGTTTTGGTGGAGACAGGTTATGCCTCAGCTACTGTTGCCATACCAGTTGTACTGTGATGGTTTATTAATTCAAATTACTTCCTCCTTGCAAATAAACGAGGACAATTCTTGAAGATCTGTTAAGAAACAGATCTTGAAGATCTGGTAAGAAACCTACCTCAGGCAGCAAGCAAATCCTGCTTAATTCTACAAGCTGCTTTTCTTCTGTTTTGAAGTAAGTCTACTCACTCTTTCATGTTCTTAAATGATATCTGTTCCTCATTGTTGAGTTCCTCGAAAAGCTTTCTAGTTCATTGATTGAAAAAAATGTATATTTCATTTTGTGTTACTTCTTGTTGAGTATTAGGTTAAAAATTACAGTATGATGAACTTGTGATTTTATCCTTTTTCCCAACTGTCACAAATAGCATTTTAGTTTTACCTCTGACTTTAAGATTTTAGCATGTAAATAATGTAAAAGACCACTCTGTAAACAGAATGAAGGATTGGTTGAGGTGTCAAAAGTGTTTGTCAGAGTTTTACTCTCCTGCGGCATAATTATGTGCTGAGATGATAATGAGTAGTACAGGATGTCTGTGAGGATGGAATGCAGATTTGTCATTTTGTTGGTCCTTGATGCAGGTGATGTGTTTCCCATATGAAGTACAGGGAGTTATCTTTATCTGGGAAGGAAAAAAGCAAGAAAGCTTCCATTTTGACTTTCGTCACATACCCTGAAAAGAAAAAAAAAGCTGGTAGCCTATTTAAACATAAATAGGCTTAGAGACCATTGGATTTAAATAGAATTAGTATCTTCTTAAACCTGAGATTAATTTATTAGGGATATAGGCAGGTGCTTGGAAGGCTATCTTGAGGTTTTTTGTTTATTTGTTTGTTTTACTTATGTAGACAGTAGCTGTTGGCTATAAAAGCAGAACAATGTATAGAGAAGTTCTACTCCAGTAAGGAATTTAAGGTGACACATATTAAGTATTTACCTCCCCTTTAGTTTCGTTATACTTAAGTCACATCAGCTGTTCAGGTTAACCAGATACTGTTTAATTTAGTGCATCATTTTGTTTCTTTCACTTACTTGGAACTTTGTCTAGAAAACTCATCTTGGAAATTGGTCAAGTAACGGTTGCAGAAAGTAATTATCTCAGCATATGCCTAAAAAATGAAACTGTGCTAATATGCCCGTGCTGACATGATGTTAGGAGGTAAAATACAGCACTTTGGACTTAAGCATTTGATAGTAACCAAGATATTTCCTGTAGAATCCAGTTCTATGGATAATCCATGTTTTGGTTAACCGTGCTTCATCTCATTGCTTATTCTTAAATTCTAACATTTAGAAGTTATACCAAACTGGGATCTAATGGATAATTCAGCTAAGAAAATTTTGTTTTAAATCTTTGAAACAGATTAGCATGAAATACTTAAATGCATGATATTGGCCTGTTGGAAGCAGAGGTAAATCTCATTTAAAAAAAAAAACCTAAGGTTTTAATGCTTAGTCATTATTCCATATCAGAACAACCTAGGCCATTTTGGATTTTTGTAGGGAGGGAGAGGAATGACAAGGAGTTGCATTTGAGAAATCAGCAATTGGTAGCGAACTGCCTTGAGGTGTGGGATAGCACAGTCTTCAGTCTGAGTCTCCCTTAGCCTAGGAGGACATGTTAATCATCTGGCTCTTCAGGGTCATTTTCATCTGAGTTCTTCATTTTAGCAGAAAATTATATCCTGAAACCACAGTTCATCACTAATGAAAATGTTGTTGAAAATTAGTGAAATAGGAATTCTGTAGGAATATGGCCAGTCTGCATTTTCTCTAAAAGCATCTGATTGCCAGTAGAATGCTGTTAATTGGGAAAATGAAAGGCAGTATAGTGTCAGCATTGGGAAGAATGCTTCCTTTTTGGGTTTTCTCCGCACCAAAATAATAATTCACCAGGTAGTCAAGTCACTCTGCTTCCACTTCAGATACTAAGATTAGTTCTTGGATAGCCATTTCTATACCTGTGGGCAGTGCTCTCCCTTCCCTTCAGTCTAACCAGATGTTGCAGACTGAGGTGAGGGGTTTGGGCGAGGGAGGGGAAAAAGGTGGGAAATCCTGCAGGCAACTTTATTGCAAATATAATTCCCCTTACATGTTCTGAATTTTCTCTGGCAGTTGTTTTATTGGGACTAGTTGAGCTGGAAGGATACATAACAGAGTTGGAAGTCCATGCAACAGTAAAAGATCCTGCCCTAAAAATAATGCAACAGTCTGTCCTAATTCTTAAAATGAGTGAGCTGCATAGTAGTTCTTCATGACCTTGTGAACCTCTTTCCAACATCTTCTTAGAGTTGTAGAAGCCTCATCAGTAAAAAAAAAAAATCTTGTTCCAAATAGGTGCATGACTTGAGTATCTTTTCTGGTTCTGATGTGGTTTTGAGCAAGAATTTTTAAAAGTACCCTATGAAATATTAAAGCAAGCCGTCCATATCCAAAGAATAAAATCCATTAACATAGGTCACAGGAATAGGTTGTTCAAGAGTAGTGCTGTTAATTAGGGTGCACAATTTTGTGTAACTTTTGCATATTGTATGAATTCACAATATTTTAGTCTAGGTAAAGCATGAAAAATTATGTTTGAGAAACATTTCTAAGAATAGAATTATTTCACCAAACTAATGCTGGAAAAATGGGGAGAATATTTCATCACACTTCATACTGAATGTAATAGCGAGAGGCTCTAAAGGGTTAAGGTACATCACTTAGCAGGAAGACTCCACAGATTTTGGCAAGAAGAGAAAATCTGTGCACAGCATTGCAAAATAGAATTGTCTAGTGAAAAAGAACAAAAGCAGACAAGAGTAGGAGCTTGTTTCCAATACATATTTTGAAATCAATGAACGAGTCATACTTGAATCTTTACAGAAAGCCAAGGGTGCTGCCCTTCTATATTCTTTCTCTGAAAACACTCTCAGCATAGCATTCACGGCTTGGTATTGACTCCCAGTGATGACTCCGTTGAACTTTCAGATAGCACTGTTTCTAAAGGAAAAAGACCATAGATGCACCTAGACTTTGTTATTCACTGTGGAATATATTGATAGCAGAACAGCAATTCTTCCCAAATTTCAGAGAAGCAAAATGGCATCACCCAATATAACATCAACTGGGGAAGTCCATGAGAGAGCATTGCCTTTCATAGGCCTTTATACTGTCGTCTGTCACTTTTAATGATCTTCTTTTCTTTACTTCTTATCACCTTATTTGAAATTAGGACCATGGTTAGCATACTTCCTTTGATTGCCTTTTATACATTTTTTGTCTGAAAAAGATTTCAATACAATGATCTTTGAATGCCACAGAATTAATATCTCTTGCTCTTGGTATTGAGAAAGTGGAGAGAGAAAAGAAATTTCATCTTTTCTGATTTTTGCATTCACAATATAATGTAATGCAGAAAATACAAGATAATTGTAAACTCCTGCAGCTTCTGACTGCTGTTGCTCCTACCAATAACGCTACCAAGTTTTTAGTCACAGAAGTGGAGAAGTTAGTAAAAAATATTTTCATACTTTGGATAAATCTATACACATACCCACATGTGCAGTATGTAGCAGCAGAACTGTGTAACATGTTGTATGTTATGAAATATCTTTACAGTGCTTAACGCAAAATTCCTCACATCTAAACAAAGTCTTTAGTTGTTCAGCATACATCAGTGAATGTTGTGTGAGCTGTTACAGTGTAAGCTTGGGCCTTGCAGTTTATTCTATTTCCAAAAAGTACATGTAGGAATGACATGCAAAATCAGTAATATCAGGTTTGGGGTGTTTTTTACTAGTGAAAATACAGTTAGCTAGATGTATATGGGACATTTTGAATCAAAGAATTCTCATTGCCTTACTTATCTATGAGAGAAATCACAAAAGAGTGATGTCAACAGAAGAAAATATTCCTCGTAGAAAACTTACTACATAATAGCATGCTTAATATCTAGAAACATTAATGATGATGGTTATATTTGTATAGACTGGGTGACAGAAAAGATAATGGCATCTTTGACTTTAGCAATTCATATATTTGTATTAATGGTTTGACGTGCTACTTATTGAAAAACTGTTTAAAATAATTGAAATAGATTTAATTCTCCTTTTTCTTATTTCAATAGTTGTAATCAGAAAAACCTTTTTAATGGTGTAATCCCAAATCCAACTGAAGTATGTAGTTATATATCCTGCTTTAATGTACATCTGAGCTCTGGGGCTCTCATGCTGAAGCACATTCCCTGATTTATCTTCTGTCTAAACTATTTCTTACATTATGACTCTGTGCAGCAGCCTTTGATATTCCCTGTGACATCATGAGACAGCTGTGTTACATTGTGTTTAAGCAGTACTAAACCTTTAAACTTTAAACGAATATTTTTCTTCTCACAGGTATAAATAGAATATGTAATAAGCATCTGTGGGATATGCAATTAATGTCACTTGTGAGGAAAGGCCTTCATGATGCACTTGGGTTTTGGCACTCTTAAATTATGAGCTCTTTACTACACTCATGGGATAAATTCCATATCCCCCAGATGCTTATTATGTATCTTCCATCTCCCTTAATTCCTATTAGCTGGATTAGTAGTTGTTGTGATGTTGAGGTTTATGGTAATTTAACTGGGGTGGTTCTCAGTGATCAATAAATAAACTTCAAAAGTTTAGTAATTTTTATTTTCTAGCAATTCCAGTGTGTATAGCTGTAACAGTTTACATTAAGTGCTAGTTGGATTTACCAAAAACTTTGGTCATCTGTACATACTGGTCTATCCATTACCTAAATTTCAAAAAAAAGCAAATTTATAAAAGCAAAATATTTCAGTAGCAGACGATCAGCTGAATTGCAATGTTGTGGTGTGACTAATGCACCCACAAATGTTAAAAAAATAGTTTACATAGATAATAAATATTTTTTGCTAAATGATGATGTTATTAATGTTCTAGTCACAGTCATTATCTGAAGAGTTTGTCAAACTGGCACTGAATGGTCTAGATTAGTTGTCAACTCAGGACCAAATAAGATTTTTAAAAGACTCAATAAAGTCCAGTGATTAATTGCTATATATTCTGATTCATGCCTATCCTATTTTATCTAATTTAATAAAAGTCTAAAATGATGATTAATCCTTTCACATCAGCAGTTGCAGGGTACATCCATTACACGTCCAATCTGAATTCCTCTGCCAAGGAGTTAACTACTATTTTGAACTTGGTGTGAAAAATATCATTATAAATTTCATTAACCTGATCATCAAATTTAAAAAAGTCAACTCGTAAAATCCATTACTACATATCATGCATCGAAGATTAAAAACTGGTCCTTTGTGGGCAGGAATAGCCTGGATTTAATTCCCACAGCATATGTTTAAAGTGCTCATATGACATTATTGTATCTGTAATTATCAGAATTTTATGTTTATTAACCCAAGTGAATTAAGAATCTTGTTTTGCGTAGCATTTAGCATGCATGTTAAATTGACCATTAATTCAGAGTTTGTCAATGTATATGTATTTACCACAAATGCAAAAATACTTGTTATACTTATTGTAATCATATTCGCTTTTAGAGGATTGCCTTCCTTTAATTTTTCCTTCTTGGACACAATAATTTACTTTTTCAGTGCTTCCAGTTGGCTGTCTTAATGTGGATCCCCATGGGTGACAGTGATATAAATTGTACTTCAAGTAGTCCTTCTGTGGGAAACTTGGAGTATTTCACATTAGCACTATGTCTCAACTATAACTATGTCTTCCTCTATACTAAGGTGATTTTTTCCCATCCATTGTTAGATCCAAGAGACACCTCTCCATGCTGTATGGTAAACATGCCTCAGCCCAGAAATACCCACAAAGCCTTGCAGTTTCAGGGTGGGTTTGTCATTTATTTTTGTGAGGGTTGCTCAAGTTGGAAATTCACTAAATGCATGAAAAATATGCAGTGGGAGAGGTCAGAGAAGCTTAATTCCCCCATCCTGGTTCTGGGGCAAGGTATGGAGTACCAGCAGTTTCCTTAGGAAATGGCAGCCCCGGCCTGGCCAGCGTCCCAGCAAACCCCACCTAAGCTGTGCCCAAGGGGTAGATGCTTTTGGGGTAATGTATGGAGTGTGCCACAGGAAAAACCAAAAAGTAGTTAGGACAGAGAGCTGTTCTCTGGTTTGTTTTTCACTCATGGCTGCACTCTGCTGACCCATTGTTGGCTCCCAGCAGAATGGTGAAAGCCACATGGTTTGAGAAAATAGGAACTGTGGGGGTTTTGCCAAACCAAAACCATTGCTATTTTATTATTTCATTTTATTTTCTTTATTGGAACAAATGTGAAAACACACCTCCCTTCTGAAAGAGATTTCTGACTGCAGGATCTGCTCAGGCTGTAGCTGCACCATGGAGGCACGGCAGGTGCTGGATGGCAGTGCCCCTGTGAGCAGCCGCCTGCGGCTCTGCTGGCTGCGCTTGGCACAGCCCGAGGCTGAGGTGCTTCAGACTGGCACAACTGGCTGCAGGGAGCTTTGCAGCCTCACAGCTTGGTCTACTTTCACCTTACACATCCCTCCTTGGCCTGTCCTAGTGGCTTTGCCCATCTACCTTACACCTGCTCAGATGTTCTTCAGAAACAACATTCCGTGTTGCAAAACATTTCTTCATGGGAAGGGTTGTCAAACATTGGAGCAGGCTGCCCAGGGAAGTAGTGGGATTGCCATCCCTGGAGGTATTTAAAAGGGGTGTAGATGTGGCACTTAAGGATGTAGTTCACCATGGACTCAGCAGTGCTAGGTTGGACTTGATGATCTTAGAGGTCCTTTCCAACCTCAGTGATAACAAAATTCTATAAAAACGGATGAAATTAGAAAAAGTGAAAGGCCCTTTTTTATCTACAGCACATCTACCTGGTGAAATATGCTTTGTTTCCTCCATTTGCAGACAACTAGCATCATTTCAATAGCTAGTCATGGCAGTGCAAAAGTGTTTCAGAACAGCCAGATGATTCATCAGAGATGTATATCACATATTCAGATTATCCTCTGTTGGTCTTGCAAATGTACATTTGCACCATAGTGCAGCTTAGCTTCTACTCATAAAATGAAAGGAGAGCACCTAGGTGATTTTAGACTCGGATGGACCAAAATTTATTTCTAAGGCTCACCTTTAAATAAATAAAAAAAAATTGTCCATTGTAAAATCTTTCCTTTTAACAAACTTCTTCATTAAATTAGCTTTAACTTATCTTTTGATCAATCTTTCATCTAATTTATCTTTTGATTATTAGAGCAACTTTTTCTTCTAGCAATTGGTTTAATCTGTCTGCAGGACTTCACATAAACACCAGCATGACTAAAAAGTCCTCAATAGAGGTTGCAGGTGAATGTATGTGATGTAGTAGCAACTCCCAAAAATTTGTGTCTATACTTTATGGGCTGAAATAATACGCCGCTATATTTCATAGGATCCTTCCTGTAAAATTTTGTAACTTGTATCAGTTTTTGAACATTATAGAGACTTGTTTTCTTAACTTTGTGGGAGAGTTAATATTAATTATCTCCTGTGGTAAAAGACAAGCAATGATATGTTTCCTTAAGAAATTTTTTAATTTTACTCTCTTTTTACATTTCAACAGTTCCCATTCCCCTGAAAAATTTCAGATATCATTAGTTGGCTTTTGGTGTGAGTCCATTCCTGAAAAAATTGCAGTATTTTCTCTTGAGATGCTTTCAGTAAATAGCACTTGGCTTGAATGCTGAAACACCTCACCACAGAAGTCATCTATAATAAAATTTTTCACCACTATATCTGATTCTTCCAAATACCCAGTACTTCATTTTTTAATTAAACTTTGAAACTGGTAACAATTACATGATTTTCATAATTAGCACATTTAGTTTGGTAGCAAACTAAACTACTATTAGAAGTCAAGACAACATAGTAAATATGTGGTTAGTAAGGGGGAAGAAAGTTTGAGAGATGGTTAAATAACATACTGTATGAACGTTTTTCTGGAAGGGGAATGTGGGAGGAAAGAGATGGAGAGACCAGACACGAGACCTCACCAGCTGAATTGCTGAACCTGAAGAATATGAGGTGTATTTGCAGTGTAGCTCAGTCATTAAATAATGCACAAGGGTTTATCTCATATGGCCAGTTGCAGCGCTCGCCTGGTAGTCAAAGGACAAAATAAATATCCAATGTGTAAACCTAAGCATATGTAAAACAGGTAAACACAGGGTAGCCTTGAACACAGTTTCTCATTCTTTGTGTATGTGTAGGTGTGGATAAAGTCCTACATATGCAGAAACTGTTAAAACCCAAATTATTTAGCTAACTCCTAAGTAACAGACTGGCAAAAAAAAAAAAAATCTGGTTCAACTGATTTCACTATGAGTAAGGGGAGAAAGAAGGTTCTTCTTTTTTTCCCGTTTCCTCTAGTTATAAAAATTACAGTGATTACACATCATAAAGCCTATCTGTAATAAAACGCATCAGCTGGCCAAGGTTTTCATCGCTCACTCAATAATCCATTAATACAGCAACGCTGCCCAGGCATCTTTATAATACCAACTCAGAGGTAATTTTAATCAGCTAGACCAGCTGGTATTTAACAGCAGCTGCTGGAGACGCCACAAATATACTCAATAGCTGACATCTTTATTTGCAGTTTTTCAAGGGGAGAAGAGATCCTCCTGTGGTTACTTATATTAAGCTTCTTTTTTTTTTATGTAAGTATTGGTACCGGAGGGTAATACCTGAATGAAAGCAGGAATAGAGTTAATGCAAAAAATAAAAAATACATTCCTGGAGTCAGAGGGCTTTTTCATGAAGTCCTCCTCATAAATGAACAAAAAAATAAAGCTTGTATGCCAGCTTTGTTGGAGTTTAGAACCTTTTCCTGGTACATTTACACTAATCTCAGACATGGCTTGCGGCATAAAATGTACTCTGCAGTGCTGCATTGCCCTATCTTACTGAAGCTTTCGTGTCTCTCCGTGATATAAATATGTGATAAATAGTGCTCTTGGTAGGAAAAAAAGTGATGCTTGCTCACATGTGTTCAATTTTAACTGACATGTACTTCTTTTGTCCTCAGTTTTGGCTTAGGGCGTCTGCATGCAGGAGTGTATATGTATATATCTATGCTTAAAGACACGGGTATTTGTGCATAAATAATATACAATATGTTTATTTGTACTTCTCATCTCTTATAAGGCTAGAGATGAAATCAGCAACTGAATAAAGCACCGCTCTCTGCAGCAGTAAATGTGGAATACTATTTCACATTGGATTTGGGGGGAGAACAAGCAGAGGCAACACGAAGTTAACAGTCACAAACACATTATAAATAAAAATTTAATTACACTTGGGGGAGCTTGGCTTACAAAGCTCACAAATCCATAATGGAGCTTGCTGGTAATAAAGGCCTGATCTGTTTGTTAAACTCCAATATTCCTGTCCTCTGTATCACTTCTTTTATGTAAAACTTCAGTTTCTGCATTGATTACCAATTGCAAAAAAGACTGACTTCACTGGTAAACAGTTTTTTTCTGTCAGATACCAAATGCCATATTTCTTTATTAAGAAAATAGTTATGACTCCTAGGTAGGGCAGGCGAGGTGCCATGAGAAGTGTAAGTATATCTATTTTTGTTGACTATTTATAATATGTCATGGATGAGATACATCATGGATGAGATCTGTGTTTAATATGAATTTGAGTTTCTGGAGAGAGGCTTTTGTTAATTTATGAGCAAATTCTGAGGCAGAAGCTTCTCTTTAATGAAGACTTCAATAAATGCTAGTAATAGTTGAAATGAACATGAACACTGAAGAAAACACAGTACCATTAAGCTGATGTGTTTCTAGGACAGTAACAGTGAAAAGTAGTACATGGTCTTCATTTTTCTTCTTTCTTTCATTTCAAAATCTCACATTGAAAAAAGTTGATGGTGTAAAGGAACAACCCTGAGTACATAGATATAAATTCCTAAACTAATTTGGGGCTATAGTAGTCATTTGCAGGTACTCATTTGTTAGTCCCAGTGAGTTACCGCTCTGTAGTCAAATACGGATCTGTCTGAGACTGTGATTGACTACTGCAAATTAAAATCCAGTGACAGAATGGATTACTGAGGTTGCAGTTTGACTAAAAAATACTTAGCAAGCATGTTTTCTCTTATTTGTAGTGAAAACATTCTGTTGAAGTTTGTTTAGTATGTTTGACAACAGACAGTTTGATATATTGCTGGGCACAGCAGTAGGTTGGACTTGAGTAGTATTAGCTTTCACTGTTTTGATTAATTGTAATTGTTTCGATGAAAAGGCATGTTTTACGTACAACTCATAGTTCTGGAAAACAGAAGTCAACTTGCAAGATCTGTAATTACTGTTCTGAGTTAGCATATAAAAAAAGCTTGGAGAACATGCAGGCAAATCACAGTAGGGTTTTTTTGTATGCCTGTTTATTTTGTATGGGATTGCATTTTGTAGCTTTTATACACTGTTTCTTGTCTGAGGAAATAAATCTTAGGTTTTATCTCTTCTTGTGTGCTGCAGTGTGCTTTTAGATATATTTCTGAGTTGTACATTGTAGTTGCAGTCTTGGTATGGTGAAATGTTTAATATGTTTTCCATCATCAGTAACAACAACAACAAAAGGTCAACCTGGAGACTCCCCTGTCTCCTCACATCCCTGCACATTTCTGAAGGGAAGGAAAACGTATCTGTTTATCTTTTAATTCTGTTTGCTCTGGTTAGAAAAAATTTGCCTTCTCTCTGCATGAATTTTCTAGTTTCCCTAAGATACTTCTTTTTTCCCCCCCTTTTTTAATAAATATTTTATTTTCAGTGTATCATCAAGAAAGGGAAATAGATGATTATTTTTGTATTTAGGTAAAAAAAAACCAATTCAATGATGTATTTAGATGTAAGCCAATACCAGCATAGTAAAGGATGTCAACTATTATTACTAATACCATCTTTCATTTATATAGTGCTTTCATCCTAAAAGATTGTGGTTTCTAGAAAATGTAGATTTAAGCCAAAAACACAATTAAAAATATATCTCCTTGTCCTAGCATGTTAGCTTCGAAGTATTGTTTGTCAGTTTAACAGACAGTATCAAAATATCTTTCTTCTGCTTTGCAGATGCAAAAATGTACCATGAACTGAATATGCTGAAAGTACTGTTAAACCATCTCTAGAAGGAGAGAAAATTGGTTTTATAGGTTCCTCATTTTATGGCATGCTTTCTTCTCAGATTTTAATATTTTGCAACATGCTCTGAAAGGAGAAATGAATAGATAGTGGTTTTCTGTATCTGAAACATGTAGGGGCATCACAACCTACCTGAATTGTTCCCTAGACAGTATTAAAAAGAAAGCAGTAATATCTAAATTGTGGAGGGAGGCAACTAGGTTTCTAAGTGTGGTGCCAATGTTTGTAGTCAACAATGAGACATAAAAAAAATTGTAGCCCATGTTGATAGCAGCAGGGTTTGAGGTTTGTGTTATTAGAGCTTGCCTAAAAGTATTAACACACAACTCATGTGTAGCCTTCATATAAACTATGTTCTATTATATATTTTGGGGGGAAATAAAAATCTGTAAAGCATGAAATTGTGGTGTTACAAAACGATTATTTCTACAAGTGAATTATCTCGTCTCATAGTAGTACTAGCTTGGATTGCTACGTTAGATGTCAGGTGGTTTATTTCTGAGCAAGATACAAATTAATAAGTGTACATTTTAATACTTACCTAAACCAGTGACAAGAAAATAAATACTACTTTTTATTTACCTTGCAGTTAACAACCATGTGTCATTGCAGCATCTTTTATGGAAAGGAACTTTATTTAAGTAGCATAAACTTGTTGGATGGGCTTCAATTAAATGATGATTTGTTAATGCAAATGTGTAGCGAATGACTGGTAGTACATCTGTCTCTTCATCCATAGGCCATTACTGTGCAGCATTAGCACATGATTGTAAAAAACTGGAAATCATTATATGCAGGTAGTACATATTCAATCAATTCTGACCTTATGTCTCTGACGAAATAAAAAAAAAAGGATGCAATTTAAATGATATTTAATCAGAACAAAAAAAAAGGGGGGCAGAGAATGTTTGAATATCGACGATTCAAGCTGTTAGATGATGTGAGGTGACTGCTGTTTGGAATTGATTGTTATTGGTGGCCCCAGTGGGGAACAGCCAGCCCATTAATCCTCTCTTACTCCTCCCTCATGCTCCTTCAATCCAAATAGTATTTTTGTTTATATTAGGAAATAAATACTGTTCTGTTTATCTTAAAATTCCATCTTTTTTTTTTTTTTTTTACACCTCTTTTGGAGATTGAAAGGAAAAAGCTCTGTATTGATGACCAATGTTAGCCAGCTAAGCAGGCAGTGACAATTAATACAACAAAAAATCGTACAATTAGCTTCAGTTCCATAAGTGTCTAATGAGCCATTTGTCAGTCTTTTGGTGAAATAAACTACTCTATCTTAATTCTCCACTCTTGCAGCAAATAAATAGAAGTTATTAAATACCCGGGCACCAATAAAATCTAATTTATTTTTGCAGGGCATGGCAAAACTCCTTACATATGTAAAATGAGCAAGTTATTTACAAACAACTTGTGATACTAATATAAAAATATAAAAAAGAATTTCAATGTTAACTGCTTTCATTCTGCACTAGATATGTTTTCTTACTGATTTGTTTAATCATTTAAATATATAATTACTCCTAAAGGCACATGAGTTGAAATGACTTCTCCTGACGTGATTAACTCATAAAGCCAAAATGAACCTTCAGAGAAGAACTTGAGAAATTCCAGAGATTGGTAGTCTGCAGCTGAAGTCCCTGCCACTGCTGGGGAGTAGAATAGCATGCACATTTCCAGCTGGGAAGGTGTTCCTGCTGCTGTTCCCTCCCTGACCCTTCTGGCCTTATTAGCGTCACAACCACCTTTCCACAAGAAAACAGCACCACAGCAATTGCTGTTCGGGTGCTGTTGGGGTTGGTGGAGGTGCAGCCAATGTAGCTGGTCTTGACAGCAGCTCCTCATCCAGCCACTTGTGACCAGTGGTATCCACCAGATCTACTCCTGCTCCAGGCAGTGCCAGACCTCACTGGAGGTGGGCAGGGAATCAGTGGGATGTCTAGTCTGAGGGATCCAGGGAACGCTATCTGGAGAACCTTTAACTGTGCAGAGCAGGGCTATTCTGCTTTCCTTCCCCATTCAAGCAGACTCTTTGTAACATAAGCTGGTGAAAGTATTTCAGACCACCTGACTTCTTCCTCACTCTTCATTTTAACAAAAGTTTGAATTTGACTCCGGTTCACTTTTGTGATGTATATCTGGCCATCTGTCTTCCCAGGCTGGTTTTCAAGCTGACAGTAACTTGGTATTTTTAAAAAAAGACAAAAAGAAGACAGGACGGAGCGTGATGTGTGGACAGAGCCAAGTTGCTAGGTCTCAGAGTAGAAGAGAATATTCAAAATGACAGAAGACACAAAAGAGGCAACTCTTACTAAAGAAGCAAGGGTAGAGGGATGGCAAAGCTGCTGGTAGGTGCATGTTTGAGGAGAGAGTGAGTAAAGGCTATCAGTGTGAATGAGGAAAAGGGCTCCCTTTACTGAACTAGGCTTGAAGAAAGCCTAAGATTTTTTTTTTTGTCAGGTTGAAGTACATGCTTAGAGGAGTGCCCTGCCAGTTCCGTTGCTTCCAAGTGGAGAGATGTTCCATAGGAGAAAGCAACTCTGTTTGGAAAGCCAGAAAACTGATTTGGGGTTTCAAAGTGGGTTTCAAAGCTAGCAACAGCATTTTGTTATAATGGTCATTTCAAGATGTAGTTCTTTATACTTGTCCATGTCTACAAAGGTTACAAGCCAAGTTCAGACAAATGTTGAACAAAAAGAATCATGATGAATGTATTCTCAGGAAATTGTGAGCAGTTTCAATTCAGACAGATCCTGAATTGGTAATAGAAACCCTTGGTTTCTGGCACACACCATTCAAGAATTTGAGTGTAAGTGGGAAGACAGTTTTTTTAGGGGAACAGTGAAATAATTGAAGAGGTTAATGTACAAGAGGAGTGGGAGAAAGATGTTTTTGAGGAAAAGAAAATGTTTAAGTTGTAATTTATGGGGGAGATTCAATAGATTTTTTGTATCTTCACATGGGTTTGAGATATTGTAAGAAGTTTATTCTGATCATACTTTCAGATGAAAAAGTTAAACTCTCTTTTTGCATTTTGCTGGGTTTAATCATACTGTTTTGAAGTCCTTTGGGGCAGTTACTTTTAGTTTCCTCATGAAATAACTACAGTCAGAAAAAAATATTCAATCCCAGTGCTTGTGTTAGTGATTCTTCTAAGTACTACCATCACTCTGCGATTGAATGTGTTTGCTTGGCATTCAGGTATTATGAGGAGTGCACTATGTGTTTGCACACACAAAGTGGATTGAAGTTCTTTCTTTGCTTTACATTTCAGTTGACTTTTGAAGGTTGTCTTTTCAGAGCATTAACCTTCAGTCTTGAAAGACTGTAGTATACTTTCCTAAGCAACGCAGATACATTGAGAGTAACACATTTACTGCCCTGTGGTTTTCCTTGAAATTGTTGTTACAAAATTTTATCCTTTCCCTAATTCCCTCAGTATATAGATTACCACTGTAGCATTTGCAGGTGGCAACTGGAAGGATTTATTATGTCTGCCATACGTGTTATAATATTTGCCATAGCAAATAATGTACTTAAGGTAAAAATTCAAGATCTGTTATGAGCAACTGTTTTCATTGCTCCTTCACTCCAAGTCGTCTCCTTTGAACTCTTTTGTTCTTAACTCAAACTTTAAGGGAAAGCTGATATTCATTAGAAGAATAGCATGCAAATGTAGTCATAATTACAGACACAACTGAATGATTAAATATATGTATGTTCTAGAAGTATTTTCTTTTTGTATTTGTGTAACAAGCAAATTCTACCAGTACATAGTCCTTGAATAGATTCAAATGAGGACTGGTCACATTATTCTTCTGAGGACTTTGAATTTGCATCTTATTGGTATTTAAGAAAATGAAGACTGGAGTATTCTGAGAAATTTTTGAAGGGGCTAAAATCCTCAAAAACAGTTACCCCTCCAAATACAATTTTATGTTAAAAATCATCACTAGGTGGCAATATTAGTGATGTCGGTCCACCCGGCCAGATGAGGCATAACTGTTAAAACACAGATTGACAGTGCAGAAGAAAAGGGCACTATGTTTTTTACTTAATGAAGAAGTTTGATAAAAGGATGAAAGTGAAAAATGCCTTGGAGCCACCAAATTGAAGAGCTATGTAAAAGACAAATGCTGTCTGGTTACCTGTGTTTCAAGAAGAGATAAGAAAGTGTCAATGCTATTGTACAGGTAAGACCTCACCTGAAATGCCATACATATTTTTTGATGAGTCATTTCTAAAGACAAAAAATGATCTTCATTGGTTATTGATAAAATTGTCTCTTAAAGGTGTTATTGCTGTTTTTTGTCCCTGGAAAACTTCTTCAGCTGCATATGATTTCTTTGGGGAAAACTGCAGTTTTTCCACTCTAAATGATAAGATCACATTTATTATTTGCACTTAATTCAGAAATAGTCAGTGTGAAGTGCTTATTTCCGAGACTCCCCACAGTATTTGGTAGCTTTTTGTGTTTTCCATAAGCAATAAAGTTACAATGGGGTTACAAGATCACACTGAATCTGTGCTAAGGCATCTGCTAAAACTTTGTAGCAGAGCCTAATAAAGCCCTGCCCCATTTGTGACATACCAAATCACATTCTCCTTGCTGGTCTGACAACCACAGCTCTTAAACAGCTGCTGGGGTAATTTGCATAAAGGAGATTGTAAACGTCTCATCAGAACGCATGCAGCGCAATCCACCCCAAAACCACTGCCTGAACACCAGGAAAAGAAGATTGTAGTCATAAAAATTGTGGCTCTCATGATTTCAGATTATGGTCTCCACAGTCTTACAGCTTTTGCAAATACAAAGCTTTTGTGGCAAAAAAAAATTTTAAAAAAAAGAAAAAAAGGAAAGAAAAAAAGGAAAGTTTCATTTACCGGTACAGAACAATACAAACAGATGCAGTGTTGCTCTTTTGATTCAGTCTAGCAGAAAATTGACTTCAGCAGCTAAGGTTCATGATGACCCCTCCTCAGTTCTTCACCCCAATGATAAGTGAATTGATCCAATTGAAAGCATTTAGAATAACATTAGTAAAACCAAATCAGTTTTATGGTAGTGAAAGAAAAACAAAGAAAATGCAAAATAAAGTTAATGCAATACAGAGGATTCAATAAAGAATAAAAAATGCAGAAGTTAATACAATATGTTAATTGTCTGCATGCATCTGCTATGTTTTGTGATGCATATTTTAATAGAAATTAGTGTTAAAATTATGCATATTTTTGATAGAAATCAAAGCTAAAGGAGATATACATGCAGAACTAGGATTTCACATTGTGACAGGAATTAGGTGCGCCCTTTCCAGAGTTTTAACTGTGTGACTTCACATTTTCTCTTTGAAACATCATTCTTCTTTGCCTTGAATGAAATATGCTGGAGCAATTTGGCATAGTAGTGAAACTCCATGTTATAACTAGACAATAAAGAAGGCGTTCAGCTCCACAAAGTTAGTGTCTGTATCAGCTGGAGCCTCTGCAAGTTCATTGAACCTGTACTTTGCCCAATTTGTAGTGCAGGTTGAGGCTATTTGCCTGATGCCTCCTTGGTTAAAACACTTCCTCTGGCTTCAGTTCACAGAGACACATCATGATTTCAGCTACACTAGTCACAGTTGCATCATCATCAATAAGTACAAAATTGCTAATAGCTATGGAACATACTGTTCCAACACAGTCATCCTCCTTCCACTCCAAGTTCTAATCATCCATGATACACAAATTTATCAGCACCCAAATCACCTATATCCTTGACATTAGTAGTTTACTTACTGTCTCAGTAAATCTGCATTTGACACAGTTAATAATTGTGCATATATCTGTGCAATGGCACAACTGACAGCAAGTAGTTCAATGCCTTTGACTTTAATACTTACATTTATCAACATTAAATTGAAGGGAATTTGGAGTCAAAAGTTGATACTAGGGGCATAACCTCCAAAATCTCAAAAATTGTATGCACTGTTTTGCTTTCTGTAAATTTCAACTGCTTTAGAAGAAGTTTGTCAAATCATTTCAAAGTTTTGTTTGTCCCTTTGTGTAGCAGGATGTCTACTTTCAAGGCAGTGATGATCAATCAGTAGTTTCAGTGAAAGTTCCGTAATCATCAGCCAGTGAATCTAAAAGTATCTGATACCTTTGGAATAGAGGTTTGTTAGTAGAGAAGTCAAGTGGTGAGGTGGTTTTAACTAGGCATAGTAAAGGAGCACTTTACAGATTTTGAAGTATAAGGCTGAGAGAAAGTACAGTGGGCCATAAAACTGTTGTCTTTTTTTTTTAACTTATTTATTATATCCAAACTTGTTAATCTTTCTAAAATAAAATCTCTCATTTGACCAGTCAGCCTTCAAAGCCAGTAGAATTGTGTCTTATACTGTGCACTATCCTTGCCTCAGATATTAAACTTGTTCATTTCTTGACACGTATGTGTAAAATCTGTATCTCTGATACACACATTTATATCAAAAATTGTGCCATTTTGTTGTCTTCTAATACTGATAGGATAACTGATAAATAGATATTACCCTCACTAATTTTAGACCACGCTAAGAAAAGAATATCCTTTATATGAGTAAATCTCAGCCTTTGGGTTTGATGTGTGAGAACTCCATCATTTTATATGTTATGGTATTCATTATAAGATTATTCACAATTGTTTTATCACAATAGTAAAATACTGCTTTTTAATATAAGAATTTCTCTGATAAGGTTTTAATGCATAACACTTGATGAAAGTTATTATGCTTATCTTCCATAAAGAGAGAATAATTATATGGGACAATAATTTGCCTGTGGCTGTGCTTCCCAATTCCTAAATTGGTGCTTTATCCTGTGGGTTACATTTGCTTTCAAAAGATGGATGTGCTTTCCTAAAGTTGATACTGGATTTAAAAAGTCATTTATTACCAATGACTGGACAGAATCAAAACAAACTCCCAAGACTCCACAAGTTCTCACAAAGCCAAGCTGAAGTCTGAGATGATGGGCATTTTCTGAAGATAATATTCTGCAGATAATTTAACAGGGAATTTGGATCTGATTGCTCCAATCATTTTTGTGGTACAAGTTACTTCCCTCAATTACAAGCAAGGTCTTACGGTATAAACCTCTTTGAACCTGTGTGTATAAACCTCAGACTTGGAGCTTCTAACAAAAAAAAATGTAAAAGATAATGCTGCAAGGATAGCCTCCACTTTCCAAATCAGAGCTGTTGCTGAGTCAGCCTGGTTTGGATGTCAAAAGCTTGCAAAACTCTCTGTGAACAGATCCTTTGTAGACCATGCCAACTCTGTATGAAAGTAAACTCCATAAGTTATTGGTATCCTGAACAGTGACCTTTCAAAAGCAGGCAAGGGATCACATATCTAAGATTGTGGAATGCCGCCCAAGACAGTAGGAAAGTTTATCATAATCGTTGGCAAGTGTTTTCACAGCCTGGTTCAACTGGCAGAGATAGATTCCACCTCCTCAAAGTATGCATTCTACCTGTCACAGCCAACTAAATACTCAATAGCATAATTACCTCAAATAAAATACCTCCTACATCCCAAACAACCATAAGCTATGACTGAGTCAGGATGTGCCTCAAGAAATTGTTGGGTTGAGGTTAGCACAAACCGGGTGATCTGTTTTAGAGGGCTACTGTGTTCCCACAAATGAAGGGAATGTATCTCAGTCCCTCTGGCAGGAGGTTTCCAGTGCTAGGTGCCATGCTGCCGTGGTTTAAATCATTTGGCTCCACAAGCCCAGATGGAACACCAGATCTGTTTCTGGCTTCTTACCCTCCAGGTACACTGTGGCTTTGTTATGCTGCATCATGGAAGAGTATGGTCAGATAAATTAGCCTTTAGAGACAGCTAGCCTCCAGCCCTCCCTTTTCATGCCTCCCCTTAGAGATCATTTACCCTGTATCTGATCACATCTTTGCTTACATCTCACTGTCTCCAGTAGCCAGGGAGCAGCCTGCAGAAGAGCCTCCCTGCATTCCTGGAAATGCCTCCTTCACCTCTAGCCCATCAGACTGACATTTTCCCCATCTACATTTCCTAGTCATAGGAAATTCCAGAGAATTGGGATGTCAGGTCCTTTTTCAATTGCCTGAAAACAATCCTGTAGTGCTCATTGTGTTCCTCTCACATTAGCTTTAGAAGGTCAGAGGTTCAGAAAAAGATTCTTCTCCTCAGAAGGAAGTTAAAATGCAGCTTTAAGGAAACAGATCAAAGTATATAGAGGTCAACAGAATTCAAATCAGTATCATTTTATGATATTTATTATTTCAAATGTAGAAGTGTGCAACAGATTTTCTGCCAGAGTCAGAGAGGGATATTTAGTGCCACTTTTTTACCCTGAAATTTCTGAAAAGCGTACCAAAACTTGCATTCTTTGCTGGAGGAATACTTCTAGTTTGCAAAAAAAAAAAAATAAAAAGTCATTTTTTCATTTCTGATATTATGCACCTGTTTGAGTAAGAGAGCTGTAAAACCTGCCGTATTTTTCATTGTCACGGGTTTTGGTCCATATATAACAGTAAGTTCATATAAAACAGTGAATAAGCAAAGAATAATTGGATCTAGGACTTACAGACAAATTTGCAGTGCAAGAAATAATCACAAATCCACATATGCTTAGTAGAAAGTTTCTGAAAATACTTAATGGTGTCTAAATAAGATAGAAATGAAAAAGAAACATCATCTACTGTCTCTCTGCAGCATTGGCCATAGCTGGGACACAAGAGTTGTTTAAAGTGTGTGGAGCTGTGACACTTGTACTCGGGGTACTCATATGGTCAATCACAAACACGTGGCAATGAATGTTTGTCCAGCTCTCAGGACAACCCAACATCTCACTTTCCCTATCCCACATTGTTTTGCTGCACATGCCAAAATCTCTTCCTAGGACAGAGCTTTTTCCTAGCATAGAGCTTTAGCAGACAATGACTTTGGCCAAGGGGGAATGATTATGGCATCTTCTGATCTGTCAGAATTTCAGGCATAGGTCTGAGTTGACCTTGCTTTTGGGTAGCACCATTTTTAACTCCACTTTCATCTTTCTAGTTTGCTCTAAATATTGAGTAACAGTACTAGCTGAAAATACAGCACAGTCAAATAAACTGTGTCCAAAATTTGTGGTTGATTAACAAGTAGAAAACATCAGCTTAATCATCAGTCTGTAGTCTGCAGTCTTATTATAATCACAACTGTATTTTTATAATGGTCTGCAAAGTAGAAAGCAGATTTGCATCTTGGCAAAGACAAGAGCATATCGCACGAGAACAGCAGTTCTGCTCCCTCTGCAAGGATACATCTCCAACCACAGGATCTTCTCTCTCTGCCTCAGAATCCATGTGGTGAACAGGGGTGGAGTTCTGCAGATGCATGTACAGAGAACAGTCAGTTCAGCTCCAAGCAAGACCACTGGTTGATGCTTTCACCTCCTACCAGCACCACTGTGGATAAGAAGACAGCTAAATCCTTGGGACTGGCATGGGGAAAGCCCAGTGTCCAAAATACCTCATAGGTTATATGACTTGGTCTCCACAGCTCCTATGAAAAAAATCCCCACTGGTACTTCATTTCCAGCTAAATCTTCTATTACCTTTTGTGTATCCTTCGTCTCTTCTTTCTTTCCTGCACAGTATTTATTTCTCTCCTTGTTTTCCTCTTTTAATTATTTACCTCATTTGTACCCAAACCCCCTCCACATATGAATGTCTATGTGCACAGATGGGATTTCTAGGACAGTCAGTATATAATTTTCCACAAACACTGTTATTTTAAAACAAACTCGATCATCTCAATCAAAGGGGCATAAATGGAAAAAATATTTTAGTAATTTTTTTTTTTTCAGTTTTAAAACTATCTCTCCATTAAAGTTGGTACATCTGATGAGAAGCAGATCCTGTCCCTCCCTATTGCCAGTGACTTTATTTTGCTGATATAGCCCTATTAGCAGTGAGGTGTGCACATCGTTCTTACGTGGACATTTGTCAGCAAGCTTTATGCCCAGATGTCTTGTCAATTAAATTTTTGTCATTAAATAACAAGTTAAATTTAGTTAAAAATATTACACCTGCTCAGAGTCCTCTGTCTATTTTTATTTCTTTGCAATTACTTTTATGGTTTTAAATGATGTCTCTGTCACCTCACAGTGTGTGAAAGATCTATACAGATGGAAGATGGTGACTATAAAAAGAAAGCTACTGTATAGGGTAGAGGTATTGGAAAAATAGAGAAAAAAACAGCAATTCTTATTGTTCTTTTTAACAGTAGCTGGTGAATTTCTACAGTACTGTGTTTTTTCTTAAAGTTCTGTGCTACTTTAAAAACTTCTTTCATAGTGTCATTTTATTGTTATTTCCAGGAACTTGGGTTATTGCTTCCTCCTCTCATGTCCAAAATACATAAGCACACTTTCATCCGCTGTATGTATGGCATCCTTGTGCAGGAAGATGCTAATTCTTGAGTGCTTCCTACTCCTTTTAATAAGGACTAACTTGTTGATTCCTAACTGTGGACAGCTAGACAAGTTTGGAGTTGTCTTTGATTGCAAACATTTTGATTTTGAGTGACTTGCTGACAGAAACACATTTGCGGTAGCTGATCTGCAAGAAGTGTTGGAGAAGCAGTGAGACTACTGCTGTGCTTTCAGGAGGAAAGCAAGGCAGCCTGGCTTTATTAATGAGTATTTTCAAGCTTCCACTTGTCTTAGAGACAATCATCTAGACATGAGCAGTTATTCTGACCACAAATTAAAGGAAAGGATACTTTGAATAAGCGTTGCTTTGTAGCATATAGTTTGTGTTTTAAAAAGGTGGCTCATAAAAATTTTCAGCTTACTTAGCTGTCAGTTCAGCTGACCAACTCGACAGGAGTGCTACCCCATGGTCCCTCTGCTTGGAGGGATACATTTCAAGCACATGGTAATATGTAACTCATAGGTGTATAAAGTCATAATAGAACATTTCATCACATCTGAATAAGGGTAGGTGCATGCTGTCTGAACAGTTAACCATTGAAAACATTGAATACAAGACATTTGACACTAATTTTACTGGTCAAATCCTCCCCTGAAAGAAGTCTGCCCTGACAAGCCACTCACGAGGCGCCTTTTGCAGAAGGAGCCTGGCTTGATGGGTTGTCACATAAGCTACTTGACATTTGTCCCCAGTCAGGCCGGATGCCACATGAAAAATTTACTCAGGCACGGGGCTCCCAGGAATAAACATTTCTCTGGTGTTGCTCACCAGGGACTCGGCAAGGTGAGCGGAACTCCAACTTGTCACGGATGCTCTGTTCTGACAAACATAAGTAGATGCTAATGGCTAAATCGTGACAGAATAAAGTCCCACAACCATATGGCTAATTGCCACAACAATATCTTCAGTGTTATTAATCAAGTTTTCATAGTGTGCCATGATAATTGGAATAATTAGAAACAGCATAGGCATTGCTTGCCTCTGCCTCACATACTGCAGACAGGGACCTGGAACAACCACAATTGCACTTTCTCTGCAGCGTTGTTTAGTGCTTTCCTTTCCAGCAAATACTGTGGTTAATTAATGAATTAGCTGTTTGCCACTAGAGTGTTTTATTGCTAGCAGGGCTTCTTCAGGGGCACATAGGTAACTAAATGAGACCACTAAGCCCTTGTGCATCTCTGAAAAGATGAATAATTCCCATAAGGCTGCAGCTACACAGAACAAAACTTCACCAGTCAGAGGTACTTCTGTTTCATAGAAGTTGAAGCTCATATCCCCGGACTTAGAGAAAGGATAAAACAAACTGAGAGTGTGCATTTTTTTGCTTAACAGTTTAAATGAAGGCAAGACTGAATAACAGTGGTGCAATTAACTTACCAAGCAAAAGAAGTTAACTCTTATTTGCCTTACCCTGCTTAGTAATGAAATTGGGCTCCAGACATATATTCTGCCTTTGAACTAAGGTTATAAGTAAAGTGATGATTCTAACACTGTTATTTATGCTAAGCAGCTAAATCACCATTGTGTGCTACCTATTAGAACAGCCTCCCTCAATTCTTTCAGGAGTATGACAGCAGGGAGGAAACACTTGTGTTTCCTCAGAGCATGCATCAACATGTAGTTGACTGGTCACTAAAACTGGCAGATTGATGTTGATGACTCCTTTCACTGGATGTATGAAGGCATTTAGCCAGACTAATAGATTGAAATGGACTGCTGCATGTATGGCCTCTGAGCAGCTTCTTAATTTAGTTTTAGAGCATACAATAGATGTAATATTGAATTCAGTGATGACATAAATCTTCTCATTTTGAAAAGTAAATAAATTTCTTCTTTGGAGCAGAGATCCACAAAGAGATTTTGCAATACTACATACTTAAGTATAAAGATTTTTGCAGAAATAAAGCCCCAGTTCAGGTGGTGGGTAGGAATTCTGTCCATTTTGGGTTTATTGCTGTTTAATTTTGACTCTCAAGGGGAAAGTATCAAGTGAGGTTTTGCATCTGTTTTGGTATCCTAGTATCTCTACACATTTTTCTTACGAGTTTATTGATAAGGGTTTTATTTATCTGTGCTAGTTTTACCCATGTTCATATTCAGTGTAATTAGGAGGAATTTTCCAAATGCTAAAATAAGGCTTCTGCAAAAGATATGTTTAGTAAGATTTTGTTGAAGTTAATAATCTTCAGTACTGATGCCTGTTCAATTCTGACTGCCAAATAACAAGATTTTTATTTTCTTCATATCAAAGTATCACAACTTCAATTTCTTGTAAACCCAGTTGAAAGATTATCACTTTATAAAGGCCATGTCCTTTTAGTTCAGATATGTTTGACATATATTCATGCATTTTTATGAGATAAAGGAGGCAATTTGATATATAATTTAATTATCTTAAAGTTACCAGTTTACTTTATAATTCAGATTCTTGGATATATTACCGTCCTTAATTTTACCATGTGTTGTGACCCAGCCCTGAAGGCAAAGGTAACTGAGTTTCCTGATAGTAGATCCCTTGAGGTGGATTAAAGTGAAATGATACTGAATGACTGGTGTTTTTATTGGGAGATAGATATATAGATATATAGATATATATGTATATAAAATGCAGGTTTATTTCAGAACGAGTAGGTTACAGTGGAAAGGAGCTATGTAGAAGTTTTGGTTATTATCTCTAGAAATTATCTTTTACTTTTCTTCTATGTAAAAGTATAAAGATATCACTTAAGAAAATATATGAGGAAAAGATGGAGAAGGGGTAAGAGTAGATAGTAAAGACATACATCACTATCCATGGATCCAGCATCCCCTTGGTCCAGGTGATGGTTGCAGCCTTGATCCATCAGGGGTGGAGAAATCCCATGAAACACAGATTTCAGTGGGTTCATTAGATTCATGTGGGAATGCCCAGGTACCTCCCCTGAGGGAGTTTTACACTCCCTGTTCCAACAGTGTGGATGATGAGCTGTGGTCTGGTAGAAGGCCCCAGAAATGGGTCTGGGGGCACTTTGGGGTCTCTGATGAGTTATGACAGCCTCTCAGCCATGGCAGCTGCCTCTCCTGCCAGCGTAACTGAGCAGTTCTGCCCCACAGAAGGGATGAACACCTTCAGGCCCAGGTGTGAATGCCAGTGTCCTGACACCTTCCCTGGGAGGGGGATTTACAGCTGGCCCAGCTGTGTCAGGGAGGACACTGGCATGATAAAAGCATTATCCCACCTCAGCAGCACCTGCTTCTCACTGGCCTTTTTCCTTATCTGGCTCACACCCAGCTTGTTGCTAACAAAGGTCAGTTTGTTGTGGTCATCCTCTGGTGGTGGGTGCTCTCCTTCCCTGCACCTGGGCTGCTCTTGGGCAGATCTGAGGTTTCCCACCACACACCCAAACCTCTCCTCCTACCCTTTGGTCCAGGGGTGCAAACCTGGCCTCAGCAAAGCCCCTGTAGCTTTTCCAAATGGGTGATTGCTGGAGTCATTAACCATCAATGTTTCAGTCTCTCACACCTTCCCGTGGCCCAAATACGTCGTTATTTCTCTTCTGCTGCTGCTCACTCCAAATCTTCTCCTATGGTGGTGATTTTCACATAGCAGACAGAAGGAGAAAAGAAAGAAGAGGGATAGTAGGTATCACTGTCAAACACAATGTGATTACCAAAATGAAAATACAACAGTAGGTATCAGGAGAATAATCAGAGGGTATGATTAGGGTGCTAAAATCATCTGTCTTAATATTAATGCTATTATGAACACAAAAAAATAGAGTGAATACTTGTACCTTCAACTGGGCTACCTGTGAGTAAAAAGGTCTCATGCAAGTACATCCTTCCACCAAGTCCATACTCTGTGGAATAAAAGTAGCATTTCACAATGTAATATTTAGGTTCCATAAATAGTTCCTGGTAGAGTTACATGGGAGCTGGTGTTCTATCCATGTCCTTGTTTACACTCCATGGCTGTCCTTCCTTCTGGTCTAGGATGGGGAACTCAATAACTCCCCATATGACATTTTCTTTCATTAAGATTATTTAGTTGACTGGTTAATATCTCTGAAAAATGTAGCCAGATTATCATAAATCTAAAGTCTTCTGAGGCAGAAGTGGGAAGGTTAATACATGTTCCTTAATTTGTATGATTCCAAATACTCATAAATCCTTGTACTAGCTCCCAGGCTAAATTTGGTTGAATTCACTGATTCCCATTTGATTGAGACAAAATTCTACATCCATAAGAAAAATATTACAGGCTTTTCCCACACTTTTTTTTACACAGTAAAATGACAAAATAAACTTCATAAAAATTAAATTAACAATACATAAAAGGGTCTGTCTCATATTATTCTACTAATATTTGGTCTCTCAATAAGTTGCTTGTGATAAAAACACAAAAAAACCCAAATATTAATAAACTGATCACACGAGCAGTTATGGGGGCATTTAAAAGCTTCATTGGTTCTATGCAGCTTGTTCTCATCTGATAACATTTTCCTGTAAAAAGAAAAGAGTAAGCTTGACCTACTACAGACCAATTATTAAAAAGAGGGCATCCAGAAAAACCTAAAAATGTCTTTTTTATCAGCTGAATTTTCTGTTACACCAAAAAACACCTGTGATGGAGAAACAGGATTAGAGGGGGAAAAAAGACTTAACACAGATTAGTAATCTGGTTGTGCATTCACAACAGACATGTTGTCTTGTTGGTTTGAATACAAAGTGTAGCAGTTCCATTCCTGGACACAGGCTTCTGAAGAATTCAGAAGAAGTTAGATCTCCTGAAATTTTTAAAATGTTGTACTTGGCATACCAGAAAAAAATAGCTCATTTGGTTTTACATTTCACTACAGGGTAACAGAAAGATGGTTCTATCATAGATTTCAATTTTTTATGGACAGAAAAGACATTTTATTCAATTATAATAGGGAAGTCTCAAAGATAGATTATAAACTTTATAATACTTTATCAGTGCTTATTTGTTTACTTTGGAGCAATTAACAAAATTACCTCTCTGCCTTTTATTTTAAAATACATGTCTTTTTGATTAAGTCTTGCCCAAGTGGATTCTACAGAAAAATGTACTAACACTATAGAATATTTGACAATATGGAATAATAAAATATTATCGACTCCTCTTTTAAAGAGAAATTCTACAAAAGGATCGTATCTTTTAAGCCTACTGCGTACATCTTGAATCAATGGATAAAGCTATTAGCAAATTTATTTTATCATCTTAAGAACTGTGCTTTAATTGCAACACTGAGAGTTGTTTTTCTAATATAATTTCTCCACTTTAGAACCAAATTTAATCATTGCTGTTTAAAAATGGAAAAGTTGAGGGGGGTGGATTTCCTAATTGCTAATAGCTGATATCAGTAGGAACTTCACTAATTTAGAAGTGCCTCTTTTGTTTCAATAGGTTTATTGCAACAAACAGTGTTTAAAATCATTCACCTGTAATTATTTTTGTTAAGAAAAAGAAAATGTTTTTGCTACTCTGCAGTGATTTTCAAAACAAAATGCACATGCATCATCAGTATTTAGGACTGTGGATTTTAATTGCACAGAGGCAAAAAACATTAAGAATTCAGTAGGCACACCTTCAGGTTCCTATATCTTTCTCTTACAATTGCAGATATTGGTCATTATATTTGGGGTTTACAGAGTGTGAAGATGAAGATGAGATGAAGTCCCCTACTCTTAAGGGATATTTATCATTGGCTTCAAAGGGGTTTTTTCCAGTATACTGTAGCACTCCGTTCTCTTCATTCTGGTTTATCACCATAATTTTATCAGGCTGATCCTTGCTCTTTAAATCTGAACGTTGCCTGAGCTGTTTCAATTCAGTTGTTTCACACAGCAATGTTCTTCAGTCTTTTTCCTTTAAATGAAAGCACAGTTTAGCCCAGATAACTGCTAAATAAGTCACAGTGTAACAGCTAAATCCTTCATCTTGTAACCTCTGTATTTTGGCCAAAGTGAAAAAACATGCGCCTTGGTTTTGATCTGTGGTATTTGTTGTCAGCTTCACCCACCTTTTTAAAAAATAGTAACAAATGCCTAGAATTTCTGTCCTTTAAAAAAATCAGCAATGGCTGAAAGTACGTTAGCAATTTCATTGTGATCATTCTTCCTGTGGGGAACTTCTGTAGTACAACATTTTTATCCACCCTTCACGCTAACGAGTGGTTGGTAAATTGTTACAGTCCAGTAACTTGTATTTTCTGCAAGCACAGGCTGGCAGTGTCAATGCAGTGCTTGAATAGCTGTTAATTACTAAGCCTTTATAAAGTGTTATTTATCTGAAATACCAAAATTGAAGTATTTTAACTTGCAATGGTTAGGAGGGATGCAAAAGAAACTGAACAGTGTACTTCTCTCCCACTGCAGAGAATTTCTTAAATTGAACGCTACTTTCAGTGCAAGTCTCTGATCACATCCACAGTATAAATTTGCACCTAAAGGTCCAGTTTCTCCCATCTGCCCTGCTGAAAAATTAGGAAATTGCTTTCTGTTTTCTCTTCTAAATAGATTCAAGTTCCTAGCTCTGTTTTTGAAATTTAGTGTTAAATAAAAGCCAGTTGCTGGGCACTCCTTATAATTCTTTTGTGTTTCATGTGCCTGGAAATGATTTCCAGAATTAGCTGCCTCATCATCTTTCCAGGGATCAAGGTGAGGCTGGCAGGCCTGTAGTTCCTTGGGTCCTTCATAACCTTTCTGAGGATAGGAGTGACATTTGTTTGGTTGGTTTTTTTTCCTTAACTGTGTTTCTGCAAGTGGGTATATTAGAATTGGTCTGGCTTAAAACTGCAGTAAGTGCTTTTGCAGAGAAGGGTAAATCACAGTAAGAAGGAAAGGTAGTTATTAGGAATTCATTTTTTTGAAAGAAAGATGTTCATTATTAAAGAAATGCATAGAGTTTTCCCAAAACACAAAGAATTTGTCTTAAATGCAATACTGAGTAATCTTTGCCAGCAATCTGAAAGAAATGAAATGGGAAGGAAATAATCCACGTAAGAACTAGATGCTTGTGTCACTTTCTAGTAAAAATCAAATTCAAGGTATTTCTTTTAAAGAGATTTGCTAGTCTGTATTTGATACGGTAATTAATATTAAAAAGTTCAGGATATGTACAGTAGTAGGAAATGTCAATAGAATATATCAAAACCTTTTTCCCAAGTGGAAGGAAGGCAACAAAATAAACTATGTACAATATTCTTGTTCATCACTTAGCCTGAATTTCAGTAGATATATATTAATAAATGAGTGGTTTTTGTCATTATTCTTTAATTTTGAATGCTTCTTTTCTGACAGGAAAACTTATGGTAGATTTGAAACACATATAATCTGTAATGTAATTGTCTAGTTTCTTTTTTATTTTAATTGTTACCAAACCGTGTAATTTTTATCTTTGCATTAAGACCCCAGTGTCTAAGCTTTGGAACAGAAAGCTTGTGGATATCATACTTTTTCAAGTTGAGGGGTTTTTAATATAACTGTGTAAAATTTAAAACTGTACAGATGTGACCACAAGCCAAACAGAATTTGAAACAGAAAAGGGAAACCAAATAACCTGTATAATTGTGTATCCACCCAGCAGTAAGGTCATGATTTCTGTATTTGCTGCAATGATCCACCAAATCTTCATGCAGCCAGTACAGGAGAAGCTGGGGTGAAGTGAACAACCTTTATGGGAGTCCAGGACAGGACAATCCCACCCAGATCACAAGCATATTAAATAAAGCATGTGTGTCATTCTCTAGCAGAATAGTGCTCCTTGTACAAGTCTGAAATTACTTAAACAGATAAGGCAGACATAAGAAGAATCTTTTAATATACTCACTATTATCTCTAAGTCTAAGGAGAAGCTGAATGATGTGTTAAATGCTGGCACATACTTTCTCCCTCCTTATCACTCACACTTTTTTACAATCAGCATACACTGCTGGAGACAATGTGGTAGAAATCTATAATATTTAAATGTTTTACAGCCTAAGGAAAATCTGATCATCTTGTCTGCCTTCTCAAATGACAAAGGCCACATAATTTTATCTAATAAATCCAGAATTAACATTTGAATTTATGGTTGAAGTAAACACATCTTCTTGCAAGATGTCTGTTTTCATTCTCTTCACAAGTTAAGTAGATTAAGGCAAAAAATGGAGCATATGCTGTAACAATATCACACTGTACATCATTTATGGGTAGTGTGCATATGAGGGTATGCCGTGTGTAAAATTCTCAGTGTTTAAATCGAACACATTAGAAGTCTCTGTAAATCCCTGAAAGTCTGATGAGCTTCCCACATAACTTCTTATACCAGTTTTTTGGCTTTGTAGGGATTTCACAGACCTCTTTCTGTTCTGACAAAATATTGGATTTTAATAAGGTTTTGTTTATCTTAGAAATGCCATTTTGGTAATTGTGACGCTTAGCTGTTTTGTCTTTCTTCTCATCTGTGATCATTAAGAGTTCCTCATGCCACCATAAGCAGTACTGCCCTTCCACTAAAGCCTTGTAGAAGAGTAGCTGAAAGAACAAGCTGTGATTATACTTCAGGCATGTTTCCTTCTCTGTTTTGCATGATTTGAAGGTTTTATTAATCTCTTTATGACATTCGGAACAAAGTCCTGAACCAAATAAAGCCATGGTGGTTTTGATAAAAATGAGATTTATTGAGGAAGGAGATGGAGCACTGGAGAAATGGGCTGTGTAACAGGTCTAAGCTGGAATGCTGCTAAGGCTTGTCTTGATTGATCTCCTTCATGTCGCTAAAAGAAAGTGGACTACCATAAACATCCTCTGATTGAACTTACCTGTCTTCTGCAACTATCAAATCTGTGAGAGTTTCTGGAATCAAATGTCTTTTTTTGAGGGTGCTTTTGCTGTGTATTTCCTTCTCATCCGTGCAAGTGTTGAGTACTGCTGTAGGAGCAGTAGCCCCCATGTTACCCCTGGGTGCCTCTGCAGGAGGTACTCAGCCCACCTCATCTGCAGCCCACTCATGTCCCTAGGTTACAAACACAGCTTGAAATCCTAGTGCAGGCGTCAAGTCTCCTCAGAGCAGTGCTTTCTGGTGGCATTGAACTACTAAAGTCTTCATCTTCCGTATAATTTTAAGTTCTTTGGAAGTGTTATACAAATGTTGCTCCTCATCCTTTTTCCATATCTTAATTTTGAACAAGCAGATCACAGCTCAAGTCTGTCTACCCTTTCTCCTAAATTATTGACCATGACTTTACATAGTAAATTGCACTGGCTACAAATGTTTGCTTGAACATAATTCATGACAGAGTTTAAAGAGACAGAGCTTACATATCATTTTCTGAGTTAGTAAACAACTGATGTTAATTTTGGCATTTCTCAGCTTCCAAGTGCTTAGTTTTGATAAGATGGTGTTCTTTTCAATACTTACAGTCCATTTAAATAATTTTCTTATTTAAAGAAAAAAAAAAGGCAGCAAAACTTGCACTGAAAATGAAATTGCATCCTGGAAAATCCTACTGACCCTCTTTCCTCTGAAAGACCTTGACTAGTCTTGCAAGCATTAGAAACCAGAGCAACAGCATACTCTGCATGCCACCACATCCCCCAAGTGATCGTAGCCATTGCAGGGGGTGACACACACTTCTGCCATTTCCCATGCAGGGAGAATAGTGTGGTTGGGATGAAGCACGGGCTAGCAGATGCATTCTTGGGCTGGTGGCAAGAGTTAGGAAGAAACAGAAGATGCTCTGTGGAAATCTCCACTCTGCTGTGTTTAGGTCAAACAAGGAATTACCAAATTTGGGCTTCTCTTTTTTTTTTGAATGCACAGTAAAAAGGAAGATACTAGAGACCTTGTTGTTTTGATTCTAGACCTTAGTGAAATGCTTGCAGAAAAAACTAAGTTAAGCACGAGCTGAATTTTTTTAGCCTTATTCTAATGAATAGTATCAATGAATGAAAAAAAAAATCAAGCCTTGAGCAGATGCTTGGAGTGGAAATTGTACTGAACATTTAGTTTTTAGCAAATGTATAAATGACTGAAAACATTCTCCTAACAATAGACTTTTTAGGCACTTTGTTGTCAACTTGTAAATCCTAGATCAAGTTATTTTGCTTCAGAGTGATGCTTTCCCTTTTCCTGTTGTTACAATTTTTCTTATTCTTTCTGATTTCATTGTGCTGTTTTGGCCTCATAAACATTCCTAAACTGTTTGTTTTGCCTCATTTGTAAACATTTCTTGGGCTTGTTTAATTTTTTTAAAAAGAATTCTCTGCCTCACAAAAAGACTGAGAAGATAAGCAACTAAATATATGGAACATGTAACATAAGTTTAAATTTTGGTGGTTGGGGAATTGTCCTGTAAATCTCTGTTGAAGTGGTTGTGGTGTTAGTTAAAACTGGTAAAGCTGGATCATTGCCTTCTTTAATAGCTTTACTAGTGCAGAGTTTTCTCCTGCTTTCCCTATATTGTAAGGTCATTAATGAATCATTATCTATTGCTAGTAACTACTGATCTCTTGAGAATATTGGTTTAATTATATAGGAATCATAAATGGAAGATACAGTTACATATTCTACAATGTAGGTACTAGTACCTTGGTGTATTATGGCTTTAAAGAATCTGGGAGGGGTTTTTTTGTAGATTTTAATTGCTAAGTCTGCCTGGTAAAATATGAATTATTGTATTACCACATGTGATAAAAGGTAGACTATTGTGAGTTTCACAGTCTGCAGGTGTAACAGATGTAAGGCAAGATTAACAGGACAGAACAATAATTAAAACACAGCCATCTCAACAAAAAAAAAAAAAAAGGAGGGGGGGAACAAAAAGAAAAGGTTTATCATGTGCAAGGCAATTATTAAGCGTGTCTTAAATTCTCTGCAAATACTTGTAAAAGCAGTAAATATGTGTTAGTTTGAAAGACAGCTTTTCAGTGTGGACACTTAGTTAAGGAATTAAGATCTTCTTTTATGAATATAAAAGCTGAGTGAAGTCCTGCCATATGGCAGCATGGTTCATAGGCAATAGGGCCCTCAGTTTATAGATGCTGTGAGCTAAACGTTGCTGAAAAAAATAAGAGAGCTGTTAGTATATATGTATTTACAACAGTATGAATTGCTTACTCCCTTTAAGACAGGAAGGTTCAAATAATTAACAGCAATATTATGGTTGCAAAAGGAAGTCCAGTTGTTCTTCAGCAGTCTGCATCTGTGAAACGTGATACCTCTGGGGAATGAGATTTAATTTTCCCAGGAGAAAATATAAAAGCAGGAGAAAAAAAAGGAATGACTTCTGCTTGAGCAGAATAAACCTGCATCTACAAACGATTAACACTGCATAATGAAGTAGTAAAGAAGCAAAAGAGATTTCTAATAAAGGACTAATAACAAATCCCATTACACTACGGTGTATTTTTTTTTCTTGAAGTGTATTAGACTCTTAGCAAGGCTTCTGAATGAGACTTGGGTAGTCGCAAGCAAAGTCAGCTCAAATGCTTCAAGCTTTGCTGAGATTTCTTGCCTAACAGTTTGTGTAACTTGAAAGTTGTGATTTTACAGGTGGAAGGGGTTGCTAATGCAGGTAATGGGCTTCACACAGAGTTTGGGTAATGTTTGTGTCACCATAGGGTGTCTCCCGTAGGCTGGGCACTGCAGGGGAATGTGCCACTATGGCAAAACCCCTTAGCTAGAATAGACATGGTGTTAAATGCACTAGCTAAGCCTTGCTTTGGTGTAACAGTTCTGATTTCTTTTTATGAGGTCTCAGAATAAGTCCTTATAGGAAAGGGGTTTGATCAGAGAGGGAAATACAGAGTTTTTGTTTTGTTGTAGCTAATATTGGGACTTCTGTAATTTACTGCACTAACATAAAAAGTTACCAGACCTCAGAACATAAATGTTTGAGGTGAGAGTGAGATGATGCTGTCTTTTGAAATCACATATTTTGACTTTTAAAAGGGAACATATCTTGCAAGGGAAGGATTCTATGTAGTGATATCTAAATCTATATGTGGATATTTTTGTGGATTGTACATATGGTTCCAGTGGCATGGGGAATAAAAGTTTAGCGAACAAAACCTTCACTCACAACAGTCCCTTTCAATTTCTTTTATACGAGACTGTCTTTTTGTACAGATTGTTACTGTCTTCAAAGCTTGTGCGAGACAGGCATGCTGGAATTCATTTGTCCAGTATTCTCTTTACACCGGAATCAGGGGAAAAAAAAAAAAAAAAAAAAAAAACCAGAGGCCTTAAACCAAAAATAAAT
>VXBB01020228.1:652189-666493 GCA_013399915.1 Illadopsis cleaveri | reverse complement strand
TGCCTTAAACCAACAATGAATTCTGGAACAAAAGTGGTTAAACATGAGTGAAACTAATCTTGAACAAGAAATTTCTAGTTGCCTTTTTAGAAATTTGTGTGAGTTTTAAAGAAAATAAAAACCAAAAACAAAACCCCAGATGCCTTAAACGAACAATGAGTTCTGGAACAAAAGTGGTTAAACATGAATTCTTACGAGTGAAACTAATCTTGAACAAGAAATTTCTAGTTGCCTTTTTAGAAATTTTTGTGAGTTTTAAAGAATGACTTAATTTGCTTAGCAGAAATTTGCAATCAATCTTTTCTTGCCACTGAATAAACAGATTCCACATGCGTAGCTATTTGCATATCCCAGCTAAAAATGTAATTCATTATTTTTAAGTCCATTTCGTAATAACTATTTCAGGATTAATGTTACTAACTATTCTTTAGCTCATTCAAATGTGACCTTAGATAATCCTACCTAAAAAGATACAAAGCTAGTGAGTCTGTTCTGGAATAGGGCAGAGAAGTGCCTTTCCTGAGGTCACGAAGTAAGTCAGTGTAAGAGTCAGAACTAGAAATGAGAAATCTAGAGGAACAGTTTTCTTCTACTGCATCTCAAGCTTCCAGCCTCAAGCAAATATTGCATTTAATATAACCAATTTTCACTATTTGCTAGGTATGAAAATAGTGCAGAGATGAACAGGAATTAACAGTATAGTCTACATGCAGATTATCACTAAATCTGGTAAAGATTTCAATTAGATTTAATGAAAATAGAATCCATAGCATATTTTACATGGAGCTGCAAACACTGTCATCCATAACAGGGAGAAAGCCTCTTCACAGTAACTGTGACTAGGTCCATTTTAGTTGCTGTTTGACATCTGCTTCTGCACTGGCTTTTGCTTGTCTGTGCTTTTCAGGGCTTCTCATAAACCACTGGCTTCACCCTCCTGTTTTTGCTGTTCCAGGCCATTCTTGCATAACATTTTCTCCCGTTCATCTTAGATCACTATCACATTAAATGCTCAAAAATGTGGTGTATGGGATTGATGTATTTTGTCCTTTGAGGGTCACCCACATAATAATATTAGTCAGCAAAGCTTCTACAGTCTCTAATGCACAATTTCTTTGATGTAGATGAAGTAACATTTCCACAAATACAATTAGTTAAGTCGTCATCACAGATCCTGATGCTTTGCAAAATTTTCTGGTAAAATACTTAGAACTGTAGTTGATCCTGGGTATGTGTCCTGACTTTACCATACTTGGTAAAATGGAGAAATACAAATCATAACTTTTGCTTTTTTTTTCAGGCGATGGGTAAGGCTCCTGTTTGGACGTGAATTCCCTCTTCAGGATCTTCTGGTTGTCTGGGATGCTCTATTTGCTGACAGTATCACCCTGAATTTAGTTGACTACATTTTTGTAGCCATGTTGTTGTATATCAGAGATGCCTGTAAGTATCAACTGTCTTACAATTTTTTTAAAGAATGCAAACGTATTCTTTGAAAGAAAAAGAGACCTTAAAAACGCTAAATTTCATTATGACTTTTTTAACATATTGAAAATCATTCCAAATACTAGGAGAGGAGCTATTTATTATCAGACGTGGCCTGCTGTATTTATGAAACAAATTGTATCTTGGAGTTAAATGCAGGTTTGTTTTGTGAGTAGTTCTGTGTTTTTACATGGAGTTGCAGATTTTATGTGCTCTGAATGATACAGGCAAGTATAGAGCTCCACCTTCTGATCAAGCTCATGAATTGAGTAAAGCTTCCCTGTGACACTTGAAATACTTGTATGCTTTTCCCCTGTGAGAAAGGAGAAAATGCACAAGACAACGGCTCACAATTTTTGAAGAGATATCTTGAGTAAAACACAAAGATGAGTAGCAATTACTGAATATGCTTATTCTGTGCAAGAGTGCCATCTTAAAAAAATTACCATTTATTTTATTTCGGTTCAGTACACCTGAAATTTGTGCACAGGTGAATTCTTATATTTTAGCGATGACCAATAATATTAAGTTGGGACAAACAAGCAATCAAGAAAATTTTGTTAGCTCATGTAATTGTAAATGGGAGGAGAAAGATAGATAATGATAATTGAGGCATTTGTTTCTGTCCTATCAGATTTTGCAAAAAATTCTGTATGCAACTGATGCAACAAAGTATGCATTTCACAGCAAGATGTATGGCTGTCATTAAGTATATGAATTCTATAGCAAGTTATTCAGAGTTAAGTATATACCATCTGTAAGCTTAGGTTATAACAAGGTCACATATTTGACACAATTTTGTATTCTAGGACATAGGAAGTTGTCAACATCTGTGGTTCCTATTTTAGGGCCTAGTCTTGAAAATATAATGTGGTACTTTACACGTACATGTTGTTCCACTGCCTGCCTTCAAGTGTTTTTTAATTACTTTTTAATAAACATGCAGAATATAGAGCTACCTTTCATTTCTCTCAAAAAACCGGACATTTAATTCTGGTCAGAGGTTTCAAAATTAATTCTGATGTTTCAGGATGATCTGATTCCAGGTCATTATGTTTTGCAGACTAAATCTTACTTGTTTATATGCAGTAAACTGAAGTAATTTAAAATTTTTGGTAGTGTTATGTTCTGAAGAGGCATGTAAGAAAGTTTCTTAGCATCAGTATTTTATTTTGTGTCATTGCTTACCTTTAAAAAATACAGCACATTAGAACTGGGCTTCTGAGAAGCCTCTCTCTTCGTGGGGAGGGAGAATTGTTCTGGCTTTGTTTTCTTTTGATTTTTGTTGCTCAGGTACAAGTATCAGTATGAGTTAACTAAAACGTGAGCTAAAAATGTGTTCCAGGCTTTTGTATGAAATCAGTCTCCCTCTTTTCTCTCAACTTCCCAGGCTTAGTAAATAGAGTAGTAAATAGCTTTGCAGTGTAGTATGTTTACCAAAATAAGAGGCAAAGTCATCTCATCAGGACAGCTAATACTTCGTATTTTGACTGTTTCTGTAATAAGGAACTTCTTGTTCTACAGCTGGACCTAGTTAGTTACTTTAAGCATAATAGAATGGGGAAGAAAAATAAGTCATAAATACTGTAAAGTTGAATCTATTTTTCCAAAGTCAAGCTCAAGCCATAACAATTTTCACTGTTCTTGATTATATAAAGAACCTTTTGTTATATGTCTGTGAAAGAAAGTTTTCTGGTTTTCCTCGTGTTTTTTATTGCTGATAATATTTGAGCTTGAACAGAGTTCAAAGTTGTAGTAATTTTAAAAACATTTTCAAATAAAGTAAGTTTATAAAAGCTTCTCTTTATTTGGTGAAAGGAAACATCCAATGGTGATAATCATCTCTAATTTAAATAAACCATCGGGAAATTTTTAGTTCAGAAACTTTGAAACAATGAGAACAATAATAAAGCTCCTGCAATATTATGTTATAAAAATGTCAAATATAAGCAATTGTAATAATACAGTACTCAAAGCATTTGAAAGTTTAGAAATTGTGCTGATTCTTGTTATAACTACACATTTGGGGATGGGTGAAAGTTGCTGGTTTGAGAATTGATAATTTTTTTTCTGTGCTCTATTATGATGTTCTCAAGGACATGATTTTAAAAAACTATTTTTTCTGCTGTATTTCTCATCTTTATTTTATTTTTCAAATCCTCTGTTGCTCAAACAATATATTATGCAAGGAGAAGGGAACATTTAGGTTATCAGATTATTGCTTATGTATTTTAGAGATTAGAGGTATATAATCATGTACACAGCCATTCTGTAAACTCCTCTGTTCAGTTTTACACCTGTATCCAAGCAGATCTTTGTCTGTGGAGTGATAATCTTCACATGCCAAGTGTAGGGTTGTGTACCAGTGTAGCTGTAAGTTTTAATAAATTATTTCCATGATTCTTTGGAAAAAATCTTGCAAAACTTTTTTTTTAAAGTCTGTCGAATCAGAAGCATGAATATTTGCTTCTGTTCCATCAGTGTGAATATACATGCAGTTGTCGATGAAATCAGAATGGAGAGAAGGATGTGATGCAAAAATAGATGTATTTTATCTATTTCCTTCCAAGGAGGACAAGAATGAACAAGCCTGGAAGATCTGTCTATATTTTGCATAGTAAATTAATGCCATTATTGCACCAGGAGCTAATGATGACTGATCAGTATTAGAATAATTGTATTTTTATCTTGTTTCCACTTGATGAGTAGGTGTGGCCTTTGTTAGAATTTAGTTTTTCACTGTGAATATTTTGAGAGAAATAAAGGAGCCATAGCTTCTTCTTAGAGGAACTGTTTAGTTATTTTTGTTATACTGCAAGATGTTCATTTGTCTATGTTTAACTCAATTTAGGGGCTACTAAGGAGAACATGGCCATGAGTAAAGCAGCAGGGGGAAGTTAATCTGACCCTTCCAAGGGTTATGAACTAATCTGGATACAGGATCAGTGATATCAAATATTAGACTTTTAAGAAATTAAATGTATCAGAAAATTTACACTTTGTTGAGGACAGTACTGTGAATTTTCAGGTTTTCCATCCACCACATCAGTGCTGCTTGTATCCAGGGGTGGTTATTGGGCCAATAGAGAAAGGTCAGTCTCTTCTACAGCAGAAGGGAGAAGGCAATTGGATGGACTCTGTGCATTGAATTACAATATTAATAAAAAGACAGTAAGATTGTTTTCTCTATGGAGAGGAGTCTCTCTCTTCCTTTCCCTAGAAATGCCAGTAGCATTCTTCTTTGGGAAATGAGAACTTGTAGTTCACAGTACAAGTTGGATACAGTTGTGACTCTCACTAAGACAATGAGAGAAGGAAAAGCACAGCTGAAGAACCAGCAAACTTTTTACAAAGCAGCTGGACGCACCAGCTCTTGCTGAGACAGGATATTTGTATTTCACAGAATCTCCTTCCAGAGACTTCATCCTACAGATGATTCTTAGAAATCCATTTAACTCCAATAGGCATATTCCATTTTGGTTTACTGCTGTTAAAATCTATAATTTTTAAGAAACCTGCCCTTCTGTTGGATAATATTATATATTTTGTCCTGAAGAGACATGAATCATGGAATGGTTTGGGTTGGAAGGGGCCTTCAAGGATCATCTAGACCAATCCCCTGGCATGGGCAGAGACATATTCCACTAGACCAGATTGCTTGAAGCCCCATCCAGCCTGACCTGGAACACTTCCAGGGGCATCCACAACATATGTGGGCAACCTGTGCCAGTGTTCACCACCCTCGCAGTAAAGAATTTCTTTCTTATGTCCAATCTAAATCTACCCTCTTTCAGTTTAAATATGTGGGGGAAACCCTGAAGATTAAATATATATATATATATATAAAAGTTAGCACGTCTTCCCTTTAAAGTGCTGGAACTTTATTAACTTTCTGGATGATAAGGATTTTTTGTCAGGGGTCAAGTCTACACCGTTAAAATAAATCCTTTCTTTTTTAATGTTTCATTTTCTCAGTATCTGTGAGACAGCAAAGAATTCTTCCAGGAAAAATAAAGAAAAAGTATTTTTAATACATTTTACATTGGAGAATAGAACACATACTTACTGTTCAAAATAGAAACACATTGGTGTTGCTGTCTATCATTTATAAAACTATTTAGCATTTAATATCAGTATACACTGTTTTTATTTAGTTTGGTAAAAAGGCATCATGATCACAACTGCAGTTCAGTATCTTAAACTTGATTTACACATGAGAGTTTGATTGGGTACATTCTGTGTGGTGCTCATATTATGCTATGAAAGAACTCTAACGGAGGCCATTGTATTGTGTTCATTATGCCAGCTTTGTGACTTCAAGAAGAAAAAGCAGGTACCTGAATATGAACAAGAAAAACAAAGGGTAGGAAAAAAAAAAAACAGGCAGAACAGATAAAGAATGAGTAGGATAAGTGAGTGCTTTACAAATGAAAGCAGATGTATGAAATTACAAGCTGTCGGATCAGCAACGGAAATGAAGATGATAAAGTGGTTCCTTACACAGATTATAATTATTCATTTTGCCCAGTCCTGCATCTTTTCCCCATAATCCTCTTGTTGAGGGAGGTAAGGTGCAGGAGGATATGAGGCTTATTCACATGAAAGAAAATAAAGTAAACCATTTAAATTTCTCTGTCCGCAAACATGCCCTTTATTTTGCTTTTGATTGATTCAAAATAATTTTGTATTTGCAATATCTTGATTAATTAAGGGTATTTCTTATTACACCTGAAGTTCTCAGAATAGTAAAGTTTGTTAGAAATTTATTTACAATTACTATTGTTGGAGGCTGTCTTTATGTTGCAGAGTGGAGGCATCATTAACAGGCATTGCTTTGACAGCTGTGGCAGATGGATTGCCTGGATTTAGATGGTGCAAAAGAAATGAAGTAGTTTACATAGACCTGCTTGAAAAGATGTCTTTAATAATTGCACTCATAATTAGATTGATTTGGGAAGGAAAGAAAAAAAAAAACCCAGAAGATGACAATAACAAGCAAAAAGCCATAGATAGAGTATGCTTACATAGATTCAGAGAAAATCAAACAGATTAGAACAAAATTATAAAATTTAGTTAAGCATGCTGAAAATTTTCCTGAATAAATGAAAAAATCTAAGCAAGTAAATGGTGTACTATATTTTTTAGTATTTATGAAATTAAAATCTAGTTTTTTCACTTTTTCCTGAATATTTTGTGAAGTTTCTGATTTAGAAGAAAAGGAGTTGCTGAATAATTTTACATATGCATAGGTATCTGAGTGAGTGTATGTATGTAAATATGTATTTAAGAACAACATAAAAGATATTTCAGCAGAAATTGGTCAGAGTGGGGCAAACTTATCATAAAACCATAAATGCAAATTATCACATTTAAATTTAGATGTCTGTAGAGGAGTGTCTGAAAAGTCCATGTCCATTTTGCAGTATAGGACTAGTTCTTGAAGCTCTGCTGATGGTATTTCCTTGAGCTCCACTGACTGGGGCAGGCACAGCTACAGAGGTCTGAACTGAGGCATCTCAATCTGAAGCATAACATAAATGTCTGTGACATAAAATCATAGTTTTAGAACTCTTCTTATTTATACTGGACCAAGTGCAGTCACGAGGCTTGATCATGTATATCTCCTTTTACTCTGAGCACTGCTTGAGTTCTGAGAGATCATGTGGGAAAAGACAGCCAAATTTGAACTGTAATGAATTTACTGGAAAAGATACTGTTTTGGAATATCGAAGTAAGACAGTAATATTTTCTCTCTTTCTCTTTTATTTCTATTTTAATTCTAGTGATTTCAAGTAATTATCAGACCTGTTTGGGACTTCTTATGCATTATCCACCTATTGGAGATGTTCACTCCCTTATCCTAAGAGCACTTTTTCTCCGAGATCCAAAGGTGAGATGTTCTCTCTTAATACAGGAAATAAATCACTGTAATAAAATGTTGTAAATGCTATGAAGTTAATAACAACCTACATTTTGGAAACTAAATGGTAGTTTCAAGTTTCTTCCCGCCTGACAAAAGAGCTGAAGGGAAGAGTTGGAAACAGAGTAGAAACAAGTTCCTTTACTCTTTAAAGGATACTTTAAAGGACGCTTTGCTAAAGTTATCCAGGAGCTCTGGTAACTGCAGATGTACTCTTTAGAATAACTTTGCTTGGTATTCTGCACAGTCATTTTTTAGGATGAAGTATACTTTTCAGGAAAACAGTAATATTATTATTTGAAACCTTGTAAGCTGTATAGAAAGCATCATGCAATTTCATCTGAAAAACCTTTTTCAAGGGATTTCTGGGATTAATCACTGTTAATCCTTAAAAAACTACCCCTGCCATATATATGATGCTTATGTGATGGTTTTTGATTAAAAACAAGAGTTTGATGTTACACCCTGTAAAGATTCACGTGTATAAAATGTATAAATTCGTAAATTTTATGCCACTTAATACTAGCATGCAGTTTCTGATGTACTCATCCATTAAAAAAACAAAAAAAACCCTCTTCCTGTTTCAGAATGGCATGTGTATATGTGTGGGTATAATATACAGGAGACACTATATAGTGGATAAAGTGCTTGAGATGAAGCTGTACACAGCGATCTTTGCTTACTCAGATCTCTGGCAGATAGCAGAATTTGTGCTGCTGGTTTTGAACTGTCTTTGTACATGTCCCATTAGTAGGTTGCCAGTGTAAAATCTGATTTCCCTCATCTTCTTGATGCACAACATCTTTGAAAGCAAAAAATTCGTCACTTCTGCACTCTGACTGCCTTTCGCAAAATTTCATTCAGTACCAGTGTTTACACATTTATGGATTAAGAAAAAAATTGTCTCTTTGTTTTTCTATATCAGTTTTTCACAGAAATCTGCATCCTTATAGCTGCTTTTTTCATTCCTCTCAGGCACAAAGATTTCTTTCATGATGAGAAATAAAATGTATCATCTTTTCAGTGTGTAAGAAAGTTTCTAACGTTAGATCTCAGGAATCTTTCTTAAGATTTTGGCAGCAGTCCATGAAATCAAACTGCCCCGCATTTATTTACGTACTTTCATAGCAAAACAAGATAGAAATATTTTTTAGAAGAAAGATACAAAGGGAGGAAACTTTTGCTCAGTTATCCATCTGAGTTCAATGTGTAATCTGTCATTTATTGAAGAGATATGTTAAACAATAAAGTGATTACTAATTATTCAGCTGTCCTCTAAAACATGCAAGGCAGCATACAGTATATCCTATCAGCTGAAAGGGGCAAAAATTAACCACCACCTTCCCACAAGGAGGCTTAATCACTATTCCACTCCTTATGCTCTTGTCTCCAACAGAATGAAGTTGTCAGGCTCATAAGGCCTTAGTGTCCTATTAATTAACATCCTCAGGTGGGCCTTGAACACCTTTCAGATAAATACTGGATGTAGTTCTGTCATGTCTTTCATGTAGTTCTCCCTTTGCTCAGGTGAATTAGTACTTGAAACTCTTTGATGCAAAGGGTGGTAGTTGCTTTGTCAATTTAAATATGACAAAATGCAATTGTTTCTCATTTCTGAGCTTTTTTGCTTAGGAGATACTCTGAAGGTTGAGATGTTCTGATTATTTACAGAGAATGAAGAGCCTAAGGGACTTGAAGCCACCTCTGATTTTACATTGGGTCTTTGTGTTGAGGCTGCGTAAACAGATCAGGACTTCTTACAGTAAGGAAGTAAAACTGTTCTAAAGGATCATTCTAAAACTAAAAAATAGCTACTGGTCTGAGAAATAAATATATTTTCAGGGCTATGACTTGAGTACCTGTTTCTTACCTTTTCTTAGGTGTGACTTTAAGTTTCACTTAGGTATCTGTAAGTGTATGTTTGTTTAGTCTCTTTTTTCCATATATTTGAAATAGAAGTCTTGGTGTTCTGTAAGACCTATGCACAAGCATTTCCACGTCTGTCAACATCATTCATGAAAAGGAATACTCAACAAGGCATCATGGCTGCTGTAGGAATCAAAAGTCAGTGCACAGATTATATAGGAAAATAAGTGGGAAAACTACGATACTTTTTTTTTGCTAGTTGCATAGAAATAATTCAGTTTGCCCTTATTCCCTGTGCAGATAAAAGGAGATTGGAAGAAATGACAAAGAGATTTTAGTCTGTAGTGCAACTTGTAAGTGGTGATTAACAAATTCAGTGCTTAATTATTTTTCTTCCTTCTTTGATGTTTTCCTGTGCATTTCTCCATCACAAGCTTCTGGTTTCTAATAGGAAATTTCATTTGGTTCAGTACAATTTTATCTCTCCTTATCCAAGGCTAAGATTTTCGGCATGGCATTTCTTCCAGGATTTTGCTTGGGTTTCAATATGTGAAATCAGGGAACTCTTCTTGGTCTAATGACTTATTTCATTATTTGTTGAACATACCAAGAATGTTCAGTGCTGTTCCAAATATCTGAGAGAAGCTTGCTCTCTGCTCCTTGGAGCTTTAAATTTCAGCTGGACAAGAAATGTAGTTTAGAAGTCATGGCCAGTTGGAAACAGGAATCTACCTCTTGCATATATTAGTTTGCTAATATATATGTTGTCTTCCATTATATTTTTGCAGCTAGGAAAATACCAAGTCAGCTTACAGAGGGGAGGTTGTGGGGTATTTGGGCTAAAAAAGGTTGGAGGTAGATAGATAAAACTGAAAAGTTCTTAAGGTACAATCTTGTCATAAATGGTGAAGTTGTTATCAGATATTAAACCTGATACAGCTTTTTCATCTGTAACTTCCAATTCTGGAGATAACCTGGGTTTGTATATCTAAAAACATCTATTATTTTTTCTCTTCCCTTGCTCTGACAGAACAGGTATTTCCTTCTTCTTTTTGTCATGTAGTCTATCAGGAGAGCTAAACTTAGCCTTGATGAACCCCTCACATTTTTTTGCCTCTTTTCACTGCAGTCATCATCAGGAGAGCAACCTAAATGTCAGAAGAAAGCCATACTTAAAAGATGGGGAGCATTTTTTTCTTAAAGATGGACAAGTACAATTTCCTGACCTTTTGTGAAATCAAACCTTACCAGAAGCCTTAGCATTATCCAGTATTAACAATAATATGAAAAGTAATTAGTACTTGCCATTAACCTAATGCTTGCAGCAGCTTTCCTGTTCGCTTTGCGAACCCCAGTTGGCAGTTGAGATGAGAGAACATTTTAGATGCCACATCCCTGATATTTTTCAGTGCCACTGAAGAGAAATACACTTCTCTGCAATAGATGACAACAAGTTAATGCACCTGTCTCTGAGGGGGGCCTGAGAGATACTAATTTTACAGGCATGAGTATGGATCAATGCAGGATAATTGAATTTCAGCCTTTTCTGCATTTGGCTAGCTCCACTTCTTAGGAAAACGTGGAATGAAAAGCTCAAATCAGTGTTGTTGTCTTTGCATAGGGTGATAAAGTTAACCTGCTTAGCAGAGTATTTGTTTCACATTTCTAATCTTTGAACAGATAATTGCCTCAATTATTTATATTAAAGTAACTTCTATGCACTTACGGTCCTTCTGAATATAAAAAGTAGACCTTCTTATGGAAGAATGAGCTATTAAAATTGTGTATATGTGAAATGAAAAAATAAGGGAAGGTTCTTTTATGTATATCCAAAAACATTTACTGAAGGTGTGTGTCTGCATATTTAATACACCACGAGTGGCTCATTTTCTTCAGTTTTTTTCCTTATCAAAACCATTGAGCACTGTTAATTTTCACAGCAAAGGCAGCAAAATTAAGAAGTAGAGATATGGAGATAGGGCATTGGAAAAATATAAAGTGATTAAAAAACATAGTTCTAACTAGAGTTGTTCAAATAAAAAAAAAATTAAAAAACCCAATTAGAAACAAAAGTCATAGAAAATGTGAACATATTGTGTTCCTTACATAACCAGATGTTCTTTCCTTCCTGAAGGCAGCCAGGGCTAGGAATAAAAGGTTTAAAACTATTGTTTTAAGTTAACTGTGAATTTTGAAAATCTGTTTTCACCCTTTAGCAAATAAAATTCTAATACAGCAACATAAGCAAAGTAATTTTCATCTTTGGGTGTTCTTATTTGTATGTTGTTCTATGTTGAAGTGTTAACCTTATCACAATGACTTACTAGAAAACTAAAACACTACATAGAATGTTACAGTTTTGCACCACATACTACAAACCTGACAACTATCCTTTGTCTGAAAGCTTACTGTATTTATTCTCAGTTTTTCTGTAAAATAAGTTTGCTTTCAGGTATTTTAGCATGCTGAGTTGTCCCATTCATTGAGCAAGCTATTTAGGAGCTTAATCCAGTGGAGGCATCTTTTATCATAAGCTATCAATTAAAAAAAAACAAAAAGAAAAAAAGAATATGCTTGGTTGATGGAAATAATTTTGTTACTTATGCTAATAATATTATAGCTACTGCTGCTGCTATTTTCTCAACATTGTTTTTTAGCTGTTTGCTGACATCACAAGTGGCTATATAATAATAAAATTGTAGCTAAATCCATGGAGAAGCATACATGGCATTTCAAAGAAGTCATATTAGTTCATCATGACTAAAATTACAGGTACTGTCAGAAAACTTAAGCAATAAAACATGGTCATGATCACTCATATAAGGAATAGTTGCAAAAATCTGCATTCTAGCTTTTAATACTATTCACTATCTGAGCAATGAGTGACAAGGGGAAAACGCATTGCTGAAATTTTGAACCAAACTCTTTGTACATTTATTTTCAGCTGAATTTTCTTCTTAAGTAGCTGCCACCGTCTCATAGTTTTCTCCAAGCTGGTTTCATGTGCCTGAAAGGCTGTTGAGTTTCACTTTCTTCTTCTTCAGATAAATTCTTTTCTATACACTCATTAACTGAGGTGCTGCTGCAGAGCTGCAACTGTCCTTTGAACGCTGCCGTTATGTCAGTATTGTTGTTTTGCCGTTTGTGGCAGGAGAAAAGCAGGTTTGGGGTTGTTTTGTTTGTTTGTTAGCATTGTGTGTGCAATCTGGCATTAATTACCTCTCTTTAATGACCAGATTGCAGCCAATCAGAAGTTGGGATCTGGAGCTGCTCCGGCATTAGCAGCTCATTAATTTGCACCTCCACGCAGAGGTACCGCTGGGGTGCGGGTCCACTTCCATACAGGGGTACCAGCAAGGGGGAGGGGGACTCTCAACAAACATTTTGGCTTTTTAGTTTTGATCATGAGGAATGTGACTGATATTTTAGGAGCGATAATGCATTTGCGGGGGGTTAGGTGCATGACAAGTAAGTTATCAGGAAGCTGGGATAATGGATATGCTAGTGCAGTATGAGCTGCCTGTACTTTAAGTAAGGAGAGTTGCCTGACTAAGTAAGGTCACCTGTACTTTAAAGGAGAGTTACATTTACATGGAATATTATTGATAAAGGAAATGAGATTTTCCAGAAAAGCTAACTACACATCTCTTTAGCTGGGAGAAAAAGACTTATGAGAAACAAAAAATAAATGCATTTACTTCTAATGATTCACAGAGAACTTCTATTTGCCTTAATTCCTGAAAGTTTAAGATCTTGCATATTCAGTGCAAGATAGAGAGATTTTTATGGACAAAAATGTGGCACCATTTTTAACTTGACCTCTGTTTCTATAACCACATTCAATTCCTTGTAGTGAACTCAAGCATTTTGATGTTCTAACATTCCCATTCGCAAATACAGTGAGGTTAGATGTAATCTAAACACCTCACTTTAAATAAATCAATGGTTTTTCTGTAACTGCATGCTAAGCTTTTTAATGATGGCCATGATATTAACTTACTCTTTGTTTATGTCCATGTTCTTCAAATGAGAAACTTGTATTTTCCAATGAAATAGCCTATGCTTTGTTTAAAGAATTATTGATTTAAATGTTCAGTTATTGTGTTTCATTAATAGAATAAGGTATGACAGGCAGCTACTAGTTTAATGATAAAATACTTGGAATAACCATGTTGCCATAGTACCACATAAAAATAGTAAGTGTATCATGAATTAAAAATCCGCGTCATTTTTATACATTTGTTTGAACACCTTCTTTCCCAATGCACCTATGCATTTTAGAGTACAAAAAGGCTACATGGTCAATACTTGTGATACAATGGCTTTGTTAATCTCTTCACTGGTACATTAACCATTTAATCCACCCACTATAAAATAGTCATCCTCAATATATCCTGTATCTCACAAGGAGTATTTTCAGGAAAAAAACTTGGAAAGTGATTGATTAGTCATCTAGTCAAGACTTTTCAAATGAGAAACCTTTCAAAGTCCTTCTCATTCTGCAGCACCATATGCAAGACAGTAGTCATCACTCGAGGGAGAAAGCTGATCTCTTGGATTGCCAATGGCAACGCAATTCCCAAGTGTTGCTCTGTCTGTAGTGTTGCACACACAGGCCAGCTGTGTGGGTAAGAACTCACAAATACCGTACTCATCTAAGCTAAACAACCATTACATTTAAATTAATATGATGGGAAATAACATGGAATAAAGCAAAGCTTACAGAATAGTGACACCTCTCATAGTTAAAGCCATGCCACAGGTAAGATGGTGCAGAAACAAAGGACTTGTTCCAGTTCCATGTGGTGGCAAGCAAGGTGGTGCTGCAAGCCCCTGCTGGCAGCGAGAACAGAGCCCAGCCAGGTGACCTCATTGTCCCCATTGCCCATCTTGTGTGACCCAGCAGGAAGGAGAGCCACTGGCCTCCTTAAGGGCAGGAAGGAGTGGGTGGTGTGGCTGCTGATTTCTGGGAGGGTGTTGGGGGTTAGGTTTGTCCTTTTTTTCTCTCTAAAGAATTTTTTCCCCATAAGTTA
>VXBB01020228.1:633354-652070 GCA_013399915.1 Illadopsis cleaveri | reverse complement strand
GTGGTTTACATTCTCCATTCCAAGGGAAGCTCCGGCTTTCCCTGTCAGATACCTGTCTTCCCAAACCAAGACAGAGGGTCTGGAGGTGCTGAGTCTTTCAGGGGAAATGGCTAAAGGTGAGTCAGGAACTACTGTTTCTACTTTCAGCTAACATTTGACAGCAAGTCTCCAAGACAAGATGGACCAGAAAGTTCTCTTTGGAAGACAGAATTTTTCAACTGTTCCTTCTGTTTCAGCAGGTTTACATCCTCAGTAGCAACAACTGCTAGTAAAAGCAGTTCTGATTGTACTTGCTGCTAAAGCAAGAAGCTGAAGCATTTTAAGCTCTTAATTACTTTAGCTACCAATAAAACTTATTGCTTGTGAATTTCTTGGGACTGTTTCTTTCAGTTGATAGGTTTACTTCTGTTTAAAAAGTCATCTAAAGCTACTGACCCTCTCCTAAAAAAGTAATAGTGTTATTTATAAAATTACACTTATAAAATGTATTTAGAGTGAGGTGATTATGGTTCTTCTTATGTACAACCTGACAATTCAATTAATCATTTCTAGTTTGCAAGATAGTTTATCAAAAGGAAGCACTTAAAGCACTTTGATTCTACTTAATCAAAAGTTCTCCATGTCGTAATTTATTTACTAAAATTTGCAAAACACAAACTGTGAGTTATATAAAAATTGATTCATAACTTTTCAATAATATATGAAAGATTAACTACTGAATCATATCCAATCTATTATGATGAAATTTGAGCTCAGACTCTTCTGATATAAATGCAGATATACTGCTTGTGTACCTACATATTTTATAGTAAATACTACTGTATCAATTGTAATGAAGGCTATTTGAGTACATTTGTATTGGGAAGTGCTTCTCTGAAAGAGCAAAATACTGTCAAGATAGAACTGGGAATGGTATGTTTTGTCATTTGCTGTAACTTTTTATGGAAAATTAGGTTTGGCGATGGTATGTTTTCTGTCCTTTGTCTTTTTTTAAGGTGCAGTAGTGATCAAAATGTCTCTCTAGGATAATTCCTCATGACTGGAATCCTAAATGAAAGGAGTTGCTTGTCCTGCAGCACCAGGCCCTTAGCTTCTCTCTGTGTTTCACAAGAAGACTTGGATGTGATATTGCTTTTGGTGTGGTGTCTGCATGGGGCTCTGTGAATGAGCTTTTCTCCCTCCCCTGGGGACCTTTTTCAAGTGGTTTACGTAGCACATTACACGCAGAACATGAATTACCCAGTTTCTTCTCCTCGTAGCGGAAATAACCAAATAGCACCTTAAAATGTTCTTGTTTTTCCCTGATACATGAGATTTGTGTACAAGCACGTATCTGGAGAAGATGTAATGCTGTAAGTGTGGTTACAAGCGTTGTATAAGTATAGGCTTCGGATAACTGCATTACTCACAAAGCCATCAGTGAGTTATGCAGGTTGTCCAAAATGAGTGCCAATAAAACCATAATGTGGTAGCTTTTCTGTACATAAAGATGTCATATTTTAAATCTCATAATTTGGAGCATTCCAGGGTTTAAAGCGAGGCTTGCTGTGTGTTCCCTTCAAAAGCCTGGAGCTTTCCTCCACAATGTTGTAAAACTCCTGTTCCTAACTGTGCGAGGCTGCAAGATGCCAGAGCATAAATCTGTCACGGGGTAGAGCTGAACACTCTCAGATTTATACCTTACTATTTAGTTAATTTACTTCTTAAAACCAAGGGTTCAGCTGAAAAATAGGCAACTAAATTAAGAGGCAGATTTAAAAGGTACTTAAGTGATTCTGTTGATGCAAGATGGGGATTTTACGCAGGTTATGAACTTGAACGTTGGCAGGTCGGAGTCTTTTTGTCTGGAATATCAATAAAAGCTGATTTGGTAGGATTTGATCTACCTGTTAAAATGCAATATGCTGTAATACTATAAATGAAAATAAAAAAAGGCTTCCCAAGCAGTTAGGACAAGAAGCCAAAATACACAACTAGAAATTTCTTTCACTCAAGTCACTGAAGCATTTTTAAATCTCACTTGTCATTTTTTTTCAGTTCTTCGTCTCTTGTCATAGAATGCCCATGTGAGAGAAAGCATGTGTGTATGAAGTTAAAAACAGACCATAACGCACAGTATTTAAAATATCTTCCTGGTGTCTGAAATTTCTAGTTGCCAGGGGAATGGAGGATTGTCACGTAACAAAACTGGAGATAATTTATTTTAGCCTAATCAGAGTTCAGGGGTGTCTTCCATTCTTGACCCAATTAACTGAATTTTCTTTCCCTTTCATTTTTTTCTGAGAAGTTTTGTTGCTTAGGCAAAAAAAATCCACCTTAATTTTCTTTAGAAACAAATATGATAATTCTTCATGCTGTTATTGCATTGTAAATAACAAGGTCTGTGGTTGAGACCCTTAGCATTGTCTGAAGAATGTAAACAGGAAGCATTATTCCCAGTTTGAGGATTATGGCATTCCTTTGCCAACACCAATATTAGTGCATGGATCTCCTGACTCCTGTGATTAAAGGAAGTTCTTTATTAGTTCTGTGCAGTGTACCCTTCATGTTGTGCTGCTTTCATACACAGGATTGATAGACTGTCAATCTATGTTTTGGATGGTATTTTGTTCTTGGCCTTGAACCACTTTTGAATTGGCAATAGTACCTCACATTATCTAATGTCTCGCTGGGTTTTTTCATTCTAATAACTCAGTGGTTCATGGGTGGATAAAATACCTTTTGTGCTCCAGCGGGTTGCTTGCTGCAGAAGGTATAATAAGGGAAGAGGAGAATTAGCAGGTCAAAAGAAAGGTTTGTTTGTTTGGGGAGTAATTTTTTGCTTTGGGTGCTTTGGCATTGGGGTGGGTTGGTTGTTTATTGTACAAAATACTGTGACATGTTTCTGTAATATTAAGCCTTTGCTTACACTGTATAAGTGTGTTAATGTGGGGTGGAGACAGCTGCTTAAATATCTGACAAAAGAATAAAAAGAGGAAAGGTAAAATTCTCTCTCAAGTTATTAGGTAATAATTAGTAAATGCTTCGTATTAATTATTAGTGCCTAATAGAAAAACTGCTGCTGAACTGAACAACCTGTTTTCCTTATCCACATCTCAGCAGCTATATTTCAGCTCTGTTCCCAGTCAAAATTCTTGTTTTGTTTATGTTTATGTCATCTTTAATGAAGAAAGTAGCAAGAAAAGGTCAACCTTTCCTGACCTCTCAGTCCTATTTGAATTTAGGGTCACATGATCCTCCAACTTTCATTAGAAACAAATGAAAGGGAAAAAATTGAATTTTAATACATAAATGTCTTAGGCAGTACAAGAATTATGAAGAAATCCAATATTGCCATGTCAGCTGACAAGGGGGAAAAGGAGAAAATTGGCTCCCTAAAAATAATTGTTTAAATAAGTAGAACAACATTCCATTATGACCCTTCTCTTTTTTTTACATATGTTTGGTTCAGTCTGGGTTTTGATTTAGGCTTAAAATACTAGTAGTTTAGGGGGAAAAGCAATACATGTTTGGCAGAATTTGGATAATATATTGGAAAAAAATTGTTTTAAAAAATTCCATTTGACACTAGTGAGATGATTTTGGTCAGCCTATTGCGCCTGAATGTAGAATTCACTGCTGCTATTTTGTTTGTTTTTTCTGTGTTGCACTGAGGTTATCTAGTTTCAGATACAATCTATTAGGTGGAGTATTTTTTTTAGTAGCTGAGGTTTTCCCACCTGTCTACCCTAAAACACCTGCAACATATGTTTGTGTAACCCTGCAATGCTTTGTGGTTTGGGCCTTGAGAAATTCCCCCAGAGCTTTTTGCTTATAAACAGCTGAGCAATTCATTTCTCTAATGACAAGTGCTTTTCCCTTGGCATTGAGGCAATAGCATGTTTGCTAAAATAAGTCTAATTTTTCATTAGATATATTGAAAATCTTTTTTCATTCTTGTCTCTTATTCTGAACCTTCCAATTTTGTGCAAAATTGTATTTGGTTTTTTTTCACCCCTTGTTAATAAAACTAAAAAGAGAGAAAAGAAAATACCTCAACAAAGAAGAGCGTTATCAAGATTCCCTCACTTGCACCTGCATGTAAACTTTTAAACATGCAGTGTATTCAGGGGATGAGATGTCAGGTACGTTGTAGAACAGCCTGTGACTTCTGTCACACGCAAACATGATTTGCTATATCCTGTCTATTCTGTGGGTAATGTGATGTAATGTGTCTCCAGAGGCCAGGGAGGAAAAGGGGTTTACATGGGAATTTGAGCACATGGAGCAGGATCGTTAGCTGGTAGGAAACTTGCTTTTCAGCAGTTTGTGCAGGTTTAGGGAATCAGCTGCATTCAGTGTGATTCTGATCATAACGTCAGTCCCTTGCTTAGGAAAAGTGCAGCTGTGGGTATAACTCAGCTCAGCTCAGTCCCTGGAAGAGGAAAAGGCAAACAGAAAGTCCCCAAGAACCTCCTGGGAACCGTGGGAATTGGAGTGAGTTAGTCTGGGGCTGGCTGGGAATAGTCAGGAGGACAGGGAGAGGACTTCAGCAGGCATATGAGCCAGAGACAGGGGGATCTTTCAGGCAAGGAAAAGCTCAGAGGCAGGAGTGCCTCAGAGATAGCTGAAACATTTTCAAGCTTTTTTTCCCTGTGGACTGTGGCTAATACATTTTGAAGAGACAAAGTCCAAAATCACATCAATTTCTATGTGTTTCTGTATGTGAATTTCATACATTGTCCTTTTAAAAGCATAAATTGGGCATTTTCTACCAGTTGAAACTATGTTCACTCTAAATAGACATTAATATTAGAAGAATTACAAATCCAGCAGACTACTCCTACAAAACAGGTGTGGGAAAGGGAGGGTTCTAGTATTGTCATTGACAGCTTTTCTCTGATTTCTGCTCTCTCTTTCCTTACTAGGGGAAAATCGTATATATGTTAATCTGTATAATGCCCTCAGCCCTCACACAATTTCTTGGAGGGATTCAACAAACTGTAAATTTGAAGGATTGATTTCATTGTCATTTTAACATTAACCTTTTCTTAAAAAAAAAAATTATCTGAGTTAATAACAAAATAATGTACATAAATTAAAAAAGAAAAGGAATAACTACTTATTTAAGTAAGGAAAAATACAAATTTGATCATTCTAAATTGCACTGTGTAGGAAAAAACTGGTTGCTGTGAATATTTTAAGCAACAGAGGTATGTTTTTTGTAAATAAATTTAGTCCTTAGTCCTAATGCATAGGTTGTAATTTAGGGGACAGCTCAAATTGAATGCTCAGAGAAGGGAATTGCTTTAAAATTCTTAAAGAACAAGCAATGTAACTGTGTAGGTTTTTTATTCTGCTTTTTACATTTAACTTACCAAAATTGTTGAAAAGAATACAACACTTAAAGGACAACCATAGTGACATAAAGATCATAATCTTCAAAATAACGTATTTTTTTACTGTCTGAATATCAGTTTTCAGAAGTATTTACATTTTCTATGGTACTTCACAGATACTTCACAGATACTTGTCTGCTAACATATATATCAGGTTAGGTTTTTAAAATATTGAATTTTTTTGAAAGGATATCTCAGTGATGCTACAAAAGAAGTTGCAGTAGTAACCCTTGGCATTTACTATATTGCATTTCTAATTTTTTTTCAGATAGCTTTTTTTCACTACATGTAATAGTACTTTAAACTGCTTTTTTCTTTTATACCTTTAAACCTCACAGGAATTTAAATAGGCCCCTGTGAAAGTAATGCTTGAGCCTCATTCATATGTTCAAGTTAGATATTATTCCTATTAATGGCTTTAAGTGCTTAGATAGTGGATCAGCTTTTTGTGTCTTCAATTGCTTGTCATTTCTGCATAAATATGTTTCAAGATACTGTTCCGCATGATCTTTTCCTCTTGTTTTGATTTTGGGTTTTTATTTAATTCAGAAGCAAAGTGTAATAATCTTTTTTATTATTTATTGGGTGGTGAAAAAGAAATTTCAATGTTTTTGCCAATTATCAATATCTACTGAGTTATTGAAAGCAAGTTGCAAATCTGGCTAGCACCTGGTAACTTGTACTTTTCAAAGAGCTGGCTTATGACTTAGAAGTGCCCATTATTTAAGCCATGTCTTACTCTTCAACCTTACTCTTCAAAAAATGTAAAGAAAGAAGTTACTTAATTCATAGGAGAAAAGTTACACTGTTTGATTACTCACACAGGAGTCTCAGAACCATCAGTTATCCTCATCACGTCAGTTTGGATTTGATTATCATAGAAATGTATTGAATTACCAAACTAGAGCAATAGTAACTAAAGCTGATTCATTGTTATTGCTGTCAGTTGATGAGGACTGACTTTCAAGCTCTATGAATAGGTAGAGTTATTCAAACATTGTTTTTAGAAGAGGAGATGAAAAATGTAGAACAGCCATTACAGTGTGGGTAGTAGGATAGATGAGAATTTTTTCAATGCTCATCTAATAGCTTTTAGTTGATTCACTTTTAAATGAACATTACAAACATATATGTTTAAAATATTTATTGTATTTTCAAAGAAAGAAAATGAGACATTTCATACAAGATTAAGTCTAAGGGCAGGAAACAGTCTGGAAATTCCTACCCTTAAATATGCTTCCAGAAATCATCCTGGCCTTTGGTATTTACCGATCCTATAAATTTTCTTCCCTCCTTTTATGCTCATGGAATGTTTTGGTCTTCAAAATTCAAGTCTGGCATCCTCCTCCTGAAATAAGGTTTTCAAGGAAGGAAGGCTATCTGTAGGTACATGGAAAATGAGAGGATAAGACTGTAGATACTCCAGTCTGTAATGAAATCTGGAGAGCAAATATACTACATGTGACCTGAAATACCTGAAGACTGACTCTGTCAAAAATACCATGTGGTCTCACCTGTGAACAACGGTTTTGGAAAGGTTATTGCATGGTTCACTAAAACTCTTATTTACTACTAGCAGGACTTAAGAAGGCAGATCAGAATATGAGGCAACAGCCAATAAATAATTAAACCTTTATAGAAAATACTTAGAAAGTGTTTAGATCTCTTTTATACAATATATCTGATCATTATGCAGACATTTACCATTTTGTTTTCTCTTGCACTAGAAATTATTTAAGCCATTCCTCATTCATATATATTTTTTTAAGGGCCTCTCTGTACCGCTCCATTATATCATTTCCATCTGCATGCAATTTTTTTAACTTAAAAATATTTACTTGACCCTCCAAATAGTGTCCTTCAGGATGCATGCATTCAATCAAGATACTTTATGCATATACTGCAGTCTGTGCTTAATGTTCAATGGATTCTTAGATCTCAAAAGGATGATTTCAGAACTACTGAAGGCAGCATGATCCCATGAAGGAGTTTCATTGTGTCAGAAGTGGAGAATAACAAGTAGATTCTGGTTTCAATACTAATTGTATACATTTTATTATAGGACAACAGTTCTTTATTCATGGCCTCAGTTTTGAATAGGGTGAAATTTGGAGAGCAAAAATAGGCTTCGTGTGCCATCTAGTGGGATTGTTCAGGTTGTCTCACTAAAATTAATTCTTTGCTTAACTGAGATACTAATAGTGATGTATTCAGTTCAAAATGTTTGCTAGAGTTTCTCCACACTATTACTTTTTTCATTAAAAGCATAGCACTTTAGCTTGGAGGTGGTCAAATTCTATACCTGACCTGCAGGAAGAAATCGTATTAGTATCTGTTCTTGACCAAGAATTACTGATTTAATTAGGAATGTTAACACTACAGCAAAGAGCCTCATCACCACGTGGAAAAGTACTGATTTCTGTGAGCAGGGAATGGACTTACAGGTAGAATTTGGTATTATGTTAAGTATTTTAAGTTGTCACTTCAATGTAAATGACATGACTGCCTTGAAAAACCAAGATCCCAGGGAAAGAAATTGTTCTGTAAGTTTCTAATCCTCTTTAATGTACACATTTCAAGTCTCTGCTTAAAATCTCCCAGAAAATTACAATGAAGTACTTTTTTTTTTATTTTTTAGCGAAATCCAAGACCAGTGACTCACCAGTTCCAACAAAATTTAGATTATTACAAAGCACGTGGAGCAGACTTGATGAACAAAACCCGGTAAGCTATTTCTAAATATATGTTCACCAAACTAAGACCTTACATAAACAAAATGTTTCAGAAGTCACGTTTGTCCTAAACAGGAATTACATAAGCAGTGTTGGAAACACATGTGTTTATTTCATGACTTTTTTTCAGATCTGTCCCTTGACCATTATTACATGAAAAAATTGAAGTTTTTACACATAGTGTTGCAGTCACTCACTGGCATCGTTTTAAGGGAGGCTGAGGACACTTTTACAGTGATATATATCCTAAAAACAAGGCAAAACATTGCCAATGTGAGTTCTGTAGCTGAACTAATTTTGATAATGCACTTAATTGCAATTTGGAGTATCCATGTATCAGAAGCTAAGTTGAATTAATGTCAGTCCAGATGGAGGTAATTTTTACAAAACTTTTCCTTTCATCTTCTAGAAGTGGTTTGTATCAATAAAGCCAAAATTCCTCATCAAGGCCATATTATCTGGGTGGCCACAAGGTGGGTGCCAATGGCTGGTGGCTGCAGGTGGCTGCAGGTCAGTCCAGCACAAGACATAATGCTTCAATTGACACAGTCACGGGCAGTTTCTTGGGTTGTATGTGTCCCCAGCCCCACCCTCTGCCTGCTGATTCATGGGAACTTGCTGGCTTTTGGACACTTTGCATCTCTGTCACATTCTGTTGAAATCAGCTACATTAAAAGCCAACAAATTAAAATGGAGTAGTTTGAGAAGCTTTTAAAAAGGGACAAGGAAGCAGAAATTAAAGCTAAATAGAGTGACTGACTGCAAAATCATCTTTTTCTTTATAAATCAGGCTTTAAAGTTGAGGACAGGTGTCAAAAATTACTGCATTCTACTGCATTTTCTTAATGTTTTTATTTATTCTTTTGAAAAATTATCTCAAGTGTTGCCTAAGCTGGAAAAATAAGTTGTTTAAAGTTTCAAAAAGAAAGATTTCAAGGATTTTGAAAAAACAAATAAATCATAAAGCCCAACCAATGACACCTGCCTGGAACCTAAATTCCAAGAAAAAAAAGTTCATTATAGCTATGTAGGAATATAAATTAATTGCACATGTATTCTCAGAATACACACCGAAGGAGATGAGAAGTTATTCAGAATAATTCAGATAGACGAAAATCTGGGATAAATTCATCTCAAGACAAGGACGCTTAGTGTAGGTCAAATGTGCTAAAACTGTTTAAGATTGGACTACGGAGAGAACTGGAAGATATAACATTAGGAAATGTTTCTGCAGTGAGTAGAGATGGATTAAATCAACTACCAGGTCTATTTCATCTTTAATTCCACAGGCTCAATGATATGTTTAAAATATTTCACAAATCTCTAATATATATTGCTTATTTTATCACATATAAAACTTTTTAATCGGTCATATTCATATATTTGTCTCTCATCTCTTGTAATGATTACTTACTGAAAAGAGAAATGCCTTTGAATAAGGCCTGCTTAAAACAAAACATTTCCATCTTAGCAGAAAACTGCAGAGATTGAATCATCTTCCTACTGCTAGTTTAAAAATACACCATTCACAGTCAAGGTCAATGATGCTTATTGTGATGAAACAAAATTGTTTGCTTCGTGGATGGAATTCATGTCTCCTTGATACTCATATTTTTAAACTGATGCCTTACTTTTAAATGCATCTGCTCATAACTCTACAATATAAATCAATCAGTATTTTTCTTGTAATTGTTGTGCATGTCTGATACATTTAGATGGCTAAAATGTAGATTGATCCATGTTTAATAGCTGTAATCATCCTTTCCATTAATATATCAGACATTTAAATGGTAAGAAATAGACACATTGTTCTTATTTTACTGAACTTCAGCTCACTTTTAATGTAAGTCCTCCAGAGATACAGTACCTCACTATTGTTCATTTTCTGAAGCTGTCATTTAGAGAAATTGCACAGATTTTACTTCACAATACATTTTTTAAAAACACCTCTTGAAAAGATATTTAGGTAGCATCATTATTTATTTTTCATTAATTTTTATGTGTTCTGAGCTGATCATTAGCAGTGTCAGTTCACAGCACAGCCGAATCACACCATAGGTTACTTTCTAGTTGTCACGTAGTTCTAAAACATTCTTGCATTTCACTGTTGGAAGCATTTCTAAAAATCATTTTTCGGACATAAAGGCTTGAAAACTGTTTATGTTTATTGTTCATTATTTACGTATTGTAAAATGAAGTTTTTCTCAAAAAGTCTCTTTCCAACCATCTGAAAAATGCAAATACACTAATTTGTCCTGGTGTACATAGACGTCAAAGCAGCAAATCAAGCAGTGTAGAAAAAAAACGGACACATTTTTATTAAGCAAAATACAGTTGAAAAATAAAGAAACAAGAAAGAAGCAAGCTGCTGGACACAAATACACAAGCGTCTCTATAAGCTTTGTTTCCTGCATCTGTGTGCTATCACAATTGCTTTGTTGCTTAGGTGGCCTGTCAGTAAATCACTTACTTTCAGTAAATATAATTTTTTGTGCAAAGTCAAGGGGTTTTTTTAGTGATTGTCAAGGTTCTAGACTTAGAGACAATGTAAACTTAGGACTCAATGTGCAAGCCATTATCTTCCATATAAGGTAATGTTTCAGGTGAGTGAGTGATATGTACCACCCCAAACTCCAACTTTAGTGATTGTTTTCAGTAAACAGAGGGAAAAAATATACTAAAGTTTGGGTTCTGAATCTCAGCCAAGTTATTACTGGTATGACCCCCAAAATCAGCAATGTAGAGAGATTTATTGCAACTGTTGATAACTGACTGAGATCCTACTCAGCTTGACCTCATCTGTTAACAGGTTCTTAGAAAAGAGAAAACTCAGCCTACTACAGACAGATTATTAAAAAGAAGCAATCCATTGAGTGTTGATTTACATACGCAACACCTTTTCTTGCCTGGCATAATCCACAAGCAGCAACTTCAGTTTGAAATGCTGACATATGTGCTCCTGTATCTACCACAAAAATAACCAAATACTTAAAAGGGCCCAAGGGATTATGAAATCTCCCTGGCTGTTTTCTGTGAGCCTTTGCATATAAATCCGCTGGCCATCACTCACTCAGAATTGGTTAATCTGGTAAATCCAGGTTCTGGAGGGTCTGAGGGGACCAAAATGTTGGACTCCTGAGGGGGCTGCCCTTAGCGGGGTGACTAATGTCCTTTGATCTTCAGTGGGAGTGTGCTGGCATCGTTCCTGGCAAAAGAAGACAATACAAGTCTCAGGGGTTGGTCTGGACAGGTTACCACTTAGTGCCTGAAGTTGTTTAACAGTTTGGACTTAAGATATTTTTCATGTGGAATCTCAGCTTCAGTCTCATGAAGTGCTTTTCACACTGCTGTTGTTGCTTCCCCCACCTTTTCAGGAGGGTCTCCTCCAATTAATTTCATTTCCAGAGGGAGTGAGACTGTTCATTGCGCAGCCTGCGCAGTGGTGGGTGAGTGTTCATACCCTTGCAGAAGACTGTTATAGGTGTATTGCCCTCCCTTCCAAGCATGTGCCAGCTGAGCAGTGGTTAAAGGTGCAGTATTGGCATTCAATTGCCTGACATTTACTGGAAGCCACAACTCTGTTGACTCCTTCACCACCCAGGCAGGACAATTAGAAAGGGGCTTTGAAACCAACCCATCAATGCTCAGTCACAGGGGTGCTTATATTGTGGCTGTTGGGTTTGCAGTGTTGGGTGTTGCAGCTGTTAGTGGAACTAAATCAGCTCTAACTTCAGAAAATTCCATTTTGTATTGGAGCAAAGATCCAGCACTGTGATACACCAGCAATCCTTGAATCACTCAGTGCAGGCACTGCATGGACCAAGTGTACTGCTGTCTCTGGATTTCTTTTAGGGTCAGGGTCAGCAGACCTCTGCTTCTCACCCAGGAGCCACAAATATCCAAAAACTCTCTTCCTCCCCTTCAGCTGGGAAGTGCAAATCTGGCCTCAGCAAAGCACCTGCAGCTTTTGCACATGGGCAATTGTTTGAGTCACTAACCATTAACACTTCAATCTCTCACAACTACTCAGTTTGCTTTTGAAACCATTTGGACTCCTATAGCAGTACTTTATAGTTCTGCAGATGCTTTCCTTATAGTGACTTTGTCAGTCATTCCCAGGTGACTGTGGAAGGACTTCTTGTAACACCAGCAGCAATCAATAAAATTGGGAGACACAGAAACATCCTGTATTAGTATTCAGCAATCATTCTTTCCCAGCTTTCATAAATTGGGAAGCAACACTTGGTCTCAGTCTCTGCACTGTCATTCCTCCTAAAAAATTCTAGATGCCATCTTTCTTCATCACCAGTGTATGGCAGAACCACCCCATACAGCTTGGGGCTGTATCTTGTGTGTGTGCAGGCTCTCGTACTTCCTTCTGATAGCTCTCCTTTTCTGTCTATTCTGAGTATCTATTCTGACTCTAAACAACTCAGCTGTTGTTATTTTCTGGATGTGCTCTATATGTGTGTGCATGTTTGTATTGTGTATTCTAAAAAAAAACCATCTCTGGAGACAAGTAGAGAAATTATAGGAAGAGCAAAATCAAAATTACTCTTCCAGGTGTCTGCAAGAAGTTACCCCATATTAATTCATTTGTAGTTTATTTTTAGTTCAACTTCCCCAAAACATTGTAAAGCTATTTTTCCCCAGTACAGTGATTGTGTTGGTTTTAATTACATTCCTTCATGTTTTTAAAGGACAGCTATTTATATCATGGAAGTACAGATAAGTAAAATAAAACCTCAGGAGTGAAAAGGTCTTTGTGGTTGTGATATATTTCTGTGAAGGGTATTTCAAGCATTAATTATATAAGCGGGGAATTATTGCATGAACAAATAGAAATGGCTTTGCTAATATGTGGGTTATGTGAACACTTCCACTGGGAATTAGAAGGTTCTTCGCCTCTTTATTTTAGACAAATTAAATGGTTCAACAATTTCCTCATTCTTAATGTTGCATATAACTGAAGTGAATTAAATAATAGCCACTGTAGTTAAAAATAAAAAGTAACAATTATAAGGATTGTGGTTCGGTATATGTGTTATACCCTGAAGCAGTTCTTCAGCAAAATCACTTTAGAAATCAGGATTCCTGTGTAAAAGTGCTTGGCTTGAAATGATTGGGCTGGGCAGAAGGTGAACTCAGAGCAGGAGACATCTAGCTCTGCCAGCCTAAAAGGACAGTCTAGTGTTAGCTTTACTTGCTGAAAGAAATGTTTGGGATTGAGTCATTTTAAACATTGGAGAGAATTTAATCTAGCAGAAATAAATATTAAAGCAGTCTTTGAATAAGTGCAAAAATTCAATTTTATAAAGTTTTTGAGTCTATGGAGCCTGGATTGCTTTTTGTCACTCATTTTTTCTTTTTTTAATTTAGGAAGGCAAATTAAGAAAATTTAGAAAATTGGTACAAACTCACTTTGTTTGTGGTTAGTCTGCGTTTTTCAGGGAGAAGACCAAAAAAATTGTCCACTTCTGGTTGGGAAAAATTCATACCACACCTAGTCCTGTGGTCTCTGTGTGTTCTTGTGCAACTGTAGTAAAACACCTTCTTTGTAACATTCAAATCTTGGATTTTTATCTCACAGTTTTGAAGAACAATGAATGTATGTCTGTGCCTGTCCAAACCATTGACAATGATGCAATGATTTCCTCTTCTTTTCTCAGTGCCAGTGCTAAAGCCACCCCTCTGAACATTAACAAAGTGTCCAACAGCTTATTGAATTTCGGCCGAAAGCTCATTGCTCCAGCCATGGCTTCGGGTGGGGCAGTGGGCACTCCTGCCGGCGGGAGCAGCTTCCCTCCCTCTTCAATGCCAAGCAGGAGCACCATGGAAGCACCTCATCATCAGCAGCACCACCAGCAGCAGCACCACCACCAGTCACAGCAGCAGAGGATGATGAAGTCTGAAAGCATGCCAGTTCAGCTGGGCAAAGGTAAAGGGGAAACGTGTGGCAGCGCCAGGTCTGAGGGAAGCTTTGTCATACATCTTCAGGGCTGAAGAAAGTTCTTTATTCATTTTTATATCAGCATGTACATATTTGGAGGAAACAGCAAAGAAAGTATTTTGTTAGGCAGGATGCCTATGCCAAGTGCAACAGCACATTTGCAGTGCAATACAGAATTAGGTGTTACCTCAAGAATGTACAAATACTGTAAGAAGTTTTTGAACCAATAATTTTTTCAGATTTTTAGACGCAAATTTTTTTTAACTTGAAGACTAATTTCATACATGTTTTTTCAGGTTATTGGCAAAAAATCCCATGCATAACAGTATTAGCTAAATACCTAACAATAAGTGAAGGAAGTTAGAGAGTAATTCTTAATAAACAAAATCTTTTTCCCTTTAGAATGTGTGGAGCTTATTTAAGAATTTATTTGAACCATAATATGAGTTTGTCTTTTAATAATTTGTGATGGCCCTCTGCACTTTATTTAGCAAACATTATGTCTTTTTCTTAAGCCTTTCTTTTTATATTTCTTGAGGACAGCTTTTTCAAACAACAAATTCACAACCTCAGCTCTCGTAGTTTTTTGCTATACTCTGCCACGCTCAAGGTAGGTTACTGCTTTCCATCTTCAGCAGCCCATGGCAATATGAGTATGTAGAGCAAAAGAGCATCTGCTGCTTTTAGCCACTCATCCAGTGTCATGTTTATGGGCTTGAGGGCTGGTGCTTGTTGCCCTGAACCTTTGCATAGGATTTTTTTTTCCACCAGATTTGAAAGTGTAAAAGAAGGGAAATAACACTTCATAGCTGAAGTTGGTATTCTTTCTCTTTCCTGTGGCACCCATATGGTCCAAAGGCCCTTTCGTGATGCAAGGCATCCCCAGCAGACACTGAGGGAGCAGAACTGAAAAGTACAGCTGTTCCTTTGCAGCAGACACATACAGGCACTTCTGTACAGGCCACTGCAGCTGCTGGGCAAAATCCAGATATGCAGCTTCTCTCAGTTAATAGAAGAATCTCAAAACTTGCTCCAGCAAGGGTTTTACAGTGCAGACGGGAAACTGAAGTGCAGTGAAACTTTGATGCTAATCCTGTTCACAATAGTGGAAGTAAAATTAGGTGTAGAACAAAATTATTTGCATTGTTTCAGAGAGACTTTTTCTTTGTTTTGTTAAGAGTTTTCCACAATTCCCCTATCAAATTATTCTCTTTTTTTCCCCTTTGAGTTTAAAAGTGGTCCTTGGGTGGCTGTTTTCTTTCCCTGCTTAGTATAATAAAAGCATACAATTTGAAGCAACCTCTGTAGATGGAATTGATTGTAGCTTAATCATGACATGGCTGCTAAAGGACAGCCTGTTTTATGTGCCAATTAACATGTTGTATCATCAGGAAAGGCACCTGATGCTTTCCATACAAGAATCAGAATAAAAAATTGTAGTTATGTTTGGTCATTATCATGTACAAGCTGTGCACATATTGCTCTATCAACAGGAATGTGGAGATTTGGTAAATTTATGAAGAATTTATGATGTAGGGCACAAAGCATTTTCATGGTAAGAGATAAAAACATACTGCAGCTTCTTCTTAAATGTATTCTGTCTATTCATATTTGGTACAGCCTTTGCAGAAGTAATTTAAGGGCAACAAACTGTAAATATACTATTTTTAATAGGTTCAGATGACAGAGTTTTGTTCTACATACTAGTGCCATGCTTGTTGCTCCCCTGTACAGTTATAAGTATTTTGACTATAATTGTATAGAAATTGCAAATGACAGCAACTATGTTTGCAAGTGCCAAAGAGACACAAAAAATAACAAAAGGAAATAGAAAGTGTTTTAGAGGCTCCCCAGTGAATTCTGTCCGAAGTAAGTTTAAATGTTCATCAAAAAAATCCCTATTTGCAATGACACCATGGTGGAGACACACTAAAAACCATTTTGAAGGTTGCTGCAGGGACCTTTGTAAACAGCACAATCTCCATCACACCTTAAAAGCAAGAGTAAGTCTTTGCTGTTCTGTAGAGGACAGTAACACCACCTCAAGAAAGAGTTGTACAGTTAATCCAGTGAATAAGGGCACTCTCAGCAGCTATGAGGAGCTGCCAGTACTTCTATCCCAGGCATTGAGATTTAGGATTTAAAATATATTCATACTCTCAAAAGCTTTCGTTCCACTCATGTTTGTGGTGAACTTTTTGGCTTCTACACTGGCTTTTTTCTAGCTCTGGATTCTGTTGTAAGTTTTGAGTATCTAAAAGCTATTCGGTATGGTTTGGAAATACAAGGCTCCCAAATTACTAACTAGCTATCACTAATTGTCTCCTATTCTTGTTCACTGTGTGTTCAGCTCTCCTCAGCCTCCTGGAGCTTGGTGATTTAGCTGAGGTAGGCAGAGACATGGATTTAGGATTTAAACTGATAGACATCTGCACTTGCAGCTGATGTAATACTCACAGATGTTCAGCTGGACAGTATAACTGGCCGAAGTGCTGTAAATCTAACAGGCTTCAAGCAATAAAATAGGTCATCCATTTTACTCTTAGTGGTCTTTTCAAGTTTTAAATGCTCAAGTAGTGCTGATAATTTAAATTTATATGTAGAGATTTATAAGTTTGAAGACATTAAAATAATTGGCTGATCTACTTTGTGAAGAAGTCCTTGGTAACAAAATAGCTTGCAGGACTGTCAAAATAATCCTATCTCAGCTTTAACAGCTCTGTTTCAACAGTTGCCACTCACAAACCAGCTACCATTTGTGCTGCCATACTCTAGATGAGGGATGATTGGGTTACATAATCAGTTGTAATTATTTCTCACTCCAAAGTTTTGGTACTTGCTGAATTTCTGTAAGGAAAAAAATGCATATAATTTAGATAATGCAAATGGAAAAACAGCAGACTGAAAAAAAAACCAAACCCAACCATAATTGCAAGCCTGTAATTCCAGATGAGTCTTCAGCATTACAAATCACAGCTGAACAAAGTATCCAGACACCTAATTGGAAATTCAGTTCTTCCTAATAATATATTAATCCCATTCAGCCTGTCCTCAGCACAGAAGAAGATCGGGTATCATTGCTGATTACTTATGCAAGGTAGCCTGCTAACAGAAGAGGGATTAAAACATTCTCTTGATCCTGCACAGTGAAGTAATTCATTGGCATAAAAGTTGAATTCAGATATTGAGGTTATTGGATTTTCAGTTGAGGTGGTTATTTTGAAAGATAAAAATATTGATAACGAATGGAACATGGGGAAAAAAGCATAATTGTTGCCCTCTGTGTTCCAGTGGATCCTTCATCATTCAGAAACTGGATATTCTTTGATTACCAAATGGCAGTGTATTGCCAAGGAAAAAAAGCATTTCTCTTTCTCTTCTTCCCTGATAGTGCCAGATACAGTTTTCCTTCTAGGTCATTTCACGGTGAAACCCAAAAGACTTTTGATTTGAATGCAGCTTTATCACAAGGACACATTAGAGGACCAGTTTAAAGACAAAGTTCTGCTGAAACTGTATTTTTAAAGAGTTTCCAGGCTACTCTTTGTTTTTTTGACTGAATACTTCTGTGATATTTGTTGTAACACAAATAGAATTTCCACAGTCATCACGTATGCCCTAAAGAAATGATCCCCCAATTTAGAATTATTTATGAAGTGTCTCTAGAAAATGAGTATGGTTTTCATATGGATAAAGAAATTGTCCTTATTAATAGCAGAACTGAGTACAAATTAAAGGAATAAAACATAGATTTCCAATTTTTTTTTCTTTTTTAAAAACATAGAAATATACATATTATTAGACAATTATGAAACTTTTTTGACAGTAGGGATACAACTTCTGAGCTCTTCAGTATAAGAGAGACATGGAGTGAGTCCAGTGGCAGGCTCCATAGAAGATTAGAGGACTGAAGCACCTCACGAGGAAAGGCTGGGGGACCTGGAACTGTTTGGCCTCATGAAGAGAAGATAGAGAGGGGATAGTATTTAAAGGGAGGTGTGAAGAGGATGGAGCCAGCCTCTTCTTGGTGGTGCCAAGCAGTAGAACAAGAGGCAATGGGCAGAAGCTGATCCACAGGAAATCCCACCTGAATATGAGGAAGAACTTCCTTACTGTGCAAGTGGCCGTGCCTTGGAACAGATTGCCCAGAGAAGTTGTGGAGTCCCCTTTCCTAGAGATACTCAAAAGCCATCAGGACACAATCCTGAGTAATGTGCCCTAGGGGACCCTGCTTGAGCAATGGGCTTGCGCCAGGTGACCTCCAGTGGTCTTCCAACCTCAGCCATTCTATGAACCTCCCAAATAGCAGAATGACACTGTCTCTGTAAAGTGCCAGCAACAAAACGGGTTGTGGGGTTTTTCTGACTCTTCAATTAAGTTTAGCTTTTGATCTAAATCATCTCTTTAAAGCACTGGGGTTCTGCAGCCTCTGACTACTGGTTATCCAATCTTCTCGTTTCCTTTTGCCTGTCCCTACAGTGCTCTCTCACGATGTCCTTTCTGTTCAAAGCAGGGTGCTCCGGCTGAACCCCCCAAAGCTGCGGCTCTTCCCTCGGGCGAGCTGCAGCGGCGGGGCCGCGCTAACGCTGTTGTTTGTTTGCCAGGCGAGGCGGGCGAGGCGGCGCCGCCGGGGCCGGCCCAGGCCCAGCAGCATCC
>VXBB01020228.1:563073-633290 GCA_013399915.1 Illadopsis cleaveri | reverse complement strand
CCCCCGCCGTCACTGCCGCTGTCCTTCCACCGAGCGCCGCTGTTGTGCCGGGAGAGAGCCGCGTCCCTCCCGGCCGCTCTCTGTCTGCGTGTCCGTGTCTGTCTGTGTCAGTCTGTGTCTGTCTGTTTGCCTGTCCGTGTCTGTCTGTGTCTGTCTGGCTATGTGTCTGTGTCTGCGTCTGCGTCTGTCTGTGTCTGTCTGTCTCTGTGTGTCTGTGTGTGCATGTGTGTGTCTGTGTATGTTTGTCTGTGTGTGTCTCTGTGTGTGTATGTGTGTCTGCAGGTATGTGTGTGTCTGCGTGTGTGTGTCCGTCTGTCTGTCTGTCTGTCTGTGTCTGCCTCTGTGTGTCTTGTGCGTGTGTCTGTGTGTCTCAGTGTATCTGTGTGTCTGTGTCTCTTCACTGGCATCCGCGGTGCGTCAGCATTCATCTGTACTGCAAACCTCTATGCTCTTGCACTTTGTAGCCTATTTCCCACTCTGTCATGGGGGCCAGTTCCACCCTCATTGTCCCTTTTAGCTGCATTACTTCCTTCTTGTTATATTTGGGGCAGGTATTTTGGGCCAAACATCTGCTGTAGTGCACTTGACTAACAGGGAGCTTACCTGCCTTGGCTGAAATAAAAAGTGTATGTATTTGTGTGATGAGGTGGTTTGAATGAATTTTAAAAAGGCTGGACACCTTTGTTCCAATTTCACTACAGGAGAAAAAGGGAAACTAATTTATCTGAAAAGTTTTATAAAACTCATCTCATTCTTTTTGCAAATTTTAATATCCTACATCCTCACTATGGCAAATACAGACAGATGAGCAGATCCAAGTGGTTTTGAATTATATATGGTGCCATACTTCTGTTCTTCTTGGTGTCTTTGTCCTTTCTCTCCTTAAAAGTATGAAAACTATTCTTTTCTTCTGTAAGGACCAAACAGAATGAGCCATCAGTTTTGTATGTCTTTTTTGCATCTTCCTCAGATTTTTCATATATTTTAGCAGGTAATTTTATTTCCTGGTTATATCCCCCATAACTTCACTGAAACTTAGTAAGACCTGAAGCTCACTTTCCTTTCATTGTAAATCTTCTTGTCCTCCTTGCCATCACCTTTTACTTTTATTATACTGCCTAATTATGGATCACATTGAATTTAAATTATCCTTCTTTTCAAGACATTGGATGTCTCCACAATACCAACAGCTTGGTCCCTTTTTCCACTGCCCCATATGTGTGTTTTCCGAATGGTTTTGAGGCAGAGCATTTCTCACCCTCGCATCAGTCCCAGTATCATTAGCAACAGGCAAGTAGTGAGCCACTTAGAAGCCAGCACATGGAGATAAAATTGCTCCTTTTTGCCTCCGAAATGGATGTATTTTTAGTGTGTGAAATCCTGTGCATCATTACTGTGAACTATTTATGCATTTTAGGGTGCATATATATATATATTTGAGACATCCTACACGCTAATGGATTCTGACTGCTGCGTACGTCAGGGATCCTTGCATATTTGTTCTGTGCGCTTCAAAAGCATGTATTTGACTTGCATGTTTATGGGGGTTTTTTAGCCTGTTTTATATAGGTTTTAGGACCTTCTGGTATATGCCTAGATGGTCAGAGATTAGATTTCTCCAATGTTTTTTTAGGAATCCATATGTATTTATCTGATATTGACAGAATGAGCAGATGAAAATGACAGTTTTGATTCAGTGGTGTTCTCAGGTTGCTGATTAAGCTGCTGAAGAAGAAGGATATGAAGTTTAGTTATTAACTGTACTTTATTGCAAACTTTATGTACTTTGATTCTACATGAAGGGTAAGACTTTTTTCTTTTTCCTGTTTTTTTCTTTTCTTGAGCAATAATCCAGAATTAGAAACTCTGTCCCATTACTTTCTTGTGAAGCTATTGAGTGAGCAGAATGTACCACACTGCACATTAAGATGTAAAATCAGTAAGAACAGAGAAGGTACAAATGGCATTTGTGTCATTGTCACCAGATCCCAAAATCTGCGTGTTGGTGCAGTGTTGTTTCCAAAGTTATGTGAGGGTTGTTAATGCCTGGGTGCATACTTGATACATCTGAATGACTTCGGAAGCAACATGGTGACTCAGTTAAATGTTTCAGCAGCTGCCTTTAAGAGTTGGACTCGATGATCCGTGTGGGTCCCTTTCAAGTCAGAATATTCTGTGATTCATTAAATTTCTATACTGGGAAAATCATAGATGTCTTTTTTCTTTTTTTGTCTTTTTTTTGTCCACTTTAAGGAAAACACGATTGGTGTGACCTGTCTTCCAGCTTTCGTATTTACAGTTATAAAAACAATGACTCATTTGGAAATTAGAAAAGCCTATTACAATCCAAGAATACTGCTTTATGAGTTACAACACACTGTAATTATTCACAAGTGCTGCTCTTTCTGTCTTAATTCGCAATTATATCCCCAAATAATCCATGTCACAGCACTGTTCACAGGGTTGGATTCAGAATTTAAAAATAGGATTTCTTAATAATAATTTCCCCAAATTTGCTTATTATTGCAGAAGGATCAGATGCATCCTAATCTTTCTTCTTACTTGGGTATCAAACAGATATAGTGTTTTTATCACTTCTGGTTTACTGCATCTCTGTTTTAGTTTAACTAGATCTTGCATTCCTCTTACTTTTTATTTTCCTCATATATTTTATAGGCCCTAAGAACCAGACTGCTCAAAGCTCTTGGTGTTATTTGAGCAAATTCCCTTTTAGGACAGTTGTATTCTGTCCACAAAATCTTGTTCAGTTATGCAAATAATTCTGTTCTTCTGATCCATCTTTTGAAGTGTAGCTGTTTGCAGTGGCCATGAGGATACTTCTCTGTCTTTTCAATTTCTTACTATATTTTGGACATTTTTTTCCTTAGAGCTGAAAGACAGAATATAGGAAAAAAGATCTTCACAAATCATTTTTTTCCATTGTTTTACCAAGCTGTATTATTTGATGTGTGTGTGTTCCTCAAATATATTTAAAGTGTTCTTCTCTCAATATTATCAGAATTTTTATCAGATAATCTGCTTATTAGCAGGTGAAGTGTGTTAAGCCCAGGCCACACAGTGGGGAGTATGTGAAAAATACACATTGCACGTTATTTAACATTTTTGTTTGTTTTGTTAATCTTGGTCCTATGGGGAATATATCTTCTTATTGCCAGGATGGTAAAGAGAGACTATTTAATCTGACTATTTAATTTACATTATAAATATTTTTCTGTCACACTGTACTGTTTCCACCAAATAGATTTTTTTTACGTTTAGCATCTATATTGGCTGCTATTGCTTAGCTGTGTGAATTGCTTTTATAAATGCTTTATTTGCTAAAGTATGTAATTCCATCTGTTCTAAAACTATTTTTAAGTTTACCTACTGCAAAAGCATACTTCCATTGTAAATTGCCACTATGATATGCATAAAAAGTCTTTTTCTTACATAAAGGCAACTATAAGGATAATGATGTTGCCAAGTAACATGATTTTATCCTAAAACTAGAAATTTTCTATAAATTTCCTTGCAACTGAATTGTTTCTGCTGTTTGCCATGCAGTGCTTTTTCCTTTTTCATCTTCAGAATTATTTACAGTGTACTTGATTAATGCGTATCCCATTTTTCTATAAAATGTGAAGGCAAAAGCTAAGTGAGATCTACAACAGCCTCTGTCTCATGCACTTTTAAGGAAACTCCTGAGACTAGGTGGTAGGTAGTAAGTGCCTGGAGGAGGACTGTGAAGAAACAGAAAAATCCAATTGAATGAAGTTGGTGGGAAGTAAAGAATACGTTAAAAAAAAAAAAAAGTTAGATTAAGAAGTTGCAGAAGCAGCAGTGTGGAGGGATCTGAGGAAGAGATGGAGGCAGACAGGAAGGTCCACAGAAGCATGAGAAGCAGGGCATAAAATGTAGGAGGGTTATGGGAGAGGTGAGCAGAATAAAGCAACAGGGATTGAAGGACAAGGTGGGAAGCAATTTTTATGAGTTTTCTTCTAGAAAATGTTCAGAATATTAAACCCAGATCCTTTCTTGGGTTTTGTCATTTAAGGTCTGTTTATTCACACATGATGTTTTGTTCTTTGCTAGTTCAGTTTCTTTGCATTTAACAGTCTCCTCGCAAAAAGTGTATTTCAAATAAATCTGTATTTATTCCCTTAAGAAAATGTGAATGATTTAATTGCAGAGGATCATACTGGATACTATAGATGGTAGCATGAAAGCACACCAAAAACAGAGGAAAAGAAAACGGAGAACATAAACCCTCTCATCAGAATACCCATCAAACAAGGGACAGGGAGAATTCTTGAGCATTAGCTTTACGTGCCCTTTAACTTTTTTCCAGAATGGAAAACTCTGCAATTTCATGGAGTCATTCTAGCTTGACTTCATCATACACATGTTAAAAAGATTTTTTAAACTAGCATCTTTCCTAAGGCAACATTTTTTTAATGAAAGTTGATGAAAACTGACATACTGGGGTTTTTTCCTCCTGGAACTAGTGAAAACAAAATTTTAGTTTAAATATTTGAAAACACTTTGTAAGCCTCAACTAGAAGATATGGTCCGTATCAGAGGCTGCCTGATGCATACACTGCCATGGTGAACCAGTTCAGGCTTCTCCCCAGATGTCTTCACTATGATAGTGGACAACGCTAGATTCTTTTCAAAAGCTCCATGAAATGACAATAAGTAACTATTAAGTAGACTTCATCAAAGTGTCAGTTTGGTGGAGATGTGAAAAAATTTGAAGCATGAGTACTTATGTTCTTTTCCAAACTTAACTTTTTTTCCTGTTTGAAGTCTAAATATTGTGATCTAGATCTTCGGTGTTCAACTCACTTTTGGAATCTGAAGTTCTTGTTGTTAGCATTTTTTGCAAAGTTTAATTGTTGGAAAAAACTATTTCCATTGTAGTGTTGATGACATCAGGTTTTTGGGTTTTTTATTATGAAATGGTGCTTTGCTTGTTTTGCCACACAGGGCATGAAGTTTCTCAGTCTGGATATATTAGGGTGCATATAGTGAGGTGGTATATATATATATACACAAATAATTTAACATATATATAGATACAGGTGTGTACTAGATAGTGTATGCTTGTGTATATCTCAATATATGCACAAAGATTTTGTGTTCTTCTCTCATACAGAAGTTCCATGTGAGAAAGTCCTTCAATCTCTCAGTGCATGCTGACACACTTCAACATTTCATCCTTTGTTGAGCAGTCTGTGACTCGGTCAATGTCAATTAAGACAAGGAAGTATTTGTGGGGAAAAATAAGGCCCATTGATTAACTGGTTTGGTTTTTTATACTTGCTTTACAGGCCAAAGTTCAAAAAACATCAGTTCATCTCCAAGCATAGAGAGCTTGTCTGGAGGACGTGAATTTACAGGATCTCCACCTTTGTCTGCATCAAAAAAGGATTCCTTTTTCAGCACCATCTCCCGCTCACGTTCCCAAAGCAAAACTATAAGCAGAAAAGAGTCGGTGGGTTCTTTTAACTTTTTTAGCTATTTTAATGTTGCACTGCATTACTCATTAGACACTCATTTCTTCCATACATTGAGCACTTGCACTTGAAAATGTTTCCCTAAGCATGCATTAATGGCCAAAGCAGAAATAAGCTATTTCAACTTTTTGTGTTGAGTGACGTCTCCATTATGGCTTCCATCCCATTGTCCTGCCTGAAATGAAACTGTGAAAGTGCCTATCGCCTCTGAGAAAGACGAGAGAAGTCCTGTAAGATTTTTTGCTTTGTTAGACTTTTACTGTAGTCCTGAAGTTAATAAATAGTTCCATGGGAAGCTTGAATGCTCAGCAGATCCAAACATGTCCATCTGTTGTCCCTGAAATTTCTTAATACATCAGAGGTTTCCCAGTGTCTGTAGCATCTGTAGTCTGCAGTCATAGTTCTGTTCCTTGTCCAGCTTTGGCCTTCCATTTGGTCACAAGAAGCTAGTATTTAAACAGATTGTTCTCATCCAAGAAAATTAGTTCTTATGGGCATGTTCCAAAGAAATTCTCATCCCATCCAAGATATTTTAGGAGCACTACCTTGATAAACTAGGTATGTCATGAAACATGAGGATTCTTGTTTGTTTTCTATACACATTTCCCTTTGTCTCTTTGCTGACTAGAAAACAGTTACATAGTAGATAATACATAGTAATAATAAGTAGTATTTTTTCAAAGTTGGTGGCACAGTGGTTTTCTCCATTCTTTTTTCAGAAATGTAGGCTCATGTCACTGCCTATTGATTTCAAGGAATTGTAATAGCCAAATTTCTGTTACAGCATTCTTCGGGTGTTCTGAGCTAATACTGAACAGAAATTTCATCTGAACTTTTCAGTGCTTTTTGCTTTAAACAGCTGAATCTATATTAATAGTCACATCATGTTTTCAATTTGATATTCAAAATGTTCTTGTGAAATGCACAACTTTGTGCAACTTTGTTCAGTTTTTGTTCACTGAATGAAAGTGTTTTATTCTTGTTCCAAATGCTTTACTGTTGTCTAAAGAAAAGCTGTGTTTTGTGGTTAGTCAACAAGAAGCTATAATTTTGGTTTGTGACCATTTAAAACATGTTGAATTTCATTTAAAGCTAAAACAACAATTTAATTTCTTTCTGCTTGTCCTCATGAGCTGAAGAAAAATAAATCCAGCAATATTGAACTTTTCTTTTATGTGGCTTAACAAGATCTAAATACAGCTTTCATTTGCAACTTTTATCCAGGCCAGAACTTGGGGGTTTTGCACCAGTAGAGTTGAAGAATAATTCCTCCTTAGTCCTCTAACAGGAGGCAGGAGAATTTACCATAACATATTCATACTCAATTAAAATCCATTAATTATTAGCACGTTTTTCAGGTAAATAATGTCCCAAATTTGGATATTATACTAATGTTTTTATGAAGAATTTTGGATAAAGAATTATGCATTATAGTAGTCCTTGTGACAATTTTTTAGTGGATTGATAATCATGATAAATCAGGGCATAAATTTCAAAATAATTCTTTTAACTGTGATATGTAATTTATGTTTTAGCATTTTATGTTTAAAGAGCTAGAAAAGGTTTTAGGCTATCAAAATCCATTTCCTTGGGTTCAAGTTTTGACTGACCCTTAATGTAGACGGCGTTTGTAGCAGATCCAAGAGGAAAAAGTGTTTAAATCTGTTTTCCATTGCACAAGAGACTGTTTGGTTTTTGTTTTCCTGTAAATTTCATGGTACTTCATTTTCCACGTAGAGTAGAAGACCCCAAAGCATTCTTCCTGAGGTCCTGAAGTAGTTGCATCAGTGCTCTTGAGTTGTACAATTGCTTCATTTATGGCTGTTTTCTGGAAGCAGAAGGCTTGAAAATATAATGGATCCACATTGTTTTATTTCTCAAACTGAACTGGTTTACATTTTTAATCTTATGATTATACAGATTATGTTGTTAAGTATTAGGAAAATTACCTTTGTTGGAAGATTGCCTTGCATCAATCTCTTTACAAAAAGATGGGTTTAAAATCAGTTATTCTTTGTGTGGCAGATGAAAGATAATCCATTTTCTCTTCATCCTTGTATTTCTAATACAAACCCTTTCCAAGCAAAGTGGAAATGGAATGCATACATAAAAATACATCCTTTAACATGCAGTTAAAATAAGTCATTTTCACAGACCAGAGGTCATTGCTGTAATAGTGTCATGGGATGGACAGGAATGTCATTGTCACAGATTGCACCTGGAGTGCTGTGTCCAGCTCTGGGCTGCCCAGTACAGGAGAGACTTGGACATACTGGAGAAAGTCCAGCAAAGGGCCGCAAAGGTGATGAAGGGCCTGGAGCATCTCTCCTGTGAGGAAAGGCTGAGAGAGCTGGAACTGTTTAGCCTGGAAAAGGGAAGGCTCAGAGGGGATCTCTCCAGTGTGTATGAATGTCTGGAGGGAGGGTATAAAGAGGACAGAGCCAGGCTCTCTTCAGTAGTGCCCAGTGACAGGACCAGAGGCAATGGACACCAGCTGCAGCACAGGAGGCTCTGTCTGATCATCAAGGAAACATTTTTTTTGCTCTTGAGAGCAGCTGAGCACTGTCATAGTTTGCCCAGGCAGATTGTGGATTTTCTGTCCTTGGAGATACTCACAAGCCATCTGGACACTAATCCTAGGCAGCCAGCTATGCTTGGTGGCCCTTCTTGAGCGTGGGCTTGAGCAAGATGAGCTTCTGAGGTCCCTTTCAACCTCAGCCATTCTGGGATTCTGTGAGAGGATAAACTCTCACAGAGGAATGTGGCATGTCTAAATTCTTTCCTAAAGCCAGTCCAACAAGTTGTGCTTTATCAGTGAGAGTTAGGATCAAAATTTATACTTAACTTGTTTCATTGCCTCCAGGAATAAAATGTGTCCATTTCTCATACTAAGGACTTCTTAAGGTTGGTAACATTTGGGTTATATTTATTCTTGTACATATATTTTTTCTTCTCAGATGCAAGGATCGGTGGAGTGACTTTTTTATTTCTGTTACCAGAAACAGATGTCCCCTGTTTTATTTAAAGAAATGAATCTACAGCCTCAGGGCTGAACGCACAATATCAGTTCATGTTTTGGGAGCCCATGGCATGCTGATGTTTTTGACATTACTATTGAGTGGCACAAAGCTGTATGTTAATGTGAGATCCACCAAAAGGGTTTGGAAACCTGTTTTATGCCCAGCATTGAGATGGTTCCCCACTCCTTTGTATCCTTTGTGACTTTCTGATAGCAATAACTTAAGCAGCAATTTCTGGAGCTGTCTTCCCATAAACAAACACAGGAATTTTAAATCTGTAATGCACTCTAGTGCCCACTATCTTCTTAATGGTTCAGTCTTGCTGGATTAAAGTGCTACAAAATTTCATCTCCCAGTCTGCCTACTGCCCTCTACTTTTCGATGGAGTTGTGAAAAAGGGTACATTTGTGCTCCATTCATTTCTCATCATGTTTCATTTATGTCTCCAGCAACCATTAAAGAAAGTCTACCCCTCTTTTTAGCAAATAACAGAGCTCCTTAGACATTGATTCTGGAAAATATGGTTGGCTGCTCCCAGTTTCTGGCAGAATATTCTGTAAATTGCTTTCAGACATAGAGATGTGCCAGAGAGGAAACTTCTGACTCAAACAATATAAACATTTTTAAAACTTTCATTAAAAAGAAAAAAAATTAGGAAGATGTGGATTTGACTGAAAGTAAAGTTTTGATTCGGAGAAACTGTGTTTTAATAAGTAAATTTCTACTTAAAAGATTTCAACTTACGAAAAATCAAATTACCATTTGGAAAATACATTAGTTAAAAAGTTCCCAAGAAGGAAACATTTTTAAGGAAAATCTGGAGCAGTTTATTTTCTTTACTAAAATCATTTACAAACATGGTCAATCAGAATCCTCATTTCTTTGCAAAAATATCCTGAACAGAAGTTTCATGTGTTATGCTGGTTTTGATTGCACAGACTTTTTAATTAAATCAAATTTGACAACATATGCTATTGTCCCCACAAGCGTGTATAAACAACTGTTACTGTCTGTGAGCTAGTCTGACTGATTTGAAGTTAGTTATGAGTACCCCTACAGGTTAGAAAATTAATGTATGCCATTATTTTCAATTAAATAGGCATCTGCTGTAGTGATTTAAGAGCCTGTGTTTAAGCATACAAACTGCTCAAGTAGAAGTGGTATATGAAAACCAAAGAAGTAATAAAATAAATACTAGACAACCACACAAAGAAAACCATGTATGCAAAAATTCATGCCTTTTGTGCATTGGAGATGGTTTTTATTACCATGTATCTTTTCCGTGGCTGTTACTTTTTAAATTTCTTTAGAATGCTTTAAGCAAAATACTTGTCAGCTCAGTCTTACCAATGCCAAACATTTATTTGGAAGTACAAATGCTGTGATGAAATGTTCTTTTTTCATTAAGCATCATAGAATGTGCCCAGAATAAGTTAGTTTGTCTGTGTACGTCAGCCAGTTCTTGATCAGTATATTGGATTTCTTAGGCCTAAAGTTAAAGACATGTTGATTATTCTCAATGCTATTAAGTTTAAAATACTTTAGTGCCTTAATGTTTAACTGTAGTTAATACTGGAGGACATATGTCTTCCTTATTCTGATGTGACAGGCCAATTCAGACACATAAAAAAAGGAAATTTATTTAATATTTCAGTGCTTGTCTAAATTTAGGGTTAGATGAAAAGAATATTAAATTTCAGATGCTGACAGGTCACATGAACAGAGATATTTTGGAAGTATGGTTCTTTCCTTGGTTGCCTTCTTCTGACTTACACAACATCCTGTAACTCAAATAAAAGAGCTGAAAACAGTAGAAGAAAAAATAAGTTGCCTTTTATAGTTTTTATTAGAAATACTTGCAAGTTTCCTACAATTTAGTAAAGCAGCAGCTGTATGCATGAGTGGCAGCTTTGAATCCTAGAGCTCCTTATCTTTTTTGGAGTGATTCATTTCAGAGAAAAGAAACTGTACAGTGATAGAAACAGGAAGTTAATTGCTTAGAAAACAAAAAAGATGAATAAAAACCCAAAAGGCTCTGCAGTGCTTTTTCTGTCATATTACGAGCAATAAACATGTATACGGACAGACCTGTAGGGCTATTTGGAATATTTTTAAAATTTCAGTGTAAATCTTTCTCTGGTACAAAAGATTCAGATACATGTAGGTGAATACTTTCCAGAAACTTCTGCACAGAAGCAGAATGATACCACTTGAAAAAAGACAGTAAGAACATTAAAAATTACTGGGAAGCCCTTTGAAACTGTCTGAAAGAATTTAAAAATTACCAAAATAATGAATGGAAACATCAGCAATGTTTACAAAAGGATCAAAGTGACTGAGGACACGAGAAGTGTAATGCTTCACTTCACAGCAATCGTACTACCAGTAGAGGCACAGGACTTGCTCTGTCCATCCTCTTTCCGTGCATTAATCATGAAGTTAATGTTTTGTCATGCCAGTGGCTAAGAAAAACATATCAGAGGATCTGTGTTGGTAGCCTGAGCTGCCTCATTTTCCTTTTCAGTGGGAATTTCATCTCTTCATCCTGCTCTTTTAAGATAACACCATTAAATTACTGTCCGTTTCTGTGGAGAGCTGTGAGACCTGCACTGAACTCTCAACAAAAACATGGATGTGGATGAGACACATGCCTCTCAACCAGGCTGTTGTTTTATTTAGGAGTTTTTTGGATGGAAAAGGTTTCTGTGTTTGGAAGATTTTTTTTCCCCCACTGGAATAGGTTGTGGCTATGCATTTAATAGCTTGATTCTTATTTTTGTCTGTGTTTTGTTAAATCAAACAATTCCCTATAAAAACAACAAGACTTGTACTTCTGTTATTTTAACAATGTAGTATAAATGGTGTATATTTATAGCCCCTATATAATCACTATACCTAAGTTTTTACCTTCCTTAAACTCTGAAAAATTAGAGATTCCAAAACCCTTAAATAAATAATCCTCAATCATGTTAGGAATCATAGCAAAGGGCAAATACATCCAGCCTGACCAGAGGAAAATTTAGTGAAACTATTTCGCAACTGATGCTTAAAAAGATTTTAAATGAGTTTAACAAAGGGTGTGCTTTGGGAGTCCTTCATTAAGGACTTGTGTGTTGAACTGTTTGTATTAAAAAAGCTTATTCAGGCAGCAAATTCAAGAAGCACAATTACGTAAGTACATAACACCTAATCAACTCTTTCAGTAAGGTTCAAATAAATATGTTAGTGTTTCCCTGCTCACATTTCTCTTACATTTGCCACAGTGGGCTTATGCAGTCTTAAAGGCCAGCAGTGTGTGTAACAGATGGGCAGAAAGTCCCTCAGATGTGATCGTGAAACGTAATAGAAGAAATAGGATTCTCATTTGCCCATGTGTTTATTTATAACTATTTCCAAAATGCTTCCAGCCATACCAACTAAATTAATGTATCCGTTTTATTATTTATGAAGAATTTTTCCAATATTCTTAAGTCAACAATCTCAACAGCAGCACTGAGAGAAGCCTTTTATCAGCATTTCTGTTCCAAGGGATAATTTCTGGTACCCTACAGCTCTTTCTGTTCTTATCTATTCCCTTACCAAGTGGAATGCTACATATTTTCTCAGCTGTTCAGTGCCTACCCATCCACGATGAGTTATGCCCAGCTTTTTGCATTCCATGGATCTTGCAGATTTTTATGGGTTTCATTTTTAAACTGTCTCTTGGCAGTCCCACAGTGCAGTGCCAGCAGGTGGACTTCTGCAGGCAGCAGGTGGATAAGTCTCCCATGTCTTTTGTCTGCTTGCAGGAAAGGTTTCTTCCCACCCTGCTTTCTTTGTCTTTAGGCAGGAGCTTTCTCCATTAGTTGTATTTATCCTTCCCATCTTCCTGCTAAGGAAAAATTGTCTGACCATAAAGTGGAATATTTTTAAGAGGAAAATGTACCCAGATTATATGAAAATAAGTCCTTCTTGTGCTCCAGTAGTACAGTTGCTGGTTCCCTACTCTGAACAGTGAGGCTGGTGCACCTAGAAGCTGTTCCAATAATTGGTTCAACAGTGAAGCTGTGAGCTGCTTTGGAAAATTTCCAAGCCTATGGTCCTTTGCCACCACCATCTCTAGGCAAGGTGGGATGTGGCAAACTAAGCTGGCAAATTGACTTTGAACTGTTTAAGATGCAAATTTAACAGCAGGACCTGGTGATTAGAAGCTGTTAGCCTGAGTTTCAGCTATTTTAATTGAAATTAAATATATCTGTCAGATTGTAGGGAGATCCTCTGAGGCACTACGTTTCATTTTCTTCTAAATTTCTGTATATTTTTAGCTTTGTTTTAAGAGACAGTAAGTCAAATATATTGATAATCATACATCAGTGCAATAAAACAACTATTTTTGCCTCAAAGTCACCAAACTTAGTAGAGTTTATAAATCCATATGGATGCTAAATAAATATTGTTTATATGTAAAGAATAATAAACAAGTAAACTCCTAAAACTACAGGTCAAGGAGGAGGAGAGTTATTCTAGTTTGGAAGAAGAGAAATAATTGACCACAAATTCTTGTTTCTTATATTTCAGGAAAGCTACAGATTCATAATGCAGTAAAATACACGTGTGCATTTATGTCACCCATATTCAAATTTAAAAACAGAAATGCTAACTCTAGAATGCTAGAAATGTGGATGTTGGAAGAGAGTTCCTGGGTCATTGGTTATTCAGAATCTGACTTGCAACCCCTTTCAGTTTTGCTGGGACTTGTTCTCTATTTTGAGGGGAAATGTTAAGTACAGAAAGGCTGAAATTCTTATTCTTTTAATCCTTTATTGTAATCTCTTGGTTCTGTTTATGTGTGCATAGCTTGGAGAAGCATTCATGAGGTGCCATCCTTTACTGTGTTGTTACAGAGAGCACACAGAGGAAGTAAGGATTATACCCATGCGCAAAACGACGTGCCTTTGCAGATGAATGCCTTCTAGCATTTTCATTTATTGCCAAATTTGTCTTGGTCTCATTCTACTTGAACATTTTTATCTGTATTATAAAATTCCTTTCTTGTCTTTGATACTTGTTTTCAATCAGAGTCCTCTGAACCAAATAATTTGTTGTGGTTGTTGTGTTGGTAGATAACCTGATTTGACTTGGCCCCTGGGAATTGCAAGGATTTGGATATTTGGATATTGAATAAGTGGATATTTTGTTGACCTTTCCTTCATTTTTTGTTTTATTTTCTTATTTTTCTCAGTCCCATTCCCCCCACTCCTTTCAGAGGGCTGTCACAGATACACGTTCACAAAAGATTTGGCAGTGGCAGTTCTGTTTCAGGTTTTAAAACAGATAATTACTCTTCTGAATTTACTTCTTTGAGGGGAAGAGGATGCATTGTACCCTGAAATGTTTTAACTTTGATAGCACTAAGTTTGGAGCCTAGACTTCTAGGATTACTGTTTGCTTAGTTCATTTGTGCTTACTCTTACATTCTTTGATGTATTTTAAGATATACAGTGCTACCAGACAGCAAAATTAGAAAGCAACAGGTCAAAGTAATGATAAGACAGAGGAGAAAAGAGATTAAGAAAATAAAAAAAGATTTCTCTGACAGAGAACCTGTTTGTGCTTTAAGGGTTTTGATCTAGAAAAGCATTGAAATGAACATGTAACTATCAATAAGTATAAAGTCTGAGCAACTGTGCCTACTAGCACTACACTACACTTGTGAAATTAGGAGAAATTTTAAGGAATAGAAAAAAAAAAAGAGGGGATTGACATTCCTACTTAAACTATCTCATACCACACTGGAATAGCAATCTGAGTTTAAATGGTGTAAATAAAAAAAGCATGAGCAGGAGTTAAAGTGGTATAAAATAAAAACATGGTTTGGGTTTGCTGCACATACAGTCTAAAGAAACAAAACACAAGTTTTTAGAACTTAGCTGAAAGTAGTGTGTTTAAAATGCCTAACATTTATGAAAATATACTTAATAAAAACTAGCAAGTTGTGAAGATGTGAAGAAAAGAAAACATGACTTATTTGCAAATATATTAAGCATGGAGATATTTCAGTTAGCGCATAGACATATAAATACTGCCCATGATTATGGTTTAGCACAGGAAATCAATATATAACCTCTACTTCTATAAACTAGTATATAGTGTATATATATACATACTCTACTTCTACTCTACCTCCACTTCTTCTAGTATATGAAGGCACTAGCTGAACTTATTTATGTCTTCCCTGGGTAATATATTAGTATCCACAAAATTTCATTTAGTGCAAAAATTTCACAAGTACCAAAATTCTCAATGTAAAAGTGGCAATATACATTTCACCCCTGACTCTGATGTGCTTGGTGCACTTTTCATCTAATCATTTCTTAGCCCCTTCCGCATAGCAGAAGCTTTCTCTAAACATCTGCAAAATAAATGCTTTATGGAAACTCTCTAAAAATTCCACCTTGTCATCAACAACAGTTTGGCTCCATGCTGAAGCCATGTCTAGAAGACTGACTAATATAGCCATATTGTTTCCATGTCCTCCCCATATGTGTGTCTCCAGCCATCTGTTGTCTCTTGGCTTACTCCGCGAAGTCCTTCAGAGAAGCAGGATTTTTCTTTATGTTTGTACAGCACCCAGCAGAGCAAGGCCTTGGTCCTGATGAGGGACCGTGAGTGATACAATTAAATAACAAGTTAAATTTGTAAATAAAATAACTTAAAAGCTTGGGTTAAGTTCCACTGTGTGTAATTCAGTGCTCAGAAACTGGGGTTTCTGGTTTAAATGTCAGCATATGCTGTACATTATTCTGGCATAGAATATAAAAATTTATGGGGGTGTCAGCCAACATTTCACTGTCACAGATTCAAGATTATAAGGTTAAATCATGTATTTAATTCTTAGATTAGAAAATGAAATAAATTCCCATAAAATGGAGGGAGTAACCACTGCTTTTTACTCCAGGGGAATTTGCTTAAAATTAAATGAGAAAGCAATTTATGCCTTGCATCTGAGTCTTGTTTGACTTGTAAACTGCTACTGACATCTGAAAAGTATACTCTGTGTATAATTTATGAATATGAACTTAAGTACTGGTAAGACTCTTAGCGAGTCCCTGACTTCAGGATTTCCATGTATCAATCTTGTTTTTCCCGTTATTTTCCTCTAAGTGTTTTGATACCTCATCAAAATTATTTTCTAATTTGCCCTGCCAATTTGCCAAGAGCTATGGGATGTTTCCTGAGCGCTCTTACTATGAATACTGAAAAAACTGAAAATGTGACTGGGCAAATTAATATAAGAAATGTAGCTATTAACTGCAGAAAAAAACAAAGCAAACAAAAAAACCCCACACCACCTCGAGCTCAAGACATCTCTAATGTGCAAATCTGTATAGTCTGGAAGAGTATTCTGGGCAGTGCTGTTAGATGTTTATACCATGACATTCTGTTTTCTCCTGACTTCACCCAACCCATCATTGACCAGCATCAGAACAGTCCCCAGGAAGACTGGGCTCTTCTGCCAGCTCAGTTCTGTCGCTGATTTGGGGTTTTTTTTAATGTTTTAAATTTCAGCCTTAATGCTTAAATACCTTAAGTACCTTTAAATACTCTTCTCTTCAAAGATATTTTCCACAGCACTTAGCAGTTGATAGTGCTGACAGATTAATTCTTATTCAGGACTTAGGTTTAAAATGAATGGAATTTTGCCATTATGAGCATTCATTAATGAAATGCTTGGACATACATTGTTGTAAGCTTTAACAACAGAGTTTGCTTTTCCTTGTCTTTCCTATATGGGTTAAACAGACAAAAGTACAATTTTTATTTCATCTCCTGAATAGCAAGACTGAAAATTAAATGGTATTGTGAAAGAAAGGCATTTACAGTCCTGATTTTCTAGGTTTGTATTCCCTGTTTTCCATAATTCTGTGTTAAGCTGCGTGTCATGTATTTGGAAGAAAATTTGTTTAAATTGATAAAAGCAATTTTGAGAAAGAGTGGCTTCTTCCAAAACTATGTGTCATCCGACCTTGTAAAGGATACCAAATTCCAGTGCCCTTACCCAGGTCTGCAAACCATATTGCAGCTTGTAAAGCCATGAACTGTAAAAGGATAGGATAACAATGTCAAAAGTGTAAAAGTTTCTGTTCTTGACTATACTGACCGCTTTCAGTTATTCACAGCTTTTTTCTGATGTTTTAAAATTTGATGAAAAATGGGGAATGGGAGAGGCATCGCTGATCTCATTATGAGCTCAGGAGAAAAGGAAGGATATAAATAATTATTTCCACAGCTCTCTTTAAAGGTGAGAGGGTAGATGAAAGGAAGGGTAATAAAAACAGAAGAACAAGCTTTGGACAAATGGAGAATACCAGAACTGTATAGACTGGGGGGGAATAGTGAAGAAAAAAATTAATCATAAAGGAATTAGTTCCCATGGAGAAAAAAAAAATTAAAAAAAAAAGGAAATGTAACAATATAAGCAAGGTTCTATATGTGGATAAGAAGAAAGACAAATATAAGAAACATAAATGTAAGTCAAGTTTTTTGCAGATTCATTCTTGCGAAAACCAGGAAAATAGTTAGAGATGTGTATAAGAAAGGACTCAAATAGAATCTTGATTTGACTGGAGACATAAATTCTAGCCAGCTTAATATTGTTAGTGAAATGTAAATCAATGTAGTATCACAAATAAACTACTTCTTTTTCGTTCTCCTATTAAATTCCAGATGTTAATGGTTATCTGTAAGGCTCTAAATCATCTGCAAGGCTGAACGTGTGTAATAGTTTTTTGAGAACCCTGGAACTGAATTTTCAGAAAGTATTAAGTTGTTTTTCTGCAAGATTGCGTACATAAATTTGCAGATCTTGGTCTCCCGTGTCTGATGCAGTGATTCCTTAGTTTGATTTGCTGCTTGATTTGCTTCTCTTCCTCATAATGCAGCTCCCAATATTAGAAAATATTGAGCTTTATAGAACATGTTGTTTTGTAAATTGACGCTGATTTTGTATTTTGGTTGAATGAGTTGGAATCGTTGTTTGTGTGTTTCTGGTGCTGTGTGTGTCAGATCAGCTGAAAGGGCTGTTTCAGCTGAAAAGTTGGTCCAGAATATACTGGATTTCTCCTGACTTAGGTTTGGCCTGTTTGAAGAATTTATAAGTCTCTGTTCATGCATAAGAGAGGTCAAATCAGCACTGCTATATGTACATAAAATAAAAATGGTATCCGTGCTACTCATTTTGTTAGCACAATGAAAAATTGCACTTAGAGGAAAGTGCAATGTATACTGCACTGAGAGCATCTGCACTATGCTGACTATAAATCAATTGTTTCATCTAATACTGCTAAAGAATTTGACATTAGAATACTGAAAAAAGGTCCTTTTTCCTGAGAGGCTTTGTGATTTTGCTGCTTACCTGTACAGAGCAGTCTTTGAAAGGTACTGTGAAAAAATTAGTCTTAGAATTGTTGTATAGAAGAGACTTCTGCTTAAGCTGCTGCATGGAATAAGACAATCACTAGCATTGGGTCAGATAAGTGACTTTGAATAGGAACTGCCTCTTCTGCAAGTGACTTCTTCCAGTGCTGCTCTGCTCTTCTAATGAAGAATATTTTCCTAATGATCAATTTGAACCTTCCAAGGGGCAGTTTTGAGCCACAGTGCCTTCTATATCATCTGCAAAGAGTTTGATTCCATCGTCTTTGTCATTTCATGTAGTTAGACTCCCAGTAGATCCCCCTTGACCACCTCTTCACCAGAATAAACAAGCACTGCTCCTTCAGCCTCTCCTCCAGACCTGTAGCCTTCACAGCAGCCCTGCACTGGGCCCTCTTCAGTTTCTCAGTGTCTTTGAACTTCAGGCCCAAAGCGTTATTAAAGGTGAGGGCTCACAAGCACTGAGTAGAAAGGGGTGTAATGACTTTCCTGGATCTGCTGACCACATTGCTCATAATGTAGCCCAGTGCAACTGTTTACATTATTCATGATAAGAGAACTTTATTATAAACAGCTCAACAGCCACTGTAGCCTCCGTATCCTTTTCAGCAGATCAGAAACAAAAAGTTCCTTCCCAGTCTGCACTGGTACATTGGGATTTTTCTTCTCAGGTGCAGAATTTTTCACTTATGGAAATTTCTAAAATAGAAACCTCAAAAAGGCTTCTCTTGCCTAGGCTTCCCATGTCTCATGGTGTTTGTGAGTTGAAGTTCGACCAGTCAGCACACCAGCCACACCTCCCAATTTTGTATCATCTGAAAATCTACTGAGTGTACATTCTGTCTCCTTATCTAGGCTATTGATGAAGATACTGAACAGTGTACATAGCAGTCCATTTGTTACTGTGCTCATTTCCAAACATCAACTGGACATCAAACTATTGACTCTGTTCTTTAAGCTTGGGATTCTGAACAATCCAGCCCACCTACAGTCCTTTTATTCAGCCCATACTTCATCATATTTTAAGTGACAGTGCTTTTGGAAATGTGTCAAAAGCCTAACTAAAGTAAAACTCTGTTGCATTCACTTCCCTCCCTTCATCTGCATGCCCAGTCATTTCATCATAGTGGGCTAGCAGGCAGGTGAAGCATGATTTACTCTTGGTAAATCCTTACTGACTTTTCTTGATGATTGTCTTGTCCTTTACATGTTGGAAATTGATTCCAAGAGGACATGCTCTACGATTTTTCCAAGGACTAAGGTGAGGGCAACCATTGTACAGTTCCTTAGATACCCCTCCTCACTCTTGTTTGGTATGTAATTAACCTTTCTGCAGTCATCAAGGATGCTCTGTAATAGCACTGATTTTTCACAGGTGTTAGCTAGTGGTGTTGCAATCACCCTGTCAGTTTTTTCAGCACCTATAAGTATATCCCATGTGGTCTCGTGTTTGAGCACATACTGCTTCTTCAGGTATTCACCAGCTTATGCCCTTCCCCCCTCCATAGCCATTCCTCTCCTTCCCAAACAGGACGTGCAGGGGTCTAGGAACAGAGTTGGCTTAAAAAGTGAGATGCAAAAATGGATTCAAGTACTGCAGCCTTTTCTGTATCATGTGTCATTGTTTTATCTCCCTTAGTAAGCAATAGACCATTTTCCTTGAATCTCCTTTTACTGCTCTACATACTTACAGGATTACTTCTTGTTACCCCTTAATGTCCCCCATTGATTTTTGCTCCAGATGGGGTTTTGTCCTTCCTAGTTTTGTTCATGTGCCCAAACAATGATTGTGTGCCTGTCCTTTGTTTCCTGTCATTGTTTCCACACATGTGGTCTCCATTTCCACCATTTCCATCTCCATATGTGCTTTTCCCATTTTAGTTCATTAAGAAGCTCCGTACTCAGCCCAAGTGGACCTTCTGCCTACCTCGTCTGAATGTGCTGATTCCTCACATATATCTGGGTTAGGTCCCTGTTCTGTGGCAGTCCTCCCCCCTAGATTAGCAAGTGTGTTCACAAAGATTTCTTCCCTATCTTTGCCAGGTAGACCTGTTCTCAAATTATCTGTCTTCATCAAACTGGGTGCCACAAGCAAAATATTTGAAGCATAGCTAATGCCACCAAGTATGTAACCATATGTGGTCTCCTTGGTACACCTGCTGCTCTCCAGACTTTCCCTTTTGCCATAGGATTGAAGGGAAACACCATCAGGGTTCCTGTCCCCTTCACCCTTGCTTAGGAGCCCTACTGTCACTTTTGAAATAAAATGGTTTCACATCACACTGTCTTTGGTGTACACATGAATTAGCAGGAAAACAGTCAGAACATTAGATGACCCCAAACAGTCTTTTGCAACACCACAAACCAAGGCTCCATACAAGCAAGAAACCTCCCTAGTTGACAAGTCAGGCTGGAAGAGTCACCAGCCATACACTGTGTCACTCATCACTTTTCCTTAGTAGTGCTCTGATACAGTGTCCAACCTGAATTCTTCCTCTGAGGGAGCTTGTTCTTACTCTCTGCTGCCTGGGCCCTGCACCACTGGGCAGCCCTTCTGCTGCCAGAAGTCACAAGTTTACGGTTCCCTCCCTCTTATAACTGCATGCCTTCTTCCCACTGTATCTTGCCTTAGTTGCACCTTTCCTGTCTGTCACATGGAGTTTTACACCTGGAAAGATCTTGTCAACCACCTGTCAGTCACCCCAATGCAATAAATCACACCTGCCTCTTCTTACAATTCCTCACAGGTTGCTGGGGAACTACAACAGAGCAAACCCCCTATCAAGGGAGGTCACTCTCAGAGTCTGCACAGAGGTTGTTACAGCACCGCAGGTGACAGCAGAGGTGGAGGTTACGCCTTGTAGCAAGTCATCATCATTTGAGTGTTGTCTGATTGTGCAAAAAGCCCTGGGTCCCTTGTGTGTCAAGTGCCAAGTTAACTGTCTAGCCTGTTTGCCCATCCCACTGCCAGCACTCCTTGGTGCCCTTCCTGTGGGAGCCAGATAAGTCAGGAACTATAAGTTCATTTAGCCTTGTGCAAGATTTCCCACTTGGAAAGGAGACCTTTTGCACTGTCTGTGACTCCCTGACCACAGCTCCCTCCTTTGTGCCTGCTGGGTCTGCTGAACACTGCTCCTCCCCATGCTGGATCCCAGAGAACGGAAAGAACAGGGGATGTAGTTTAATCAGCGCTGCTCTCACTTGCCAAGAGAAGAGGTACTGGTGTATAATTGTAAAGGTCAGTTTCAGACTCTATTTGGGTGGATTCAGCTGTCCAAAAGCATTTCAAGATCAATTTACCACAGTTCTCACCTATGAATAAGAAAAAAAAATAGTCTAGGAGACATGGAAATATTTATTACAAGAAGTTAAATTTTCTTACTCCTCTGTAGGAGATAAACTGGGGTTCAATTACTGGCTAATGATTTTAGAATTTGATTGTGTTATTTTATTGTAGAATACTCAAATATTGTTACCATTCCCTATCTTACAGCTGCACTTGCAGTGCCAATGGCAGTTTAAAATTTATGGTAGATTATTTCTTGCAGTCAATAGCTGTTTGTACTAGGAAAAGGTCTTCTGCAGGAACATGCCTTGAATAGAAATGTCAATGCAGATATGCTTGTGTAGGCCGTGACAGAACTGCAGACTTTGAATGAGGTCACTCAGCAACTATAAATTGGCAAGTGAAATCAATCCCTTTGAGGTCCAAGTGATCAAAGTATGAGGATAAGGAGAAAAAGGTGAGAGTAAAAATATAAAGAAATAGCAAGGAAAAAATGTTTCATATCTATTAGGTGTAAGGAAAAAGTGTGTAGGTAAAAAGTGATACTGCTACATCTTGCAAATGCTACAATGACATTGCTTTTTATTCATCAATTTCTTATGGATTCATGATATATTAGTGCAAAGTTTCCTTTACTGGGTTCTGAATTGGTTTCTGATGGAGATTAGGATCACTTACACCTTTAAATCAAGACTGACTCATTCTGTTTATTCTTGTTGATCAGTTTTGGGGTTATTTTCATTTGAAATTTAATTCACACTCTAATGCTCAGTGATCTCCGTCAAACAAGACTGTGACAGAACTGCAAAGCTCCAAAGAAAAACGGGGGGCTAAAAAGCTACTTTGGCTTTCTCTGAATATCTTCAATTCAATTGCATACTTAGACAAAACCTGCTTAATACTGTTTGTAACTTAGCTTTGAAAGAATTTTTCCAAAGGGGTGTTGGCCTTCCTCTTCAAAGTCAAAACTGGATGGATTTGTAAACCAGCAAACAAAGGCATTCAAAGAGGAATTCTTAGCTGAGGTAGTTCCCATTGCTTAGACCGGGCATATGTCTGGATACTAATGCTTCTCCTGGGTCTTAAAATCAATTTTTTTTCTATTCCTATTTTAAATTAAACTTGATGCATGTTTTTAAACATAACTTGATAATTTAGAGTAACTGCTTTGTAGTATGTTTTGTTAAAAATAGTTTTCACCTAAATATTATATATAACGGTGTCTAAAAATGAAATTAGCTGTTCGTAGGATTAAATACAGATAAAGGATGATGTGTTACAAAACTGAGTGTGCCAAAATATATGGCAATAATGCATCCTTGAGATACAATATTAGGTCTCATGAAATATATGTCTTGAAATTAAAAAAAAGGTTTCAAAGGAATAGCTGAGGAAATTACTCTGACAGAAATTGGAATTTTTCTCATTTGGTGAGTTTTTCTGGTCATTGCTCTGGTACTCTGTTTGCACAAGCAAAATCAGGTAGCCAGTCTATAAAAGAATTCTGAATCATTAACCTTTCTCAGATCAATGTAGACAGATTTTTCTTTAACTCTTTAGAAGGAAAAAGAGTACTACTTACAAACACTGAGATATTCAAACCAAACCCTATTTCCATGAAATGACAAAATTTTCCGAGAACAATGGAATAGAAAAAGTTAAAAAAGGTCTAAGCATGTCAAGGATTAACCTACTACTTCTACTCTGCATTATAGAAATTTTGAGGGGTTTAATGCTAATAATCTCTTAATTGTAGGAGGAGGAATTAGAGGCCCAGATTTCGTTCCTACAAGGACAGCTAAACGATTTGGAAGCCATGTGCAAATATTGTGCAAAGATGATGAACACACATCTTGGTAAGTGCAGTACCTTGTATTAACCTGTAAATCTTTGCAAAGGCTCTTTTTGTGTTTGTATTAGAACTAAAACAATATTTATGTAGTACAGTACATATTATTTTATAAGCCATGATGAAGATTGAATTGATGTACTCAGTTGTTCTATCAGATGCTGCCAGCCACTGTATCTTTTTTCTGTCATACTTTTAAACTTGGGAGTAGGATAGCCACTGATGATACTAAAAAGAAGTAGAGGTGTTTTTAAAAAGATGCCTTTGATTTCCTGTATTGTAAGAGACTTGTTGCAGCTCAAACCATGTGAACTTACAGACTTGAAGTCTATTTGTAGTTCAACAGTCCCACAGTGATACTTGATGTGTGCAGCGATAGTTGTATAAGATTCATATACTTTCATTAAATGTAACATTTTCATAATCTACTATTACCTTTGATGTTTTAAAATGTAACTGTAGGCTGGATAGTTTGTAATATTTGTCTCAGGACAGAAGAAATATAGAAAGCTAAAAGTCAATACACTGGGAAAAGAATCAGCAAATACTCCAGTCTAAAATTCTGTCTACATATTGCCAAGACAAACAGAGAAAGTAAACAAAAAACTTCACTCAGGTCAAGAGTAAATATTTTTAACCAGGTTTTGATAAATGTGGTGTTTTTAAACTGTGTTGAACTGGACTGTAAATGTTAGTATTTTTAGTTATATGAAAAAGCATCATTGTTGGAAATCAGGGCAAAACTGCAGTAATTTTAAGATTTATTTATGGCCTGCAATATCTGAGCAAAATAAATGAAAGTTGAATATTTCAGTGGGTAGAACTAAGCATGTGTTATTTAAGGGTTCAGATGATAGAGGGTTCAGATGAGAAAACCATATTGTATTTGTATTTTCTCTTATGGGGATGTTTTACTAGCCACTGTTATAAGCCTAAGAAAAGTTATAAATATTGTATTGCTTGAAAGTTGGGAATCACAGCCTTGAAACCCAAGTCTAAACCTCTAACCCCGACAGCTTTAATCTGATGTATTGTATTGCTTTTGTGAAGGCACATGACTAATGATGAGATTAGAAGCAAGCAAAGGGATAAATTTATTAGCTACTGAAATGATGGGGAAAAGATTGCTGTGTCAAGAAGAAAAACTGAAGTTTCTTTCCTCTGGGAAAGAAGACAAGGCATGTTTAGCAAGGGTATCAGTTCCAAGCATAAACATTTCACCAACCAGCACTGCACCACAGATCAGAATAAACCCAGACAAAGCTCCTTGAAGCAGTCTGCCTTTCAGCACTGGATTCATGAACTGAAAGCATATGATCTGTGATCGTATCCAGGTGTTAAATCCTTTTTCCCAAACAGATTGGAAACAAAAGCATTTAGAGCCACTAGTGTCCCAGGAGCACTGTGGAGTGGTTTGTTACCCTCACAGGCAAGGAAAGCCATCCCTTATGGAGCTGTGGGGTGTGCTGGGTGCATTGTGACACCCCTGCAACACTCTCAGAGCCTGCCAGCCTAGTCTCTTCTGTGTCTACTCCCTGTACTTCTTCACAATATTCCTGCATGTCTTGTCAGCATCATGGACATTAACTTGGTAAATTTGTCTTACACTAGTGTGTTTATATCCCATAGAGATTAACAGTTAGGAGTGAAAAAACAGCACAGGAGAACCAGAGACAGCACCAACCTTCACAGCCTCTACACTTGTGGCAAATTGATGAGTTTAGGTGTGCCTGAAGCAGCCAGCAGATGACCCACATGAAGGCAGGGAAAAAAGCCCACTGTGATTCTTGCTGATGTGCAAAATCCCATCTGACCTGGAATCTGTCCGTCCATGCAGCACATGCCAGCCGGCTGTGCAAGAAAATGGATTCTCTGGTGCATCACAGAGCACCCCCTGAGGATTATCTCCACAGTCCATACACTGCTCAGGGCTTCAGAGAAGGGCAGCAAAATAGAACCCAAGAGCATATCTGATTATTTCTGAAGAAAAAAGTTAGCAGGGGCTGCTACAGCACCTGATCTGATTCTCTCCCAAGCATCCGTTTACCCATGAAAATGGCTTTGTTTCAGAAACTGCAGAGCAGATGAGTTACATCACTCCTCTTGTAAGCTGTCAGAACACTTAACTTCAAGAATATTACTTCTTCTCCTGGGGCTGAATTTTTCTGACTTCATCACCCAGTTATTTGCTCATGTAGCATTTTTAATAGCAAAGTTGAAAATCCTCATTTAACCTGTACACAGTGATAAAGTAATCTCTCAGCATTGTCTTTGCTAAGCAGAACACTACGTTTCATTTTATGTGAGTTACTTTCTAGACCAGAACATTTTTGTGGTCTTCCTTTGAATTCTTCAGGATTTTCATATGTCTTTTCAAGTGGGTTAGTTGTATCAGGATATGCTGGACCACCACTGGGCCCAGAGAAGTGGTTATTTAGCACAGAGAAGGTCATCTCTCTACTCTCATGTGGCATTGCTCTTTTTAAACATTTGTAATGCAGCATCACATTAGTGCTCTTTGATACAGTGATAGTTTGAGGCAATAATATGTTATGACCTTTAAAATTTGGTGAATCACAGCTTTCTAAACAGAGGCATTTATCTTGTGGGTAAAATCAGGAAATGTTTGTTTCCACATGTGTTCCTTGTATTTGATGATATTAAAATTCATTTATTGTCATTTGGCATTTTAGCTGAATAATTCAGGTAACTCTGTGATGTACTCAGTTTTCTTCTGCCCTTCTAACTGCAGACATAACTATCATATATGTAATAGTTGTCTAAATTGTTAATAAAAACATGCAGATGTATAAAAGTTGGGGAGCCTTACAAAATTCTTTCAGCAGAGAGTTAGACAATATTTCTATGAATTATGAATATGTCAGTCAAGCAGTCAGGCCTGCCTTTTAAATTTGATACAATTGAGAGGCTTAAATACCTCCCTTTTTTTAGATTGATGTTGTGAACCTTTCTTTTCAGACATTATTACTCAACCAATATTCTTTTTCCTGTATGATGCATTGCATTTGCAGGTCACATTATAACAAAACAATATTAATTCAGGCTTATAAAAATGCATATCCAGTGATCATTTGCCACAAAATTATCACAATATGAAACAGTTATAGAATATTTTTCTCGTGGTTTGTAATGAGACAGTTGAGGATTTTTTTGCTCTTTTCTCAGGTTCTTTCCCTTACAAGTGGGATCCAGATGACAGTCAGATGCAGAGTTACTTCATGACAGGGAGGATGTGTTGTAGCTGAGAAATTATCAAAATAACCATGAAATTATCTATGCTGTTCTGAATATGAGGGATAGAATGGCAGTTTTTATTTTGTTCGTATATTCAAAGATGCTTTCATTAAATGTTTATCTCCTCCTGTAAATAAGCCCCACGGTCTACAGCATGGCAACGACATAATTAGCTGCTTGTAATATCGGGGCATGTTACCATGGGAATGAATGATGGTTCTGAAATATTGCTACTTAGTGCTATGTGTAGAAATTAGAAATAAGGGTTTTATTATTAAAATGGAGGGAAGTCATTTTGTGATCTTTGCTCCATCTTAGGGCTGTGCATTAGAAAGAGATTTACTTTTCTTCCCTCTCTCCCTTAACTGCTGGAGCACTGCTCAGGGGAAATTCTTTTTAATATCTCCAAGGACAAATGGAAAAATCTGGATATGTAAAATGGCATTACAGGGAAGCAGATTTTACTGTTGGTCCCACCTGTTTTCACAAGCTTGTCACAGCTTTAAAAAAAAAAAAAAATCCTGTGTTCAATTTTTCCATTATTGAAATGAAGTTACATCCAAACTTGTAAACCTGTCATGTGGCTTTGTTCACAAAATAAATGCAGAACATTATTCAGCTAATTGTGAGAAAGTATAGTTGCCATAGCTATCACAGCTCCAGCATCATCACAGATACATTTTCTTGATGTTACTTTCTCACAAGCACTAGCCTTTTTGAGGAAATAATATTGTCACTGGTGATTTCAGAAATACAGTAATATTCTTTAGCATTTTTCTTTCTGGGAGATACTCTACTGTTAGTGCATATAAATTCCTCAAGGCTCAATGATTCAGAAAGCCATAGTACACCATTTAAGTATTGCAATAATATTCCCTGTCATAATGTTACTTGTTTTTTGAAGAATTTTGATTGTTTCCTCCTTTCTTGCACTATGTGAAAATAAAAGCATGAAGCTAGCAAGTGCATTCAGAAAAAGATTTTTCCTGATAACTGGTGAGTGTGACATCTGTCGGATGTCTTAAGAGTAGATCATGAAAAACATGTCTAAGAGACATGCACACAAACAGCACTCAATGGGCCTTATAGCATCTGCTGGAAGATTTCTTCTCTTGTCCTTCATATTGTACATGGGACTGAATTTGAGGTGTTGATTCAACATGAAGTCGATCTGGAGTGTCTCAAAGAGTAAAGCTTTGTTATATCCCAGGCTCAACCCTGTTAAATGGCAGTTCAGGTGACACCAGCTGTCATCTGACACCATCTGCTATTCTAGTATCTTTAGGGTTTGGACCATGTCCACTCTGGCTCACAATAAAAGTGCAGCTTCTTAACAAAAAGTAAATTAAAGCCCTGGAGAAGTATCAGCCCTCCCTGGGCAAATATCAATATGAGAGATTGTGGAGGTTCTATATTAATATGCCAGTTTTATTCCAGAAAGAAAAGTGCTGAATTTCAAGGTGTTGTCTCTTTATATGGGACAGGATTCAACCCATGACCATTACCTGAGACAGGAGAGCCTACCATTTGTTTCCAACAGAGATATAGTTTCAGACTTCCAAGTGTGGGAAAGTTTACTAAATAATTACACATGTGGCACAGGAAGTCCTTCTCATGAGAAGCAATTTAAAGGAACATTGGTTCAGTATTAACTTGGATATGGAGATCTTTATATAGAAACTATTTTTTGATGGGCAATTAATCAGCTTATAAAAGTAGAGAAACTATGGTCATTCCCCACTTGCTTTTGCTTAAGGGCAGCACTATATAAATGTAGAGGGTTGCTTCCCCAGCTAGCTGAGATTCAGAAGCAATTTAGCTTCTGAGTTTGCTGCACAGAGCCTCAGCTAATAAGCCCTGAGGATTCATACCAGTTCTGCAGTTAGCTCACAGGATTCTGCACAACGCCCTAGAAATATGTGCAAAGGTACCCTATTATACAGAGGAAACATAAGTCTGCCTGGTTTTATTAATTTCACCTTCATACTGTTACTGCTTAACTTGAACCAGCTGCCAGAGGGAGATTCAGGTGGGTCTTAGAAATATGTTGCTCAATATCCACGTCTTTGAATCACTTCTTGTCTTGGAGGCAACATCACCAAAACCTCTTTGCTCTGACCCACATCTAGCAAGTTTATGCTTAAGCACCATGGCTTCGCTAAGCCAAGGCAAATAAATCCTTCTCTGAGCTACCCATACAGGGCTGTTGGCTTTTCCTTGTGGTGCATTTTCCAATTTCACTACTGCTATCTGTAATATGTTGCTATGTCCTTCACCAGTATTCCAGTACCTCTCTGCTCCTCCATTGTGGATTATGGAAGGGATGTGGAAAAGTGAAGTTTTCATCTCCCATTCTTCTAAACGCCACCAGCATCCTGCCTTTGGAATGGCATGTCAGCTCTCAGCTTTCATAGGTAGCCTGTAAAAAACTGTATTTATTTACAAAATGCCCAGAAGTTACGGCATCATGGTAAGAAGAAAAATGAAAACCAATGTTTTGAGAGTTCTTTGATGGGATCACAGGACATCCCTGCCACAAACAGCAAGCAGTGCTGGCACTTGTATAATCACTAGCACTTCCTGGCATCTCCCAGACAAATATTATTTGGCAGACTTATTAAAAACAGTTCAAAGCCACCTTTTCACTGTGATTATTGCAAGCACCATGAGCAAGGAAGAAAAAATATGAAAACAAAGAAATAAAAACTTACAGGAGATTGCTGCTAGTATTATTTTAGTTGTTGTGTGAAACAGTACCTTTAAAGGTTTAATTAGACTGATCTCATTCCTTCCTCTTTTAACACTTAGTGCAATTGTTATAAGGATGCATTTTATTATAAGGATGATTTACAGTAGGGAAAGGAGAGGAGAAAGTTGATTTAATGCTCAGTATTTAGGGACTGACATGCTGCCCAATATAGATCTGGACACTGTGCTTGTTAAATGTATGCAAGATAGTACTGAATTCTTGTTTTATGTGTCATGTGATGAGATGAAAGGTTATGACATTTTTGTAAGGATAAAATGAAATGGAAATTATTTTGCTGCCCTGTGCTGAAATGAAATACTTCAGCATTTGTTGAGGAAGTAAATGCATTAAATGAGTTCTCTTATACTTGGGACATAAATAAAATAATCTATGGTTTATAAATCCAGTGTGATTAGAAATGCTATCGGTAAAAAAGGCCACATCAAACACAGGCCCTTGAGTCTAAGGGGTTGCTGTATTTGGTTAGGAATAATGATGTAAAATAACCTATAAAAACAGCATATAAAGGAAGAACATTAGCAAATTTATTAAATCAAATGTAGGAATATTTACTGGGAAACAAGTATTTGTTGTATAGCATAGTATACAACAAGTATTTGTTTTACAGACTTTCTTTCAGACTGTCACTTCTGGTCATTTTACAGATACACATATTTGATATATACATATTTATATATATGGAGAATAAAAGTGTACTTCTTCACATTCCATGCATTTTAACTACCTTTTTGTCACTTTAGGGTAGCTCTTAAGGTCAGAAACAGCTGGTCCAACTCAGCAAGCGAACTGTGTCAGTCCTAAAAGTCCAGCTGTGGACTTTCCTTTCCAGCATCTCTTAGGCAGTGGTTTCTCTTCCAGTTCCAGCTTTAAGGGAATAAAACCGTAGCAGAAGTGAAATTGTTGTATGACTAAATTGTTAGTTTCCCCATTATTTCCATAAATATACAGATGTAAGGTATATGTTAAGCACAATCTGCCTATTGTGTGTAAATTCAAGTTCACAGCTAAGAATTGATAAGGTCTTTGAGCAAGGGATGGACAAAATGACTTTATGACCCTACCAATCTCCTTCTTTGTACATCTGCAATTCTGTGCCTTGCTGTGAGTTGATGATTGGTAACTTTTTAATACTATTTCTGAGATGTCACAACCATTACCACACTTTAAATATTGATAAAGCGTTGGTGCTCCGCTCCACACATGAATCAGAAGTATAAATACATCACTTATATTCAGCACTGTATAAATACATCATTTATATTCAAACAAATGTTTCAAAGAATGCAGTGTTTCACAGATAATTTCATACTTCAGATTTTTAGGATCTTTAAGACTCAAATGGTGCTACGTGATGTTTTCAATACAATGTGTAATTGTTACTATAAGTGTTGGCATTCACAGTGAGATAGGTAAATGAAAGTTAAGCCACTTAGCAGTGTTACCTTCATCAACATTTAGATCACAAACACTATTGTTTTAGAAGGGAATTTAACTCCTCTCATTTGTATTCTTAATGCTGGAAAGAAAATGTAGTACTTGGAAACATCGTGAGTTGCATTATTAAACAGCAATATCACTATGTCATGCAGCATAGTGTTTCTAGAAAGACCACAAATCAGTGTTAAGGTCTAGAGTTCATTGTCGTGCTCATCAGACCAAGTTCAGGTAGGAAAACAGTATTTGTTGTGAAAAGAGAGAAAGATTGATTATCAGAAGCTGGAGTCCCAGTCTGTCCTTCTAGCCCCTTAATGTTTTTGAAAAGGCAGTCTTGCTATCACCAGTATATTGTGCAGGGAATGTTGGAAACTTTTTCTGTGAACCCGGATTTCATAAAGACAATCATGTTTTAAGGACAATTATAAAAAAGTGCTGGAATATGAGTCCGGAGAGTTGCTGTGCCTTAACATATATGGGAACACTGGGATTTTTTGGCTTTCCTCTTTTGGAAAAATTAAGAGGTGTAGTAATACCCTCAGTTCTCTCCTTCCTCCTGCCTACGATGGAAGTGAGAAGGTACTTTTGCATTCTGAGTTTGAGCTCTCTTCTCAGTAGTGAAAACAAGGGTGAAAAAAGTTGATTTAACATGACTCTGGCACTGTTGCTTGTTCACAAGTCATTGATCAGGAGCTCATAGTAGAAAAGCAGCATTCGTAATACAGCTTGCAGCTATTTCGAGTTAGCTCCTCTCAGCAGGAGTCATCTTCCTGGAAAGGCCCCACAGAGACTAGCTTTAAATAGAAATCATTAGGAGGAAGATGCATTCCAAAAGCTGCAGTGCGGGAGAAAACAAAGAACCTCAGAGAAGTTTTGTTTTCTCCGCTTCCATCTGATTTTATGTCAAGTGTGTTTTGTGCCTTCATCTGGCAGGGTGTTTGTCTCCCACCTCCTCGGTGGAAGGAAAGAGGTGCAGATTTGTCTTCTGGATGGATAGGCATGAAGAGATGCCTGAGGGAGCCTTGTCTACAGCAGACAAGTTTTGCCATTCATTTAGTGCAGCTCCAGTTGGGCTTCTTGCAAAATCTGGATTGAATGCAAACAAAATTTTCAGTGAAAGTTACTTAATTTAATAAGCCTCTAAAATAATTATGCCAAGCCTAACAGCTTTTCCACATTCAGAGAGGAATGTTTTGAATACCCCCTTTCCCTGGCCTGGGAACTCGGCAGTGACTGCTCACACCATCATGCAATATGGAGCATTTCCATCGTCAGAGAGCATAAGCTTTCTCTAATTTTCCTGCCAGAAGCTGCTTTTGTCACTATAGATAGCATGTCTTCAGTTTAAAATTTAGCAATTAATTTAGGGGAAAGAAATAGAAATCCTGATTTTTTAAAAAAATTACTTCTACAGTGAATGTCCATGTAAAGTGATTCACAATTTGCCATAACTGTAGGAGCAAGAAATGAAAAAAATATTTCATCCTTATTTTTAGCTGTTTCAACTGTTGCTAACAAACTCACTATCTGCTACAGTATTTCTCCATATTTTTTTAAAAAAGACATGAAAGCAATCATTTGCATGTTCCTGCTCTGTAGCTGTAGTTGGATTTAAAGTATATCAAGGCAGCTTATCACAGTCTCACTCAGGAAGTAATTATTGATTTACTGATCTAGTATCTGTCAAACTTAAATGAGTCTGCTCATTTAAGAACAAGCACCCAAAATTAATTCTAATCTATTATATAAAAGGCATCCTTTGAGATGTGAGTCTGGTTTGAGGGCATCTATTGAAGTGGATAACGTTGTTGACTTCTGAAGGGAACAACTGGTTTAACATCTCCAGTATTTCTGAGGCTTAGTCAGGATCACAGTCAGGGTATGACAGTTCATTTTGTGATAGTCAGACTCTGGACACAAATCCAGAGTCTTGTAATGACAGTCTAGTATCTCGTACATCTCACAGCAGTGCTCTGATCACCAGGTGAGAAGTTGCAAAATTCACTTCTTGTTTTCCTCTACTAAGAACTTCATTGAATAAAGAAATTCTGTCTTTTTCTGCAGAAAACATTTGGTATCAGCTAAATGAAATCTTGAAAGAAATAAAGAAAAAAAAACAAACAAGGCAATCAGGAATATTTGACCTTAACAACCTTAGTTTTCTATGTACAATAGGATTTTGATAACTTTTGAGTAATAACAGCTATCCCAATAGATGGATATTTATAGCACAAAATCAAACTGGACTCAGTTTTGAATAATACAGAAATCACATAATTGGTTTTTTTGATTCATTATATCAGTAGGGTTTTTTTAAAAGGTCGGAAGGTGTTTTCACTTCCAAATGGACATCTGCAGGGTTTTTTAAAGATAGTTNAAAAACCAGCTGTGAGATACTGATAAAGAACACCAGATAAGGAAAACAAAAATCAATATGTGGCCAATTCATTCATATACATGAAGCAGTTCTCTCAAAGTACAGTAACATCTCCTATGAAGGAAGAATAATTAAATTATACATCTCAGCTTAAAGTAAAAGTCCTTCAGCTGAGTAATGTGATATCAAATATGCTTCCTAGCACTCTTGAAATTGTATCTTTTAAAGTACTTCTAGTTGCAAGGGTATCATTTGAGATACAGAAAGATAAAATAAGCTTTTGTCTGCACTTGTTGAAAGCTCATTTTCCTGCGTCATCTCAACAACTGACTGCCTGTGATGTGCCCCCAGCAGTGGGAAAAAGCTTAGATGAAGGTCCCCCCAGTGAGGGTGCTGTGCCCTGGCACAGCTATTCACAGCAGAGCAGCTGTAGAGCATATACCAACTTTCTTGGCATCCCTCCTCTTCTTCCCACCTGTCTTCCCAGTCCACCTGGATTTCAAAGGGTGGTCCCAGCAGAAGAAGGTGATCAGAGGCACTCATGCAAAATCACATTGCCTCTATGCTTCACTCATCTAAAGATTTTTTTTTTTAATTCCTCCCTACTCATTGGCCAGAGAAGAAGAATGAGCGCTGGTAAATTTGGTTTCCACTTATTTAAAAGTTAAAAAACTGCATTCAAAAGAGATGAGAGCAGCAGATTAGAAGCCATATGCAGTTCAAGGACATATTTAAGCAAAGGATTCATTGCCAATTCCACAAGGAATTCTACCTTCCTCCTGTTTCATTGCACTACAGAAGGACATCCCAATTTATGCCTTTATGCCTCAGTTGGCATACTTACTGGCTGTATTTCCTACCTTTTTGCTCCTTATCTTTTTTCCTCTGAAACTAGTATTAAAATCTGGCATTAATCTTGCTAAAGTAAATATGTGGTGATACAAACATTTCTATTATTTTTTACTGCTGGGTAAAATACCATATTCCATTCATAAGTTTTTTAGAAATTTCTCAACGTACTGGCTCATCAAACCCAATTACAGCTGGGTTTTATAATGATGATAGATTCTTTTCCATATTTTTTAAATACTAACTTACAAACATTTCTAAAGAACAGTAATAATAGTAGAGTATTTCCACATCATGTGGAATACTTTTCAGCTTTTGTTTACTTGCTTTTGTTGTCCCAATTTTTTGGATTTCCTTCATTTAGTCTTCAACAAGTTGCAGGTTTGCTTTGAATTATTTTTTAATGCGTAGGTTAATTTATGTGGGGATCGCACACTATGGAATACTTTTCTTTCTAATGCTGAGAAATGGAAAAGACAGTTGAATTCAGTGATTCTGGCTCTGGTCAAGCATGGCTGTCCTGCCTATGAAGGCTTTGGACTTCTGATGTTTCAAATTTTGAACCTTTTAAAAGAAGGAAATCATGCATTCTTTGAAACGGTGGAAAACAGAATACAAGTTTTTCTTTTACAAATAAATATTAATATATTTTATTTACCAAATTGAGGGACTAGACAATTTAGATGTAAAATAAAAAAGCAAGTAAAATGTTGCAATAATTATGGATTTTCTCAATTCAAGATGCTACGTATTTGCATAAAGATCTAGTTTTTTATTATTTCTGGCCTTCATAATGCAGTGTCTTTCTCATGTAAAATGTTCAATTGTACAACAATTTGACAGCAGTACAATATTGCTGCAGGACATTGCCACTGTAGTATAGTAAATAATGTGTGCTGAATAACGTGAGCATAGATCTTTTTTAGGCAGGCTGCTTATGCAAAACTGAGTTATGGTACCTTCACTGATGCTCTTGACCTTGATCACATCACCCTGACTTTTGTCAGCTATTGCCTTTCATGGCTCTAGCCTCTGATTCCTTCTACGTCTCATGTTGCTTTTTAGCAGTTCATTTGGTACTGAGGTGTGAATCCTTTCTCCTCTTTGTCCGTTCCATTCCTCCTTTATACCAATTCCTGATTTCTGGTCCCGACTCAATTTCAAACTTGTGTTTATACACAAGTTTTAAATCTACCTCTCCACTTCTAATCTTTCTTCTTTTCCTGTCTTCCACATCTCATTATTTTGCTATTTATTCTGTAAACACATAACTCATACCGAATTACTCAATGCTTTTACTTGAAACTTCATATTGTGTCAGAGTTGGCAGTGTCACCGTATTTGTCCTTGTCAGGATCATCTGTTAACAGCAGTTCTGGCTTTTCACTGATTTGGGCCCTAAACATGCAGGACATTGTTAAAAACAAACAAATACAATGCAGGTATGGTTAATGGTACAAAGCTCTAATTGTGAATACCTGGGATACAGATACTCATGGGCAGCAAAGCATTCTTTTTAAATGAGTGTCACTGAGGTATTTGGGCTCAGTCTGTATATGTAAGACAGGAGTGGCACAAAGGAGTATCCTGTCATTTTCACTTGACAGATACCATCTCATTTTGCCAATCTGTCTCTAGGAATCTTTGCTGTTTTCTTAAAGGGAGGAAAGTAGGAGATGGGAGGCCAGAGAATGAACTGAGTCTGCAGAGTTATCGGAGTTGTAGTTTCCCTGGGCTGTGTTGGAGTGTAGCATTGCCTGGGATTGTCTTCTGCAAACACTCTATACCAGGGTAGTGAAATGCATCCTTGAAGGACCATGCTGTGGATATGGAAGGCAAGAGTCTCCTGAAGTGTTGGTACTGCACTGCTCCTGTCAAATAAGTTTTGCTTGGCCCTGGGTTTTTACCTAGAAGAAGAGAATAGAGAGGGAACTAAACTTTTTGTAGTCCTTCTATAAAGAAAAGTATTCTAGCGTCTGCAGTGGCCATGGGATCAAGATGAAGATTGCTGTGTTTCTACCTAAACCTTTCTGTGAGATGCAGCAGATTTTTCTAACTGTTTTTGAATGTTTTCCAAAGCATTTTCAAGTTCAAAACTGTATGTAACACAGAGGCTGGTGTGGTCTTCTTGGGGCCAGTAGTAGCCCAAGTTCATTGGTACACAGGGTTAACAGAAGTCCTGCAGGAGCAGAGAATTGCTGGAGGCTTCCTGGCTGCAGTGCCAGGCTCAGGCTGGCTTCCCCTCTGCAGATAATAAGGTTGCCAATCTCTAGGTTTGGATACGGAATTGTGTTTGCAGGTCACAGAAGTTTGTTTTGAAAGCATCAGTCAGCAGTACGTAACAGCACATTAGAGTTTATTTAGGATGTTTTCTCTCTTTATCTTTCTTTTCTTTTGATGTAACAGGAAATATTCAGGAAGTCATTTTGCAAGAACGCTTGGAAAAAGAAGATGAAATTCTGGTTTCCTTGGCTGGTTTGAAGCAGGTATTACTATTGCTTAGCTTAACCTTCTTGTGCCCTTCAGAGCTATTAATCCTTTCTCCTTTTTTTCTATTTTATTCTTTTTGTATACTGCTACTTTTTCTTCTTGTAGCTGTTTTACTGGTGCATCAAACCTTGTGGTGTATTTTTATTTGTAACAATAAAACTAAGCTATAAAGTGTTCAAACAACTTGCACAGTATTTGCTCCTGTGGAAGTTTTGGAGGCCTCAAATCAAAACTAAAGAAGTGCAACACCAGGTGCTGGACTTAAGCCATGCTATCATTTCTCCTAATGCAAAATGTACTTGCTAGACATCAACTACGCCTGTGTTCCCATTATTTCATTGTGACAACACATGAATGTCGTTGAATTAAAGGAAAAAATACTACATACATAAAATGAGAATGCTGCTGAGCATCTGTAGCTCTGATTATACTGCCCTCTGCTCCCTACTGTGACATATGTTAAACCTGTAATGAGGCAGGGAATAATCTTAAAGAGAATTTTATTCTCTTTAGATTTCCTGGATAGTTGTTTTTCAGACTCTAATAAAAACCACATTTCACTTTTATTTATATATTTAACCATTATAGATATGAATATTGACTTGCTTCCTGTCTTTTCAAAGCAAATATTTTGGGGAAATTAGGTATGAAAGCAATCTGTACAGAGCTTTAGAAAATGTAGAATTACTCCCAATTTTTAACTTACATCCTTTCCCCTCCTATTCAACAACAGATCAAGGATATCCTCAAAGGTTCATTGCGTTTCAACCAGAGCCAGCTGGAGGCTGAAGAAAATGAGCAAATCACTATTGCTGATGATCATTACTGTTCCAACAATCAGAACAAGGGGGCAGGTGATGTCCTAAAGGGATCTGTCATGGCAAAGCAACAGTTCATCTCAGGACAGCAGGTAAAATAAAAACATTTCAAGCAGGTTATTGATGGCCTTCCATTTTTTGGAGACTTCCTCCAGCATGTCCGGACATTACGTGGGACACACTAGCATTCATTGTCCATATGGAGAGTGAGTTAAAAGTGTATCTCTAGCTACTGTCCTGCTGTCTGATCAATTATATTTATTGTAGCCATATGCTCCACATAGAGATATTTAAGTCTACATGTTAGGCAGTGTTTGGGGGCAGTTCTTTCACACTGTTGAATCACAGAATCACAGATTATTTTCCTAGAAAAAATGTAAAAACTGCAGGTAAATGTTCCCATACCAAATGTTCCCACATGATTATTCTCATTGTCCTTGTCCTCCAGGATCCCATTATGTAAGAGCTGATTAACTGCATTGCAGTGTATTCACGCCCAGTGCCAAAAAGGAAATAGCAAGGAGGTTGCTTTTACCTTCTACTTCATTGTATTGACTTTCTCCTTGAATCTGTAAACAATGTTTTCACATACAGAGCATACAGTCATAGGACAAGTTCATAGACAAAGGGCCCTCTCTTGTCTGACTCAGTCCAACCCAAACGTGATCTTAAAAATAAGTGCTTTTGTGCCTGCTCATTTCTATGTTGGAGTTCTGTTTAGTCTGCCACCTTGCTGCTGATACTCACACTCATAAATCAGTGGCAGCACTATCACCTCAGAGTCTAACTGAGTCTGCAGTCAGTTCACTTTTGACTAGTTTACTTAGGAACTACAGAAAATATTTATTCATTTTCAAATAATGACACAGGGTCATTTTGATTTATTACACATGATCCCTCTAAGAGCACTCTATGTTCAAAAACATGTTTAATTGTATTTCAGTATTTGAGGCAATACTGAGATTTATTTTTTTATACTCAGTAATGGCAAAGAACAAAGCTTTGCTAGAGAGTTTTCATTGTTTGCTTAGCTGTTGTCATTACAATCTCTATTTTCTGCCATGATAAAGCTGTAGGTTAAACTGATATAGTATATAAGGGCCTCCTATTTTGTCCTTGTTCTCCTAGTATTTTATATGAAGTGCCACTTGTTTTCTTCCCAAAATGGCAAATAATGGTTTTTTGATGATTCTTCACTTCTAGAAAGTAGAAGGTAGAATGTCATATAACATGGCAGCATGCTCTGTGTGTGTGTGTGTGTGCATGCAGACCCTAGGGATGCTGGAGAAGCCCTCACTCAGAGGATAATCTAAATCATGTATCATGAGTCTTCCAGTATTGAGGGTGGAGCAAGTGAAGCCTGATCTGCACAGATTTCTCTCCAGTGCAAATTTTCAGGGTGATGTATAATGAGGTCTGGGCTTATCCCAGTGTGTAGTCAGGGTATATACATCCAGCCCCAGGAGCTGAGGGGCATCCATGGCTCCCACAGTTTCAAGGCTGCTCAGAAGTCAACTATGAGCAATGTGAATAGAGGTTGTACAAGCTGAGCTGCTGCAGAGCATTAATGAGGCATTAGCACTGCATGGTTTACAAATGGAGGTGCAGTACATTCATATGGATTATTTCTCCTCTCCTTTTATCTTCTGGAAATCCCAATTATGATAATGAGCAACAGCACCTTTGACAGAAAGAAAATGATTAGTGTTAGAAATGGCCCTCCAGGAGGACTGATAGTATCCTTAGTTAGTTAATTACGGATAGTTTGTCTGTCTGTCTAACTGCCCCCTAGTTAATCTGTGCTGTTTCCAAGGCCTTCATCTTTGACCACCATGCATAAAATCAAACAAAAAGAGGAGAGCTTTGGACCCCTTTTAATAAAACACAGGAAAATAAGACTGGAATAGTGGACTATGATATTAGACTGTTAATTGATGGGCTCAGTTGTTGGCCGAAACCAGGCCACAGCCCAGTTTTTTAGCTCTGCTGAAGAAAGGGGGCTGCCCTGGGTCATACCAGGAGTACTTACTGAGAGCTGCAGGTGGGTTAAAAAAAAAACACTTCTAGGCATTTCAATGCATTTGTTGCTAAATAAATTTCTACTCTATTTGCATTTTCTGTGAGTTTGGTAATGCCTGTAATTGTATTTGGTGTGATTTGTACTGTGGAGATTGTTCTTTGCTGGAGTTATAGGGTTATTTTCTAGGACAGCTGGAACAGTTACAGGTGTAGCTATTCTGTAACTGAGATTAAAATCTGGTCTTTTGTGCTTGGTTGAAAGTATAAATTATTTATCATCTTAGATTTTTTTTAATGTGTTCTTCCTCTTTTTTGTCTCAAAATCCCTTTCTGCAAAACAAGGATAAGGATATAGCTCTTCTTCAGAAAGGAAAGCTGCAAAATTAAAAATGCAAAAAAAATTAAGATAAAGGCTAAAAGAAATCAAGCATTTTTTGGAATGTTTGGCTTTGGTAGCAGCATGCAGTTGACAAACAGAAGGCTTCTGTTGCTAAATAATGAATGATAATTAACACATTCTCTTGCCTTTATGTCTGTTCAAAGAAGGAGGCAAAATGAGCTGCTGTTCTTCTAAGCTTTCCTGAATTGTATCTTTGCAGTTAGTTTTAACTCATTCACAGTGTGAAGGCAAATGAAATAAGCCTGGTCCTAGTAGCTGATATTCATCAGGAAAAATTGTTTGGAGAAGCCATATGGCAACGGGCGTAAGGTTGTTAACTTTCAAAGCTACTGGAAGTATAATTCTGTCATTTTTCATTTATTCAGTAGTGGCAGCAGATGGGAGAAAACATGCTTCACGTCAGCATGAGTTTCCTGAAACAGAAACAGGCGAAAGAAGAAGGGAGGAGGTATTTTACCTCTGGAAATATCAGTTCCAAAATACCAGTGTATGCTAGGGATAGGCAAACATTTACAGGAAGCCCTTTTATAGGATTTTGGTGTCAATATCTCTGCTTCGCTGCTTCTCTGTTACCTCCAGTGAGCTATAGTTCTCCTTAACCAAACCAAAAAGTGTGGGTGGCATGAAGAGTACTGTTGGGAAGCTCAACAGTAACAAGAAGAAATTGGGATGAGTAGTTTTCTTTCCTTTATTAAAGAGCAGGATGCTTTTTCAACTGCACTAGAGCACACTCTTGAAAGCAGAATTTAGGAAACTGGGGAGTGCCAGAGACAAAAATACTGATCTTGCTGGGCGAGTGTTTCACTAAATAAGATCTGTGTCAGCCTACGCAAGGTGGAGGTGTGAGGGCTGTGAGGACTGAAATAAAGGATTCTTGATAGCTTGGAATAATAAAGTGTATAATTTTGAAAAATTAGACTGTAATGCGTTGCCTGAGAGCTTTTAAAAAGAAGTGTGGAAAGAGGCCAGGTGAGTTATGTGGCAGTGGTTGTTTAGAGGAATGTATATTTCTATTGTACGGGGTGGAGGGTGGGAACAAAGTGCTGGAATTTTGACTATGGCATTTAGAGCTCCCAAAAAAGTGTTAATGCAGGCTGGAGGATTAGGTATTGAGAACAGCCCTGCTTGAGAAGGACTCAGGAATACTGGTGGATGAGAGGCTGGACATTTCCCAAATGTACACTCAAGCCCAGAAATCCAACTGTACCTTGGGCTGCATCCAAAGCAGTGTGGCCAGCAGATCAAGGGTGGTGATTCTGCCCCTCTGCTTCCCTCTGGTGAGACCCCACCTGGAGCACTGCATTCAGCTCTGGGGTCCCCAGCACAGAAAGGACATGGACCTTGGAGCAAGTCCAGAGCAGCGTGACAAACATGATTAGAGATCCGGAGAGGAGACCTGTCCTATGAAGACAGGCTGAGAGAGTTAGTGATTTTCAGCCTGGAGAAGAGAAGGTTCCAGGGAGACCTAATTGTGGCTGTTCAGTAATGAAAGGGGCCTTAAAAGAGAAATGGAGACAAATTTCTTAGCAGGGCCTGTTGCAGTAGGACAAGGGGCAATGGTTTGGAACTAAAAGAGGGTTGATTTTAGATTAGATCTAAGGAAGTAATTTTTTTTATGATGAGGATGATGTGAGGCACTGGAACAGGTTTCCCAGAGAGGTGGTGGGTGCCCCATCCCTGGAAACACTGATGGTCCAGTTGGACAGGGCTCTCAGCTACTTGGTCTAGTTGAAGATGTCCCTGTGCCTTGCTGTGGGAGTTGGACTGTGTGACCTTTAAAGGTCCTTCCAACCCAAACTATTCTGAGATTCTGTGTTGATGGAGCAGAGCCACAGTTGTGTGCTGCCTGTGTCCTCAGCCCCCTGAAGATGGCAGCTGACTCACTGACAGCTCATGGAGACAGCATTTCAAACAGACAAGATGAAAGCAAGAGGGTAATTACTAACAAATTATGTCTCAGCTCAGAAATGTTTCAACAGTGAAGTATCTCTCCTTGTAATATAAAACTGTGGTTTTAACTTCATAGAAACTGCTTGAAGGTTTTGACATTTGAACTACTCTGGTTCTGCATGTATCAGGAGGATTGGAGATCAATTTTGATAACACTCAAAAAAGGCTAGTTGTTGATCTTTCTAAAACCAATCTTTGAGTTTTGTATGAGTTTTATTAAGTCTTCTGTGAAAAGAGAGTTACTATCAAAAACAGTAATGTCAATTTCTATCAGTGTGACAACCGTCTTACATTGGGCCAGGTAAAATTTTAACCAATGCTCTGGACTCAAGATACTTCCACTTGAATTATAAAGTATTAAAATTAGTTCATTACAAACCAGAATATTATATGTTATTAAACCTATAGTAATATATAATATTATTATACCTGCATACTTGTAGATAACACACAAAAATTATAAATTATGAGAACAGGATATTTCAAAATCTACTAGAAAGGGAGATCTTTGAATCCTTATTAATATAAATTTGGGCACAATTCTGTATTTTAATATATTCTCCCATTCAGCTGATATTTATCTTGACTGTGACTTCTAACAATTTGTAATGACTATGTAAATGACAGCCAAAGACTTCCAGCTCCCTCATTTCATCTTACAGCCATTTTTAATCACGGGTGGGTTTTGCTTCCTGAGCTACTCTACAGTATCATTTCAAGAACATTCTGATCTTTAATCAGTACTCAAAACAAGAAAATAATTTTCAGCTGTAATAAGAAATTCTTCAAAACAAATTTTGCTGGCAGCTATGGATTCTGTAACTGCACTTGTGGCTTGCTGATGCTTTTGATACTCCGATTTTATATACAGTACTGTAGGTTCACCTTTATCTCAGTCAGATTGTTTCTTTTTTTTTTTTTTTTTTTGGAAGGGTCACAGCTGAAGGGCTTGTATTGCCACAAATGTGGACATACACATTTCCCTCTAGTTCTCCTTTTTCTCAGACTTGCATTCATGTAATCAAATATATTGGTTTTGGCATCGTCCCACTTCACAATGCTTGTACCTACAGGCTGTTTGGCAGGTTGCATTATTACTCTGAAAAAGACCTGTGTGGAAGCAACCAAGAAAGCAGTCATGTTCTTGCCAGAGGAACATAGCACTAGAATTCAGCACTGCAGGAGCCGAATGCAGCTCTTGCAGACGGAAACTGTGTTGTCCATTTGGGTTGCAACCAAGCTAAAAGGCTGCCAGTTGTCAACAAGTGAGAAATCACACTCTACTGTGTAGGGCAGCCTCCCTTTCTAATTACATGTAGCTCTGACTGGAAAAGCTGTGATTCTGAGTGTGGCTAGTATAATGGAATATAAGATTGAGACTTCACAGAGTTTTCTGATGCACTGATGCATGGTCTTGAGCCACTATCTGAGTGCTCAGGGATACACATTTCCCAGGGTGTAACCAGACAGAATTGGGACTCACAGACCTTCATTTTCTGGTACACTTAGGAAACAGTCAACAACACTAACCCTGGAAGCTCTGGCAGCCCTGATTGTTTGAACCTAAACTGGCACACACTAAACCAAGTCTGTGGGTGGTTCAGATTTCACAAGTCCTGGTTTTACTAGGAAATTTTTTATCAAACCATTTTTCTGACAAGCTCCAAAATGCTATTGTACAGGCAAACCAGCAAAAAAATTCTCAAAACTACTTCACTAAATACTGCAGAAACCCACTGTAATTACTGAAAATCTTCACAGCTGTAATGTATGTGTTGGATGCTTGGCTGCTGTGGATGCGCTATGATGATGAGACGTGTAAGACTATTAGACCAAAAAATGTATTTTTAGAGTGTTACATTTTATGCTTTTTTAAATTAGCTCCGTTGATCAGAGCATGGTGCTAATATGCCAAGGTTCTGGGTTTGATCCCTGTATGGACTATTCACTTAACAACTGGGCTCGATGATCCTTGTGGGTCTCGTTCAGCTCAAAATATTCTGTGATTCTGTGAAATAACAGATGATGTTATCCAAAGTTAATATCCGCTTTATTTTTAACTTTATTTAGTCATTGCCACTTTTGGATAATAATTTTGTCCTTTGTCCCATTCCTATATGCCTGATATGCTTTGTAAGCCTCGTTATGTGATAACACTGGTGCTCACTTTAAGTCCTTTCTGTGCCATTGTTTCCAGAGTACAACTGATTCGAGCACTAGTGAAAGCAAGAGTGCTGATGACTATATTATGGTTTCCAAAGAAGAGGAAAGAAGTAAAAGTGCTGTTCCAGAGCCGGTGCAGGCCCTTCAGGCACACAAGGAGGCAGCGGTGAAGCCAGAAGCTCCATCTCGTTCTTCTTTGATATTTTCTGACCCTCTGATGGGTTCCATTTCAGCCTCCTCCAGCAATCTGAGCTCCAGCCCTGATGACGACAGTAGTAATAACAGCAAAGATTCTGACTTTGCTATTGTCAGCCCACTGGACATCTAAAGAAACAGGCTGGGAGAGTTTGGGAAATCTGTCATTACAACTCAGCTCTAATTTCTGTGATTCCACAGGCTGGATAGTTCTTTGGATTACAAGGACAGAAAATAGATTAAGGTAACCCATTTCAGCTGCCAAAAGCCTAAATTAAAATAAAAAGGCAAACAAACAAACAAAAAAAAGACATAAATTTGCTACTTTTAAAAAGTAATATATACATTTTAATAATTGCCTTAAATAAAGACCCAGAAAAACCCAGTTCTAATACACAGTTATTAATTATGCTGTTACCTTACTTCGGAGCTTTGTTACTATAGAACTCTTGCTTTCCCAAAACATAGAATAGTATATGCTAGGTACCATAATGGAAATGTGTGGGTACCTGGTATCAGACCTGAAGCAGCAAAGACAGGCTAGATTTAATATTGTCCTTTTACAAAATATGCTTGACTGGGTTTTCTGTGTAGGAAAGGGTACTGTTTCTTCAGAGACTGTGATTAGAGAAGTAGGGAATGAGTATCAAAAAGATTAAAAGCATCATCCTGGTAGGAAGTTTGTTCTCCTTTGAGGAATCCTAGTTTCTTCATTTTCATCCGGCAATAGCCTGAGGCGTGTTCAGGGCAGAGGTTTGTGTAGTTGTTCCTCAGTGCTTACAGGAGACATGACAAACTCCTTGAGAATGGGGACCTACACAACAGAGATTTATTTGCCTTTGTCTACTTTTTCCCCTTGAGTTCCCAGTTCACCTCTTTCCCACTTTATCTTTGTCTATTTTTACTTCCCCTGGCGTGATTTTTTTTAATTTTACTCAGACTACCACAGTTAAAACAGTAGGTTCAAGGGAAATAACAGTGTTTCATAATGTAGACCTGAACTGGTTGAACTAAAGCTAGCTCGAGTATGATAACTTTCCAGGGAAGGTTGCAAAGTGAAATGAAATGTTCATAATTAAAAGCACTTTATGTGTCATTGCTATTATCTTCTATAGACTCTGTTTACATATATTCCTATATGATTTCCATATTTTTAACCAAGAGAAACATCATGGTGCAGCAGTGTTAACCAACAGAAGGTTTCTAAGTAACTCTGTTACTTGTTCGTCTATGGAAAAGTGTATTTCTTTCACATCAAGTCCATAGTACATTTAATAACTGCTTTCTTCAAGTAGATATGGGGGGCTTTCTGTACTCTCTGATCCCTTTAACCTCTGTTGGAATTCACAAAACAAAACTGATGGTGAGTAGACCGCTCTTCTTGCAAGACCTACACAGAGTTAGCTTGAGGAAGAAATGTTGGTATGTCACTCTGTCACAGCAGCAAAAAAAAGCGTTATTTGCTTTTAAGATGCATATACATCATACCATGCAACAACTTCCTATTTACATGGCAAAGCTTGTGTTTGTTCAAAGTTATGAAATTGTAGTTATTTGCTGCTTAGTCTGTAATTGTAAATGAAGTACCATATCCCAAAGATGAGGTGACATGTAATTTGTTGGTCTTAGATTTTACAAGATCTGTCTCGGTGGCTGAACTGCATTGTCATGTAATTACATGGTAGCTGCCATCCTTATGTGTTCAAAAGCCACCATGTAGTTCTTCAGAGATTATTTGTGCCTTGTAAAATGTTAAAATACTAGAATGTTATGAGCAGGCATAGCATCACACCTCTCTGCAAGAGTGATGCGAACAGTCAGATGACTATTTTGATGAAAGATCTTAAATGCATAACATTTTGGAGAGGTGTTTGTTTTGGTTTAATTTTAAGCTTCATAAAAAATCACTTTGGAATTCAGCATGCATGCCTGTCTCCAGTTTATTTTGTTACCCTGAGTTTGCATGAGTGCCAGGGGATTGGGTGGCTGGTTGATTTATTTAGGTCTTTCAAGCTTTTCTAGCCTTAACCTATACAGCAAGGCTTGTGGCGCCATCAGCAAAGGGTGGCTGTTGAAAGAGGAAAGAAATATTCTGGGGACAGAGAGAAAAGTTTTATATTCTGTGATACATAAACCTTCAAAGATTCCAGCAGCTTGGCAGGAGAAAATGTTTTTACTTCTTTTTTATTTTTTTAAGCATCAGTCTTTTGATTTCTATTCTAGTGCGTTGTTTCAGGGATCACATTGCTATTTTCTTGAACAGTCTCATTGCCAATGGAAGAGTGTGATTTGTACAGGTTTTTTATTTTTGTAAATTAGTTGTATCTTTAATATTGCATATTTTAAAACAGTAGTAAAAGTATATAAAGGCTTGGGGAGTTTCTAAGAAGAATCAGTGAATACCGATGAGCTGAATGCGTATCATGCCATGGGATATGATAAAAATCTTCAAAAGCAGAGAGATGATTATACAAATAAGATCAGAGTAACTCCAGTAGTTGAATCTGCTTTGGTTGTACCATGTCCTTCCACATCTCAAATATGTTGACTCTGATATTTGATCATAGTGCAGAGATAGTTAAAAGTATTTTAGTATATTCATTAAGTTAGAAACTTGTAAGTTAGATAAAACGTCAAATGATCACCCTGTTTTGTGTTAAGAATATACTGAAAGAGAAATTGTCATTTAAAATACAAGATTATTCTTTTTCTCTGGAAATGACCTGCTCAGAATGTTCATGGATAACAATAATCAGATAGAAAAATTATAAGCATTGCAAATTACTGACAAAAACTAAAGCAACATTAAGATTGCTGATCTGAGACTGTTTTACTGTATCTCACATCTGTAATTTATTCCTTGAAAGTCTCTTGCATGTCATGTCAATTGTATGTACTGCAGAAAGGCAGTATCATATTTTGACTGGGTATTGATTTAGTCGTGGAGCTTTGTATCTTTACTCTGGAAGAACATCTAGCCCGCTTTATTAAAGAAAGAATTAACAAACTTTCTGGGTTGTGCTTGTGCTGTTTTCTTGAAAAAGAGGGAAAGCTTTTTGGATAGAATACAAATATGATTTCTGAGAACTAGGATGATTAAAACTTTAAAACTATTTATATAAACACAAAGTTTATTAATACTTCAATCAGATTTTATGTATGTGATCCAGGGAATAAGACTGCTTGTCATTTATCTCAACTAAACAATATAGAATATTTCCTGGTTTACCATATTTCTTGTATCTGAAAATGAACCAGAATTTACCATGACCTAACTTTTCTGCAATTTCATAAAGCTCAGTATAGTATCATCATTGTGTTTCAGTAACAGTGCCTGTATCTCTACAGTACATTTCTGAATCTCTATACTTGAATTCACACTCTTCATTCTTTCCCATGATTCTCCAGTATGTTCTTATTAAATGGTATTGAGGCAACTATTTTAAAGATTACATTTCAAATTTAAGGTGTACTTGTGCCTGGCAGTTACAATGTCATCTGTTCAAATACAATCCTAACATGAACAGATTTTCAAGTGTTCAAAATTGATGAACACTTCTTGGTGTCAACCCTTTAATAATACTTTTGATTTTGTGCTGCATGTGTTGGTCTTGAATGAATGATTTTAATGGTTTATTAGAGTTGAAAAGGTGCAGTTTCATAAAATAAACTTCATTTGGCTACAGAATAGTAATTACTCTGTCTTGTAATCTGTGCTGTTCTTTTGAGAGTGATTATATATAGTCTGTGCATTAGTGTTTCCTGTATGCCCCAGTCTGCTAGACTCTGGCTTTAGTAGTTAGCTAAATTTAGAGATGAAAGAGCATGAAAAAAGGTCATTACAGTAACAGCAACTTGAAGGGTGCACACAGGCAACTTGCTTTCCTGCTTCTCACAACTTATTTAACCACTGAAATGGTAAGGGAGGTTTTAGGTATGTGGGAGGATCCTGCAAGAAGCAAAGTGCATAACCCTAGAAACAGACAAGAGCTGGAAGGGATGCAGCTTGAGACTCTGAAAGTATGGGTTCTTTAGAGCAGGAACCATCTTTTTCTCTGACGTTGTACAGCACAAACACTGTCAAAATTAGGATAACAATAATAATGATATACTCATTACTTCACCACGTTTTGCTCTTTCGAGCAGCAAGATAGATTTAATCCAGTAGCAGTAACTCATCTGAGAGCAGTAGTGTTGGAGCAGCAGAATCTGGTCCCACAGTGCTGAAATAAGTCCAGATGAGAAACAGAAGTTTAAATAAATAAATTAAAACCAAAGAAACCTCACACCAGAAACAGGACTATAATTCTGCCAAATACAAAAAGCTGTATTTTTTCCAGATATATACGAAGTATAAGAAGTATTTTCTAAACTTTGCTTCAGGTAGCACTTGTGTAACTATGTCAGGTAGGTTTGTGCAAACCTGTCTCTGTTTTTAACTTGTAAAAGCCTGGCTGATGCCAGGATGGGGGAAGTATTAAAATATATCAGCTGCAGAAGGAAGACATTATGGTTCCGTTTTCTATGAATGGTAAGAATTTGATCCTTCAAATCCCACTGATTTAACACTTTCACTATCTTCCGTGGTAACAACATGAAAAACCCTGTAATCATTTCCAGAGACCTGATGGGAACTCCACTGCTTGTCATCACATGCAGTTGCAGAGCTTTGAACTGAGAAAGTTTTCACAGCTTTGCCTTTGACTCTGAGTTTTGGGAACTGTAGCAAAACCAGGTTTGTCTGAATTTTCAACTCATACAAAGAAGCATTTGAAGATATTATAAATTATCATGTCAGTGTTTCAGACCTTTTGGAATATAAATGCTACATAGTTTTGAGATGGAAGAATAGTTGTCAAAATATCTTGACTACCCGCCTGCTGTGTTAATTGAATTCAGCAGATGGGGAATATAGCAGCATTTCTAGAGCATCATTAAACTGCCCTTTAAAATAAGAGTATATCAAGCAAACAGATACTAGAAGGCAGATTGTCAGCAATGTCAAATAGCTTGCTGGATAATATATATCTATTTGCAATAGTCAGGAACATGCATCATTTCTATCCACAAAAGAGGGGGCTTGCAACATACTGGAACAAGCAGCAGAAAATGGAAGTGAATGTGAGCCTGTTTATAAAAACATTTTTAAAGCTTCAAGGATTAAAATGCGCCAAAATTATTTTTAAATATGAAATAAATACACACAAGGCTTATTTAGGCTTGTAAAGATAATCAGGTCTCAAAAAAGTTTTATTTAATTTAGAAAAGTTCAGTGGAACTCCAGCCTCCAGGTGATAGCACAGGGTGACTTACGGAAGCACCCATAGGAGTTTGGGACTGCGATGAACTTCTTGTGCTTCAGACTTGTAACTTTCAAATTCTGGAGAACATTAATTCCAGCATGTTAGCAATTAATTGCACATGTTTACTAAGTTGCAAAGAAGTCATGATGGGGGTATTCCTCAGCAGACCCTCTTTCCAAACTTCTTTTGTTCTCATTTCCCACGGTCAAGCCCATCTGACAATTTTGTGGTATCCATAAAAACTTCAGCTGTTTAATCTTGAATAAGTGAATTCTCAGTCACTGTGATCAAAGTTAGCTGTTAATCATCTCAGGACTCTAATACCCTATGCCTGCAGTCTGGCCACCAGCCCAACCAGTGTGCTTCTTGTTCTCATGTAAAATCTGAAATCTTACGAAAATCTCACAATACTTCTACAGCAGGTGGTATCCATATTCAGTCCTCATGACTTCCCTGTGGTAAACTTTATTGTCAGTTTTATTGCCTAATATTTTCTCTAGCCATACTTCCATTGTAATTCTTACAATCATGAAAAAAAATAGAAGAAAATATTGGCTTCACTCAAAAGTACTTGGCTTTTTTTTTCTGCCTCTACTGGTAAAGTCTCTCTGCAGAGAATTTTTGGTTGTTTCTTGTGAAACAGCCTATGTGTATTTATACTGCTTGTGAGGTAAAGTTCTTTTATATGTTCTCTTTAAAAATGCTGAAGCAAAACACTGATCTCTCCAAACTTTTTTCCATAATAAATGGGGCTTGAGTTAGGCATAAACTTTAAAAAAAAACTATGAATGGGAATAGTATCTATTTCCAATTTCTGAAAAAACATATTTTAGTAAACAGACTGGAGGGGCAAATAATGCACTCTACCAAACTATGCCATTTTCTTTTTAAAAAAATGAAACTTCACTATTCCCCTGGTGAAACCATGGAGAGGGAGAACTCTGTTTGCTCAGGGTGCTCCTGGGCACAGGGGAAGGTGGTCTGTGGTTGTGCTTGGAGGGAAGGCGGGACACCCAAGGCCACGCCACACTGGCATGTGTTCCCATGTCTGGAGCATGGGAAGAGCCATCCTTGTGCAGGGGCCACAGGCTGTAGTGTTGCTGGACAGATGGAGGATCAGAAGATGAGAATTAGTGTGTTTTACCTTCTGTGGATCTTTAAGCTTCAGAGGAAATAAAAATGAGAAAATTGCAAGCATCATTAACTGTGCTGGCATTGCAGTCACTGAAATGTGCTTTCCTCAGTGTTTTCCTTCTCTGGGATGCAAATTTTGCATTGTGGAGGGGCTTATAAAGAGCAAATAAAAATCTCCTTTTTCATATTCTGACATTTTTGCTGTATGTGAATATTATGGGTTTTTAAAGAGATGTTATTGGTGTATGTCCTCATAGAGATTGCAGCAACTTTCCTCCTCTCTCCATGTATCAGGCATTCTGAAGTAAGCCAGAGAAAAAAGAGAGAGAAAGCATCTTTAAAATTCTTGTAATTTAAGTGCTCAGTTTTTATGTGATGGTATTAGTATATTGGGTAGCTTGCACTGAGTAGAAAACCAACGTCTATTAAAACATGTTAGAGAGAAAAAAAGTGTCCACAATTTTTCATCTACATGAGCACTGTGTGTTTTGCCAGTGCCTGTTAAGGTGCATCTGGCCTTACTGGAAGAAGTTATAAGATGAATATGGCTTCTGCAGATTCTTTGGATTTTTTAAGAAAGAAAATCAATACTTGCTTTTGCATATAAAATTCCTTATTGTTTTCTAAAATCTTTCATTCTCTGAAAAGACCTTTTTGATGTGCTTCTATAAGACACGTCAAGAGTTTATTTTTCCTCCTCACCATCCTCTCTTTTGTCTGCATCCTGGCATGTGCACAACCTGAAGAACCATCTCATCTCTCCATTTCTGCCTTCCCCAGGTTGGGATTTATGAGAGATCCAGTTGCAAATCATTGGGGGAAAACTGCACCAAGAGATGTGAAGGTAAAATACAAATTGCAGCCTGACCCAAATGAGCAAGTCACACCTTGCCAGCAAACAGCCTTTGGTTCTCTAAACTTGCAAAGCCACAAGCACTCCAAAGGTCTTGGGCTGTTGAATCTGGCCTCTTGTGAAGGGGAAGCATTTGTAGGAAGCAATCTGCATGATAGAGCAGTGTACATTATTTGAGAATAACTGTATCCTTTGCCTTTAAAATCAGAAAACCTGAGTCTAACCTTCAGCAGGTTTATAAAATGCACAGCAAAGACCTCAAGCACAGAGAAGCAGCCCAAAATTCTCACATTTCATAAGCCTGTCAATGCACCCATTGGTTGCTGCCATGATCAAGATAACAACAGGCGCTGGGGGCTGGTGATAAAAACACCAACTCCAGTTTCTGCTGCAAAATGCTAATGAGACCAAACAGAACCATCAGGTAGGAGCAAGGTGAGTTCAACAAAATGTGAAATACCATTCCCTTCCTTCAGAAAGAAACTGTGCAAGTTTCAAGTATACTACTTTGATAGTACACTACTTTGATACTCTCTAAGAGAAAGTCAAAATTATTTCAGTTGGAAACTTTATGTAATCCTTTACAGAAAGTTAAATATATACAAAAGGTGAAATATATACAAAACTTTTAAAACTAACATATTTCAATTCATGATGTTTTAAAATTCCTTCATCAGTTCACTGGTTTTTGAATGGAGGGGAGCTTATCTTTCATAAGAAACAAAATCTATGTCAGGCAGGCAGGCCTGTGCTGCAGGATGCTCCTTGGGAACAGAGCTAGGCAAGTTTAAAACTAAGAGATACTTAAAACAGAAAGTGGGGCTTTGCAGCTTACACTCAAAGGCAGGACTGGCATTTTATGGGGCTGGCTGCTGGAGGTAGATGCTGACCTGAAAAACTCACTCCTCTAGGAGAGCTGGTAAGCAGCACTGTCAGGGACAGCTCATACACTGAGGCAGGTGGAGCTGTCTGTCTGTCTGTCTGCTGTCTCTGTAGATGCCTGGCTGCCTTTCTGGCAGGTTGGGGTGGTGCATCAATATCGAAACCATTAGCTGTATGATTGGCATTCACCACATTTTGGATGAAAGAACAGTAGGTTAACCCAAGGTTTTAGCAATGTGCTGGGCAATCTTCTCTCTAACCTTATCACACTTGCAGAGCCACCATGGGGAGAGGTAAATCCTCATTTCCAAAGCCTGCAGTGCAGACCCAGCCTGCTTGGATCAGATCACCCTGAGTGTGAATCAGTGCACTTTGACTGATGCCCATAGCCACAGCAGCTTACTGAGATCAAGGTATGTTTCTTTTTTATCCAACATCTGCTAGCCTAGATAACCATGTGCATCAATGTTTCATCACAGGGCTTGGGGTGGCACTGCAAGCCAGCTAGTCAAGGGAATGCAAATAGTCTCCAGAAATAAAGGCACCACAGGGAAGTGGGTGGNTTGTTGTTTTGTGGGGGTTTTTTGATAGGAGGATCAGTTAAAATTTGAGAATTTTAGAGAGAATAACAGAGGACTAAGCTTATTGAGAGCATTTTGTTTATCAGCTACATTGCTGCACTGGTAGCTTGGGTAACCTGGGCACTGGGGAGAGCTTCCTCTCCCCTTCCTGCTCCATCAAAATACCTCTGTGTTAGCACTTGCTCATCTCTGCTGATGATGTGTGTTTTTCTAAGACACCCATAACAAATGACAGGTTCTTGTCCTATCCAGGGTCGCTGGAAGTGCTCACTGCAGACACAGCCCCTAAATACCCTTCGGTCTTCAAGGATACCAGCCACTGAACACACTTGGACTTGTGGGTCTGGTCGGTTGTGCACAGAGCATCCGTGTTGAAAGCGTTCTTACACCTCTGCAGGGAGCAGTTCACCACAGACCCTCCCTGTCAGCACGTGCTACCGCTGCTGCTGGTGCTAAATCACGTAGCAAACCCCAGTGAGGGCGGCAGCAGCGACACTTCTTGGAAGTCCTCGCCTCAGTTCAGGGAACGTCTCAAAGAGGAATCACAGGCCACCCGCTGTCGGGTGAGGACAGGACACTTGCCAGCAGCCCAGCGCTGAGCACCAGCAGCACATGGACAGCAGCACCTGGCCCTTGCCCATTCCAGAGGCTGCATTGATTTTGGGGGCTGCATGGGGTGCTTGGCACCTGCCCGACAGCGCACTCTGTGCCAGTCGTCCTCGCCCTGCTCTGCTCCCCAGCCCCTCAGCATCACGTATCGCTGTTCTGGGGCTGCTGTGGAGGTAGCAGCAAGTTTGCAAAGGCTTTTGGCATGAGTGGGCACTGAGCCTCCTACAGGCTGGTGTAAGTCTAACTTTCATACATCCTTGCGTCCTCCAGTTTGGCTACATCTAGAGAGAAAAGTTTCCCTTTTGGTTGTAATTGGCTTCCTGCCAAAAATGCTCACCAAGCTGTTCTTGGGACTAGAACTCATCAGGGAGGTGAAGGGGGGTGTTGGTGCTCTTCACGTTTTCAGAGTCAGGAAATTGTTGGTGGTTATTTTCTTTCTTTTAAATGTGCATATACTTTCCTCCTGAGGATGAGCACTCTGCCTCTCCAGTGCTGCTCTGTGCCATGGGTGATGATCACAGGGCTCCTACAGGCTGCTGAGCATGTTCCAGAGGGAGCAAGGGGTACAACCAGTCTGCACATGAGCAGGTACAGCCATGGCCCTCACCCATCCCATGCACACCTGAAACCCAGGCTGTGTCATAGCCTGTGTCAGCAGGGAGCTGTGCAGCACAGTCTCCAAGTTTCCCTGTGAACCAGGCTCTTCAATAAGCAGAGCGTGAAGAACCCCATCACCAAAGGTCCTCTGCCACGCAATGCGTGGGCCAGGCAGTGCCCTGTGGACTGCCAGTGCCCCACAGCACAATGAATCTGCACTGACCTGAAACGGCATCAAAAATAGATCCCAAGATACAGGACTGGGGAGAGCAGAAAGGAAGCATGAGCTCACTGCTGCTGCTGACTTTTGCATTTGAATAGATTTTCTTAAACAGTAAAGAGGCAGCTAACATCTGGTTAGACTTTTGTTGTGGAGTCCATGTTTTAGCACCATAATTACTGTTGCATTCAGAGTTTTCCTGAATTCCCTTATTTTACATCTCATATAGCTTAATGAAACTGGCTAAGAGATTTAGCTGAAAATGCTTGTGCATTATTGATTAGGAGGATAATTTTAGGAATGTTTGGTAACTAGAACATTTCATTAACAGAACTTCTTTTTCGAAAAAATGTTATATAGTGTTTTGTGACCTACCTTCTCAGCTAAAGGTTAAAGATGATTTTTTCAAAGTAAAGGTGTGGGAGAATAAAAGAAACTAACTGTACCATGCTAATAATGAGAGCCTGTGAGAGCAGCGTGAAGGCTGTTGACTCTAGTTGCCTTGAAACAGATTTACAAACAGCTCAAAGAATAAATTAAAGAACACATGAATAACAAGTACATTAGTCACATTAGGGCTTAATGAAGTGTTTATTATAAGCAGCCTTGTTGCACTGTCCTTCAGAAGTAATTCACTAACATGGGTCTGGTAACATGTTCTGGGTTTAATTTGTCCAGTGTTCTGGTCACTTAGGAAGGGAGACAAGGATAGGATACTCAACATTGTTTCAGGATTAACAATCTATTGGAGAAAGTTAGAAATTCTCATGGAGCATCTGTGCTTTATTGGATTCAACTTTACGTGTGGTAAATTCATAGACACCATTAAATTCAAGAGTAAAGCCTACACTGAGCCCTGATTTTCACAGAACTCTTGGTAGGAACAGGGCAAGAAATGAGGACTTGAAGAGAGATTTTGTTCATAACAAATGGAGGCTGCCAATCACCATTTAATTGCCTCAATGCAAGGCAAAGCACTGCCTTTTCTGCCCCATTTTGGACACTTGCCCATGCTGTTTTTCCTTTGCAGATGGCCTGTGCCTAGGGAGTCTCAGATTATAATCCTGGGCCTGTGCCTAGGGAGTCTCAGATTATAATCCTGCCATTTCTGCTATAATCTGTGTGGTCATTATGGAAACAGGGAACTTGCTGTGCTCCCACCACAGCTGCATCAAGGGTCATACAGAGAATTGAGGAGTCAAATGCTTCTACTTGGCTGTAGGAGAAGACCAATGTGACAACTCATCAGCAAACCAGATGTCTGAATTCACAGACAGTGGCAGAGCTGCACCAAGCAGAAGCTAGTTTGTCTTTGATTTTGGTTTCATTGTGACCCCATGGAATCTGCAAGGGTAGAGCAGGCTCTGCATAGGATGCTGAGGTAGGACCTGAGTTAGCATTTGAATGAATTAGCTGCCTCAATGCCGCTGAAGTGAATATTTGGATTTAATAGCTGAAGTGCTTTGCTGCTTCTGAAAATACTGACAGCAACTTTAAAGTCTTGTCTGAGCTGTTCTGTATGCCCTTTTCTAAGCTCTGGAGAGTATACTTATAGCTCTTCCCTAATATTACATAACAAATACATGAAAAATTTTGTCCTCTGCTGCTGAGGTAATAGGGAGACCCTGCTTTACTTCAGATTGATAATTGGAGTAGGTTTATTGATTACAACATTTCTGAGAACTATAAATTCAGAAAAGAAAGAAAAGTAGTTGGCAGAGATTAAGTCTAAAGGTACTATAGATATATCACTCCTGTCACACACTTGTTTGTATTAATGCTGCAAAGAAGCTGCAATGGCCTGGATGCTGAGAGCATAATGGCTCTGCTTTGGTTTGATTTTCTACAGAATTCAAGATTAGGGCCACGTTTGAAGAATATCTTGGATGAAATATGTACATGCAAGAGAAATAATCAGATGAGACTGTGTTTGCTATGCTGAAAGAAAGTTGCTGCCCCAACAAATCATTCTGTGACTTCAATAACTCTCAGGGCATGGAAATATTGACTGATGGATGCATGACTTCTCCTGAATTGTCACTTGCCTATGTGTACTAATGTAGAAAATACAGACAGTGCCTATTGTTTGCCAGTGACTGGAAAAATAATTAATGCTCTAGGTTACCTTCATAGTTTTCAACAATAAAGACTGGACGAGCTTTATGCTTTCATTAGGGAATAAATCCAGCACAGACAAAAAAGGGTGTTGGATACGTCAGCCACTGCACTGTTACGTGCCAATTTAGCCAATATCACATAGTGCAATCTCTCTGCAGCATGAGAAAATGAAAGAAAATTAGAGCAGGTTCTTTTACTCAGAGTCTTTCACCAAGTACATTTCCAGACCTTTGCTATTCAACCTATTCTGCAAAAAGGAAGAAGTAATTCTATGAGTACATGTGGTTTATTATTTCAGGGTGTTTATTATTTTTACATAAAAGTGCTGAACTTTATTTGAATTCACTAGTTCATTTAATTTGTGAGAGAGGAAGGCTCCTGGAAAAAAAAAATTAGTTGTAGAAGTCTGTGCAGAACAAATATGATGTGCTTCATGTTTGAGTCTGGAAACCAAGACTTCTCCTTTTAGAAATTACGGGAAAGAATACCAATGAACTCTCACACATGGGATGACTTTAAATAATCTTTCTTCATCTGGTAAGCTCTAACATTAACAGAGGACCTAGTATCTTTGGGGAGCATAAGTAAGCCTCTATGGAATGATGAAGGAGTTATGGACAAGGATGACCTGTCCAAGATCAAAAACAAAGCATTGGTTTGAAACATTTTGGCAGTTGCTGTATTTTAACTTGTTCCCTTTGTATGTAATGAAAACTTTCATTAAAGCAATAAATAAAGAACTTGCAATGCTTATCTGGCCTTGAATAAGATACTACTCTCATGGTATTTGAAAGTCACCCTAGTCATAGAGAGGACTGTTCATTATGTTTTGTTTTAAAAAGCAAATCCTTCAGTATGCCTTTGATACGGTAAATTTTAGGAAGCAAAGAACTTACTGTGAGATGCTGACATTTCCAAACTGGTCTTTTACAATGGTCTTCCTCCATATCTGAACACCTTAGGGAATGAGACCCCTAATGGATCTCCCAGTCTCCATCTTACCTGTCTTCTTACAGTAAAAGACAGAACTCAGCACAGGGCACAAATATTACTCTGTTGGGACTGATTCACACTTCTTTTGAGGAGTGGGAGGAATGGGAAGACACCTTTTATGATGGAGAGGAATCTTCCTGGCATTGCTATAGTTCTTTAGAGACGAGGGCTGTGTCTAAGAGCATCACTAGGAAGCATTCCCTGAGGATCAGGGCTGGAGTTTCCCTCACCCTTAGATATCTGTTTTGGAGCTACAAACTATAAAAATTGAATGACAATTAACATGCTGTTTCCCTCAATTCTTTTCTTCTACTTTTTCATTGGTTTTATTGTTATTACTGTCTCTTACAAAATACCCAATGTGATTACTAAGGGTATGAAGCTCTTGCCTTGCAGATCATATGACAAATAACATAGATCAGGGTGCTTTTAAGTAGAGAAAAAATCACCTGGTCACAATGTCCTTCAGGAGGTGGGGAGATGTCGTTCTTGTGTGTTGTCTATATTTCCTGTAAGGCTCTGCATGTTGGTTGGAGTAAATAAGGGTACACCCAGATGAGTGCTGCAGGTTGTTATGAGTTGAAATAGCAGGTAGCTCACGTTATTTGTGTACAAAGTTTCAGTTCCTTAATAGTGTAGCAAATCTTCAAACCAGGCTTACACACTTCTGTGGTACATGGGAACAGCGTATGTTTCACTAGGAAAGATTTCTTAAGCCAATACAGATCTTCATGCTTTGATTATAAATTCTGTACATTGAATATTTTATGTTAACCAGGATTCTCAAATAAAACCAGTGAAAATGCAAATAATGCTTCTTCCTCTTTATGAGAAAACTTCTAACAGCACATAAATATTTTGTTAGAAGCTCCATTTCAGCTAGCAGACCTCCAGAAATTAGGGCACTGAGCTGTAAACTTCACATCCTGTTTTTTCCTTAATACCATCTGGGGAAAATAATGGAATCTAGGCTTTACTGTCTTTCCACAGATCATACACAAGCAAAAAGGCTATCGCTTGCTTTGTTGTGTTGAGACTGTCACCATCCATGTGAAGCCTAAACCTCAGATTAATCTCTGAACCATGATGGCTTTATTTTCAAAGCAGCAAGCTTAACTTAAAAGCTCTATGTGACTTGAGGCTCTGGCTGCCTGAGGCTGCTCTGGTCTCTAGGTCTCCTTACAGTGGCCATATCTCATCCAATTCCTCACTAAAAGGTGTTACACTAGCTCACTCTCCTGGATTTTCTTCTTCCTGAACATTGCAGCAACATCTATCCCACTGATTTTGTGTGTTTTATTGGCAAGTAGGGATATTTCATCTAAACTCTCCTCAAATTACTAACACCCATCAGCCAAGGAGCTGCATTTGCCAGCCTCTGCAATACAGTCATCGCAACATTGCCACAGGAAGAGGAGACCCATCAAGGCTCTTATTGCCACAAAGGATTTAGATGTTATGTAGAGGAAATAGCAATCCTGTCAGTTTTGTTACCTAATTCTCCAGCTTTTGAAAAGAAAAAAAAACTTCTGGTTCTTTCAAAAATTCAGCAATGTGATAGTTCGGGATCTCCCTCTTGATCTGTGTTTTCAGAAGCCTCCCAGTTTGCCTACTGTCAAAGACTTGAGTCTTCTTTCTTACATTTAATGTAAGAGGAATAATATTACAAACCAAACAGGGGTTTGGGCGTTTGTTTGCTCATTAAGCAGTCAGCAGGAGCTCACTTAATGGAGCACAAACTCGCAGTTATTATATTATCACTTAATTATTCAGCACTGACATCACTGCATCTGCACAGCAGGCAGCCGCACAACTTGGAAAGGGGCGTGTTTCACTTCAGCCTTATACATCTTGATGAAAATAGGGTAACAGGAGTGGCTGGAGGCAGCTCTGTGCCAGACTGATCCTGCCTTACTTCATACAGCCTTTCAAGCAAACCAGGGCCTCATTGCAGAGCACAGGCCATGGGAAGTTATTCTGAAATAGGGCAGCTACAGGGAAGAGTAATCAGAGGAAAGGAGCTGCCAGTAAAAATGTCACATTGCTGTACAACTGTGCTTGCTGAGATATTTTTAGGTTGTTTAATAGAGAGGAAGGGAGAGATGGATGCTTTTGCAGTGGTAAAAAGTGTTCACCTGGATTTCCTGAAATCTCAATTCTTTACTTAATCCACAGGTGAAACAAACGTAACACTATGAAGCTGCTATTTCTCTGTGAGTTAATTTTTAGTTTAGACTTCCCTGTAGTCCCTGAGGAATTATTTGTTTCTTGTATCTTTCCCAAACAAAATCTTGTCAAATGACAGGCAATACAGGCCAGATTATCCCACCTCTCCACAAAGCTGTGTTGCAGGGGGATGCTGTAGAGTTTTTGTTCTCATGGTGGAGTTTTAATCACTCTTCTTTCAAACATGCAGCCCAGCAAAGGCCAGATGCCAGGCAGTGTAAGGTCTCAGCTGAGTCTCTTTGTCCAACAGCTACATTGCCAAAGTCAGTCATTGTTCAGGTGGCAAAATTGGGGTGAGTCAACAGTGTTCCGCTTTGCAAGGCCACACACCAGCTCACTACAGAAAATGTGGAAAAGCAGCAAGGAAAAGAGGCAGGAATACTCTGCTCAAGGGTTTGTGGGGTTTTTTCATTGTTCTGTGCAGAAGCATGTGTTCTCTCAGTGCTTTCTCAAGGGAAAAGAAAAATCTCTTTGGGCAGAATTTTCTCTAACAGAAATGATTGGCAGAATCACACAGAAGCACATTCCTGCAGATAAGTGATTGCTGCTTATATAAGGGAACAGCTTTTGCAGGAAGTCCTGAATGCAGAACTTTTGAACATCTTGTATTCGATGTTGAGAACACATGACACAGGAATTTGTATTCACCACAGTGAGAGACCTGTGAAGTTTCTGGCAATGACTTTATAGATTATGTTTGTTGCTGTGTCATTCTGAGATTTGGAGGTGATTTTAAAGGGTAATGTGCAAAGGCAAAAATGGTTTTGTTCCACTGATGTTATAAAGATGCCTACCTTTGTGTTGAGTCCATGGATCAGGGTCTGGGAATTTGCAGCCACAGAGGGATCTCTTCAACCCATTCCCTTCTTTATTTAACTTTGTGTGTGTCAATTTCTTTTTGTTGTTAGCAAGAAAACACAAAGGTAAAATTCTTAAAGCCTAGGTTTGTTTAGCAGAAATTACTCATTTTCTATTGCCAGAAAATTCCCTGAGGAGAGGAAGCCAAGAATGTCAGGGGGAAATACAAACTACAGGTAACATGTGAGGCTTGCAGAAATGGCTCCAATGACTTGTGGAATATTGAATATTACAGAAGAGTGATCCCATGCCTGTAGATATGGTTTGATATCTGCCTGCTGAAGAGGTTACTGCTTGGTATGATTTCACTGAGTTTTTTGGATCTTTGGGGTGTTTCAACTAGACTTTAGAAACCTTTTGAGTGTCTTACTACATGGAGGCATATATGGGAGGTACATCAGGTTGCTGATATATTACTGTATAGTCTGCATATTGCTTCTATGGAAAGGTCATGGAATTTTCATGAGGAAATGTCCTCTGTATGCAACACAGGAAAGGCAGCAGGTCTGGCAGAAGCTGGGCAGGAGGATCCCTGAAGTCTGGTGCATGCAGATGGTTAGGTTATGAACTCCACAGAAATTTTCTTCAATGAAATGCCTTCATTTTGTATTTAACCTTGATAATGGCATTTGGGAGTAAACATCCCCCAAATAGTTAAATATAAGTAAATTCCAGTGTAAAGAACTGAACTGGCAAACTAGAATCCAGGCTGGCATCACATTCAGTCTTTTGGAGCTTAGGGCATTCTGCAGCCACAGTATCTTCTTAACATTTAACAAATTACTCGAAGTCCTCCTATGACTTCTTTTCCTACCCCTACAATGTTGCAGGGAGAGTTGACAAAATTGTCCAGCCACACAGGCAAAGCAGGATCCTAATTCAATTATTTATTCAATAAACAGTTTCTGACTTTCAGTCTATAGCTTTGTTCCAGTGGAAAATAGCTATAAGCATCCAAGGATGGTGACAACTTGTACTAGTATCTGGCATCAAGACAAATCTATTTTTGAGAAAAGGAGGAGGTGCCTGATAAACCCAGGACATACTTGGACAGTCCCTGTGGCCAGACGCCCATTATCTTGAGAAGTCTGAGAAGCTGCAGCCCTAGAAAGGCTTTGCCAGCTCTGCTCTGCTCCAAGGAGGCCAGATTTTTCAGACATCAGGTTATACATACTTACAAAAGGTCCTGCAACACCTCAGTGTTTCTGATGCTGGTGCTGTTCAGAAGCTTGTATGTGTTACCAGTGTAAGGGAAAACAGCTACAAGGAGAACAGTGTTTTATAATGAAAGTGCAGAAGTGACATCAGAAGTGGTATTTTTCTGGTTTTCAAGGCTGCCACAATAAGCAGGATACCTCAGTTTTATGCTTTATTTTTGTAACTTCACTCTGCCTTCCACCTAAGATGTGAACTTCTTGTTCTCCCTTAGTTAGTTTCGCTCTGCTGTCAGTCAGAATAGGGACTTGTGACCTTTTAGGGCTGTGACCAGTGTTGCCTGACTGTGCATTAGCCCAAGCTATTTTATGCATTATTTGACAGCATAGAGATGAAACAACCAGCAGTAAGTTAATTGCAAACATGACTCTTGCAAGCTCTGCCTTGCAAGCACTCTACCTTGGGAATTCATATGCTTCTTTAACTTGATACAGAGAAAATCTCGTCTTCATTGCTTACCAGTGTGCAAAGAGATGGCTAATTGAGCTGTTGTCATCTTTGTTGCAAATGAGACCAGCATTCTGGAGCTGTAGTCTCAAGAGCACTATTCATCATCTTAAAGTGTCCTTTTTACTGCAAGCCCAGACTAATGTAGATTGATTAAGGAACTAGGGGAGACATGCGTGAAAACAATGCATCTGACAGATGTGCCTATGGCCACTGGATTAAAGAGGAAGGAAAACTTGCTTTCTCTGGATTTATATTTAGAGCTATTAAATGTTTAAAGAAAAGTAATGTACCTACCTAAAATGTTCAAATGCTAGTAGTTCCCCTCAGATAGATGGATCTGCCTCTAAAATACCTCTGTGAACTGAAGCAGGGACCTCCAGGATGGTAGCCGTCGCTCCTGTAGCATGAAGAAATGCAGCCCACTCTGATGTTCTCACTACTCCTCCTTACTTTGTCCCTCTAATTTATTCCTGAGAGGCTGAGGCTAATGGGGGAGTGATAATTACGTGCTGACTGCTCTTGTTAACCTTCGGTGACCTACTCCTGTTGCTCCGCTGGCAGGAGCCCCCCTCCCCACATTATAGGGAAGTGACAGAGGTGCTGCTGGTGCCCCAGTGGGTGGCTGCAGTCTCACACGTGAGTGCAGCCACCTGTGCTCCCTGTCGATCTAACACGTGTAAAATGCAAAATTAACATGATGAAGGCAGTCGGGGGTAGGTAATGTGAAGCTGGAGAGAGACTTTTTCTTCCCCAGCTCTTTTATTCTACTGTGTTGTTTCACCATGATCCTTTAAAGGGTTTTTATCTGCTGTATATTGATGCTTCTGAATAGTGTTGCATGCTGAGAAAGCTCTGCAAGATGTGCCTCTTCAGGGTATTTAATTTTGATCTCATGTATGGCAATCTACAAAGGTATTACTAACAGGAGTTACTGCATCGTGGTTCATATCATCTGCACTTGTAGAGAATCTGTGATGAATCTCACAGAGAATTTAGGAGCTGCTTTCCAAATAGTTATGGCTAGAACAGAGAAGCAAGGAGTTGCCAGCACGGCTGGTACTTCCCATTTCAGCAGAGAGGACAAGAGGCATCCTGGGTCTCCACGAAAGGATGNTAAGCAAGTTTCGCTGCTGGACACACCTGGACTCAATCATAGTCAAGTTACTGGTTTCTCGATTCATTTTGCACAAAACATGTTTTATAACACACGAATTTTTCTACACCATCCATAATATATAAGATGCCCTTTAGAGTCCACTGGCAAAAGGCTGGTACTGATCTTTGCCCTGAGAAGGAAAAGCACAGTTCAGATGCCCTGCTAGGCAGAAGAGGTAGGTGCTGCAGTCTGTTCCCAGCCCTTTGTGGCATCTATGGGGAAAGCAAGGACATTGTGTCTTTCTCCTTCTATCACCTACAACAATTGCTGTCATGACCAGCTAGATCACTTCTTTTATGCCTTTTGTTTTCTGCACAGAAGCCTTTCCACATGAAATCGGGCAGGAGTACTCATTATAAGCTCAGGATTGCTTTAGCTTTCATTTCCTTTTTGCCCTGCCTGAGTTGATTGTTCATAAAAGATAGTTTTATTTCTTCAGCTTCCACTCAAGCCGGGAGGTGAGGGTGCATCTGGACAACACAGCACAGTGTAGAGACCTTCCAGTCATGCACCAAACAGATCATGTCCATGGCTGGAAGCAGTGGGCTGGTGTTGACATGGTGTTTACCAGGGCTAGCTTCTCCTCTCTCCCAAGAATATCCCTGAGACTGCCAGCTGAGCAACAGGAAGCAGCACACTCCTAGCAGATGTGCAGTAACAAGGGACAAGGAGCAATTTAAACCACATTCTTGGCTGTGCTGTTCAGGACCCTCAGTATATTGTGAGTCCTGCACAGGAATGCAGTAAGGTGGCAGCTTATCCTCTAGAGTGCCTCCATTGAACACTTGAATTCTACTCATGAGTTATCTTTGGATAGATATGATGGTTTACATTAAGTCATTTTCTTACATGGTTGGCAATATTAGCCCTAATTCACCAATCTTTTCCACACCAACACACCTGTTTGCTCCACTTAAATAGCAAACTTTGGGCGTCTCAGCAAAGGATGCTGAGTTACATTTAAAAATTGTCACAGAAGAAGAGTAGTTTTACCTCCAAACAGGACTTTGCTTACAGGAAGATTAGTGAATGAGTGCATGGGAATTTGTTTTGAGTCTTTGTTTCTTCGCTTTATTCTGATGTCCACATTTTTATTTTCATAAGTGCAAGGATGCACCTAGTCAACCTGGCTGTCTCTTCATGGAATACACTTCTGAAAAGGAAAAAGAAGGGGATCCATAGAAATGCAGTCTGAAACTGCTTTCATAACATAGGTCCTCCCACCACATCCCCAAATTACTAATTGTACTCAGCCAGGAGGCACAGAGAAAAGAAGAAAGATCAAGGTATCTTTGACAGAGAACTTGAAGCAAACAGGGACTAAAAATTGAATGAATAACTGAGTTTACTCTTATTTAAGCAACATTGGCAGAAGTCCTTTGAGTGACCTCCACAAAGCTTTGCTGAGGCATCCTTTCATACTCTTTCAGAAGATTAAAGCTAACTTTCATAGCTTTGAATCTCCTCTTTCATAGATGCCATATGTTATCATTCTTGATATGCAGAAAAGAGAGCTGATTAGAGAGCCACCTTGAAGACATGACTTTACCGAGTCATCCAATTTTGGAGACACATAAAATTGTTGCTGGTTTTTGGGCATTTCTCCTGAAAGGGTGAATGAACTGATTAAGCTGGAACTGTCATTGGCTTTTTATTGCCCACAGAACCAGGCACTGCCTCTAGTGAGATGACAGAGAAGAAATGCTGCGGGCAGCTATTTCAACAGCCCTTTACTAAACAGATTATGCACGATTTGTCTGGCATTGAATCACTGGCTTGTGTAAACACCAGATGCAAGTGAAATGAAATGTCTTAACTAAAATGCTGTGTTTTGGCCCATGAAAGCAACAGATTATTAAACTTAATGCTACTGTTACCTATATTTATTATGTAATATGTTATGTGATTGTATTATCCTCCCTGTGCCAGGGCCTGCTCTCACACCCAGAAATTGCTGGTCTAGTGCCAGGAAAGGGTGCTGCTGAGATCCCCATGCATGCTTTGCTCTTGGGGTGGGCTCAGAGGGAATGTTTCTTGATGTCTCCAGAAATCAAGTCGTGCTGTTTGATGCCCTGAAGAAGGACCTGGGCACGAGCAAACTTCCTGTTCTCGCTCCAGTGCCTGTGCCTCTGTCTTGAGGGGTGTACTGAGTCTCAGATCCCCAGGGAGAGGCAGGCACAGGGCCTTATTCTGGCCAGAGGAAAGATGTGACCATGGCCTGCTGGAGTGAGGTGGAGGAAGAGACATCTGCAAACATTTAAACTGCAGAAGCACAGCCCTGGGGTGAGTGACTGCCATTCTGTCCTCCAGTGGCTGCCAAGAACATCTGCAAAGAGATGCAAGGAAAGCACTGTTGTCACAGGGCTCTTGCCTTCCTAACCCAGTCTCCTCTGCAGCAGTGCTGGCCAGAGTTTCAGGGAGTGTGTCCAGGTGAGTGCAGGACCTGGGTCTATGTAGGAAAGCTCTTGCTGTGTGGCCAAAGAAGCTGGAGGTAGGTGTCCCACCTGAAGGTCACTCCTGGGGCACCTCCCCACAGCCCTCCACAAACATACATCTCACCAAGCAGCACATCTGCAGATGAAATGGTTCAAGGTGCTCAGCCCTGAAACAGCAAAGCTTTCAGGTACTGGGTGATAAATGTGGAGCCAGCAGGGCTTTGTAGCTGTTTATAGTAAACATAGCCCTGGGAATGAAGAGGATATCTATGAAGATTATATATATTCACATGTATACATATATACACACAGTCTACACCCCACCAAACTTTTCATAGTCTCACAACAACCACGTGCCTGAACCTAGAACCACACCTGCTCTTGCAAGACCTTGCCTTGAACTTTTTTCTTGAAGGGCAACAAAACATTTGATTTTCTTCCTCTCAGCTCTTAGAAGAACTGCATTATCAGAACACTGCCTACAGATCTGGAGAGGAGAATGGAAAGCTGTATGTGAAAGGATAACCGGTGATGGTAGTTCACTGCATACCTGCTGCAATGAGGGGATCCAAGACCATCAAGAAGAGTTGCTGGTTTACCTGAATGGTGTGGCTAACTGACTAATGGCAGAATTAATTAATACAGTTTGCTTTACAAACAATAGTATAAATAGATGACATATATTCAAGTATGAAGGCCGGTGTTACAAGCATTAGGTGATACAGAGACTGAGCTGGTAGGGCATTAGTAGTATATGACACTGAGAAATTTTGCCACAGACACAAAGAGGCTACTGGAAACTGAGCTAGTTCTGCATCTTATGTACTGCCCAGCTAGGGTGGAGTATCTTGTCCTGTCCAGCTCTGCAGTTACCACAGCCAGTGATGCAGTGGGGAACTCCTTGGTTTCTCCTTCCAGTGGAGAATGTGGCTCCTCAGCTGGCAGGGAAGGAGGAGGAGTAGCTCATGCTCAGCATGATGCCTGCTTCATGGATGAAGTAGCAATTGAGGACAAAGTCTGAGGTTTTCCAGGTTTCTCTGCCATGAGAAAAATAATTTAATTATCTGACCAAAAAATATGACTTAGAGCTGCTGAAACGTATTCCTTCTTGGTGAAAATACATAATTATGGAAAGTCATTAACCTTGCTGCAGAAAAGCTGTATCTTGAAGCTTTAGTAATCTAAAGACAAAATGTGAAGTACCTATTTCAAGCTCTCAGCTTTTCTTAAGCCATCTGGGATCTGCACAAGCCATCTGATAACAGGTTTGCACCATTGGTCTGTTAAATGAACTTCATTAACCTCCCACTCCATAACAGTGTGTAACTTTGTGCAGCTTTCCTTTTCTACTATGCAATTCAGTGAATTACCAAATATCCAAGAAAACCAGCATTCTCTGAAGCTGAGAATGACCAAAAACTATAGTTCTGATCACAGTGATCTTGAGTCTGAACTTTTTAAATTAATCCCCTGTTCCTTCTGGCCTCTTTAAGAGCAAAAGGTTTGCAACCTTCTATTTTATTGCTGTGGCACCACATAGCGCAGAGTGAGATAGCTTTCCATTACAAAGCACTTTTTCATTTCTCAGCATGCTGAAGCCTGGCACACAATGCTAACCCAAGATGCAGGAAGGTTTTTTAGCAGCTTAAAGCGAATTAAGCTTTCTTTGAGCTTCAGGAGCAAACAGGGTTGTTTGTTTCTGAGCGGAAAAACTGGGCGGTTTTAGCTGGAGCCTGGCAGAATTGTACATATATAGAGCCAGGAAAGCCAAGTTGTTTCTCAGGCTCTAAATATACTCTTTCCCCTTACTCTGACAGAGATTTTTATTTTTAAAAACAGACAAGACTCCAGCAATCTTAGTTCTTGCTTTGAATAAGTTCCCTCTTTCGTTCATGTAGTGCGTTTGCGTTTTTTTTGTTTTCCTTATTTTGCCTTGCCAGTTCAACACTGAATAGAGCCATCCCCTGTCCTAGATTTATCTGCACAGGAAATCCATCCTGTTCCCTCTGCTGGCAGCTTCTTTGGGTCACCCTTAGCACAACACTCTGTGGACAAGGTGATCACAAACAACATACACATCTAATCCCTGCATGATTTCCAGAGAATGCAGAGAAGGCTCATGCTGGCCTTGCAGTAACTTCAACAAAACATAATCCTGGCCTGAGAAACAATGTAGCTGTAATGAAGATGCAGGGCAACTATTTACAAGTCCAGTTTCCTTCTTAGATCCCCCCACCCCAAGATGTAGCTCTTATTCCCCAGAGAGAGAGTGGGCTTTTCTCTCCTCCATCACTTTTGTTGAGAAAATGTTAATAACACTATTGGTAATATCATGTGCTTTACGGTCAGTTGCCTCTGTTTTATTTGTAAAGTATTCCAAGATGCTTGAATAAGTCCAAAATACCCTCCAGCCACAAGCCATGCTGGAGGAAAATTGATTGAGTAAACTGAAGTCATTAGAGGAAGTAAACAGTGTTAAGCAAGATATATGAATGTATAAATCTACACTGCTGTTTTGTCCATTTGCAGATCACTGTGTAGCATAGATCTATGATATCTAGATTAATTTTGACTTGAATTGGTTTCTGACTGTGTATCAGATGTTATTTTCTTAGTAAAACTATGTTTTACAAAGAACTGGATTTAAAAAACTGATGTCCATTTAGTTCCTCTTAAATCACACACAGCATCTGCAGAGGCATGGGTTGTTTTCACTTTTATAACACCAATACAGCAGAAGAAATGTCCAGTGTGTGCTGCCATTTTTGTGCTGCCTCCTCCTAAAGGCAAAACTATCTGTGTGGTCATGTGCAGTGAGCATGATGAACACTCTATTAATGTAGATCCACCCTCAAAAACTAATCTAAGACAAAATCTAAATGGAAAATTATTAAAAATAAATGTCCCTTCTCTCTAAAACCACAACACGGAAAAAAAATCACCCTTCTATAAGGTTAACTCTTTTGTGCTCCTTGGAGCCTGTAGCTCTCAAAGTTATCTGCCAGGGGGAGTTTTCAGCAGTATGTGTTTCATCCTCGTGTAACAGAGGGAGGAAGCTGATGCAGCCCATCTGTTTCATTTTTGAGGTGGAGAGCTAAGGAAGCTGATTTGCCCAGCGTAATTTGATGTGCTGAATGACAACACCAGGAAGAGAGCTCAGGTCTCGTGTGTGCACCACTCTGCTCTCGCTGCCTGAGATCAAAGCAGCCCCTTTCCTTTGGTGCATCTGTCACAGACCAGGAGCTACATAAATAGCTTTGCAGCAGTGCTTGTGCTCTGACAAGCACGTGATTCAGTCCCTCAGAAGAAAGTAAGACCGAGCATAGTTACAGTTGTAGTTAGTGGAAATGTCCAATAGGAGAAATAGTGTCCAGTGCACAACTTGCAGTCCCATTTTTAAGTCCCAAAAACTTCAAGCTTCAGTATCATTCTATTGGCTAATAATACCACATTTCCTACATTAAGAACCTCTTGTGACATCACTTCTGAGTCTTGTCAATAGCTTTTGTGTCACTAAAACCACACTGAACACACAACAGAAACAGAAAAGTAAGTGGGTGGGGTTTTTTTTCTTCTTGACCAGACTTTCTTCTTGATGCAAACAGAAAGCTTTCAGTTGGGGCCATAGCATAGAAGTCACATAGAAGTCACATTTTGCCATTGCCTCTCTGGGTGGCAGAGTCAGCTTCGCTGGATCACCACCTCTATGAGTGATCTGCTGTGTGCATCTCTAGGAGAAATTTAGCTGAATACTGTGAAGGTAATGAAAGTAAGGACTTGAATAAGACCTTCAAAACCCCTATAAAGCTGGTTTCACATTTCAATAAAAGCTATAATTCTCTTTCCTTATTACATAAAGTAACTTTCTAGCTCTATCAGCCAAGGACAGAAACCAAATTAAATAAAAACCATTGTAATTGTATGATACAGGGAATGAAGTACTTTTAATGTCCTTAACAGTGTTACCAAATTACAGCAAGTAAACCTTTTTAGTCAAACAGTTTGTTAGATAGTTTAAGCTTTGCACTTTGGCTGAAAAAACTCTGTAAAATAGGCTTGATTATTTTAATAGTAATGATTGTAGTTATAGTAGCAATACCTTGTATACTCCAATGTGTACAAAAATTAATGAATAAGACAATTTCTAGTATTTTAGTAGTTCAAGAGAATGGGGGAGATGTTGGGAAAGATGGGACAGGAAAAGCTTACAAATATGATTGCCTGGTAAGAGATACTGAGACTATAAAACCTATGAGTGAAATAGAAATGAAAGCTAGCTTTGAGATGTAATCATGGCAGGCAGGAAGATGGTGATTGTAACAAACAATGGGACACTAAGGGACCCAAGGGTGTAGCCCCACTCCACCCTGCCAAGGTACCAGAGAAAAGATAGATAAGAAAATAGCCTTTAGAGTTTAGAATACAGAGTGATATGGTAATATAGTAGTTCTCACAGGCTGTATGCAAAGTCTGTAGGTTTTGTATCTTGCGCGGGTTGGTCACTGTAAATTAGAATATTCAACACAAGAGGAGATGCAATGTATTGTAACAAGGTCCTCGCTCTCTTACCTGGCCCACTTCTCTTACCTCGCTCACCTCCCTTGCCCCTGCCTCCTCACTTACCTCTTTCACCTCTTGTCCTCCTGCTCTCTCACTCCCTGTCTTTTTGGGGCCACCCTTCAGCCAAGGCTGGTGGCTGGAGGCAAGGCCCTTTTTACCCACAACCCTTGCAATAAAACCATGTGTTCTCTCAAGAGTGTCTCAGGTCTGCAAAGTTCCCTC